>JAMXBB010000009.1:69843121-69990051 GCA_024138015.1 Lumnitzera littorea | reverse complement strand
AATAATAATAATAATAAAATAATATAATAACTAAATAAATAAAAACTTGGAACAACCGAACCTGAACTTGCTTGGTGAAGGCAGTAGCATGGACAATTTGACGTCAAGGCTCGCTAGTGTTGGTTATTTGCTAGCGTCGGTCGCTTACTGGCGTGCGCCTGTGGATTGTAGCGAAGTACAGTAGGCGGAGTACTACGTGTGTGAGGTTAGTGTACAGCAGTGAAGAGTGGCAATAGATAGTGCAGTTTGGCATGAACGTGATGCCCGATAGCAGTGCAATAGTTAAATCACTGATTCTCAGTTGCTGCTATGATGTTGGATAGATCACGGAACGTGATGGTGGGTAGGCTAGTCGTTGGGGTTGATCGGAAGTGTACGAAATGGTTGGAACTGCAAAGTTGATCAGAAGTGTATGCAAATGCTATTCATAATGCACTTTGCAGTATTGGATGGGGATTCCTGAGTTGGTGTTGGGCCTTCGTATGGTGCTGTAGTGCTATTCGTGTAGCTGTGGTTTGGACTGTGGATGATAGGTTGCTTGTACGAGGGAGATTGGTTGCTGGTCATGTGATGTCGTGTGCTACAGTCTGTTGTTTGTTGGACAAAAGGGATGGAATTGTGTGTGAGGATCAATGGAGTTCGGACGTGCAATGGTAGTAACGAACTTGGTCACAAACAAAAGCAGTTGTTGAAGAAGACAATGGCGTAGCTAGAACTTGTGTTGCGTTTTGGATTGATTGCAACAGTGGTTGCTTGTGGGATTCGGTCGTGGACGTCTGTAAAGCAATGGAATTATATGTGAGTGGCTATCAGCGTGGATGGAGAGCTAATCGCGGGTGTTATGTCTAACCTTTGAACGTAAATGTGTGTTTTTATAAACCCAAACCATATCGTATCAAATCATATCTATTATATCTAATTTGATAATAATTAAACTAGATCTAAATTAATTCAAATCCAATTTAATAAAATCAAATTAGATTCAAATGTTTTTAATTAGATATGAATCCTGTTTATTCATCTCGCTTTTGTAAAAGATAGAAAAATAAAATACATAGGTGCCTAGCAAGACTCGAACCCAAGACCTCAAATTAAATCAAATCCAATATTTCAATATTTATCCGTTAAACCGTTGGTCTGCGCCTTGATTTTTAATATAACTAAATTGTACTTAAAACACCCGATTCTCTAAAATATTTATTTGTACTAAGCTAAAACTAAAACGAATGACTCTAAAATAATTTACTTTCTAAAAATTTACAAAATCTTTTTTTGTTTTTATTTTTATTTTTATCTTTATTTTTGTTTTTTTTTTATTATTTTTTATTATTATTTTTATTTTTGAATTAGGACCCTTTTTGTAAAAAAATAATAAAATAAAAAATTAAGATTACGGAGGGACAAAAATTAAGTGTCTACATTATTCATTTTAATGACCCTTCATATACTAATGTCATATTAAGGGCATCATATTGTGATTATACAACCAAGTCGTTTCTATAAGAAGATGGTAAGATACAAACGCATCGATTACATGGAACCATATAGAGTCGTGGATAGGTCCAATATTAAAATCTTCCTTAACATGCCATTGTATTTGTAAAAGACTCATAGAAGTTATTCAACATGATGGGTTGCTATACTAAGTGTCGAATGTTTATCCTTATAGCTTTGAAAGTAAACATTAGCATAATATTAAGTGAGTATCTATTGTTAACAAGTGTTCTCTTAATAGGATAGCCGTTAAGCAGACTTCGCACATATAGAAGGTGATTGTAATTAGGATTCTTAACATGTCAACATTAATGAATGTAATTTCACTTTCATTCATTAAAACAATTCCCTTTGTAGGACGTCCAATGGTACGTTTCTTATATTGACCTTGCGAAATCCTCATAAGCACAGTCATTACCTTAAGCTGGGCATCTTCATCAAAGTCAAGGAGATCAAAGAAATTTTTAACATTGGAAGTCTTTAACAAGATAAGGACAGTGCTATCATCTCCACTTTCTTCAATTTCAAGTCCTTCACCTCTATTTTTGTACGACTCAACTAGCTACACATCTATTTCCTCTATCTTTTTAAGGCCATAGGTGACAATGTTCACTACACTACATTAGATGTTATGAGCTAGAAGAGGGTTATCTCTGATATCATTGTCTTCGGTGATCAATTTTGCATTTTGAACTCATTCATTAAATATCTTCTTTAAAGTCCAACAATCTTTCATAAGGTAAGTCAACTATACTCTTATGAAATATACAAAATTCGTCGTCATTATTTTTCCTCATTCATTGGTAAGCATTCAACTCTTGGGAGCCTAATGTTGCCCTCATATAGCCATTAGACGAGCATTGCGTATGCTTTCCCCATCGAACATGGGTATATTAAGGATGGCTTCGAGTTCACAAGTCTATCATTTCTTTATTTCTTTGCTCCTATACGATTCTCCTCTTTAACTGAGTTCAATGATGGTGTGTGATTATTAAACCTTAGACTTTCATCCTTCTATCCTACAACCAAGTTGTTAGTCTTTCATACATTCTTAACTATCATGGTAAAGGAAACCAAAGAGAGGTTCTTAAGGTGTACCGTATATTTAGTGAACATTCATTGAATACAAATCTTGACTAACTCTTTCTCATCACAAAGAACTAGTATATCTAAGATATGCTCTATGAAGCATTTAATGTAATCCATGAAATCTTCCTTAGGCTTCTATTAGATTCTTCCCATGTAAATAATGGTAACTCTCTCCTCAATGGAAAAGATCTTCTCTAAGAACATCTTACATATGCTTCCCTATAAATCTATTAACCCTTGAGGGAGGTTAACATATTAAGTGCGTACCTTCTCTATAAGTGACTTAGAGAATTCTTTCAACTCTAAGTCATCATCAAGTCCATAAATTTCCAAAGTCTTAATGAACTTTAGAAGGTGTTCTTTGGTAGTCCCCTTCTTGCCATTGAACAACATGAATTTTGAGCTCACATAATCCTTATGATATAGTTTCACAATAATATGCATTGATGATATGGAAGTTTCAATTCTAGCACTGCTATCATAGACTTCTCCTGTATTTCCGTTAGATACACATCTAGATCTTTCTTAGCCTTGAATGAATTCCTTTGAGTAGATGTCTTAGTCTTCATTGATATCACAAGATTAGGATTCATAGGGGTAAGGTTCGTGAGTGTAAGATTCACAAGTACGAGATTCATAAACTCAATGATTGCAACACATAGAGTAATGCGTAAAGATGAAGAGCCTCTAATCTAAATCCCTTGATTCCTAACCTTAGGTAAGGAGTGTTATATAGCTATAGGCTATATCGCAAGAGGTTGCTCCTCATCCTTAGGAGTGATTTGCTTATTAACAACAGAAGGATTGAGTGGTTGAGGTGTTTATGAGGTAGGTTGTTATACCATATTGGTAGGATTAGAGGAAGTTGATCCTTAGTGTGTCATAGCTATGACAACCAAGGTAGGCGCATATTAGGTGAACATCGCCACAAGCTCATTGAATCCCGATTAGTCTCTTGAAGCTCACATGCCAGTTGCACATTGTCAGGGACACCTTACATACTACCTCCTTGATTCGTACCTCCAATTAGAGGTGAGTTTTGGTCATTTGTCAAAGTAGTGGCATCTTGTTGTTGATTACTACTATTAATAGGATCAATTGGTTTTCTCCTTAAAGGAACTATCATGCAAGTGTCAAGTCTTCCCTTTCTAGTAGATTCACCAAAAATGTCAATGCGGGGTTAAGAATGTAAAGGTCACATGCTTACTGCGTATCAAGTCGTACTATACATAACTATAGAAATGACTTAAGTTGCACATATGGGATGATTAAGAGGTAAGTATAGGGATGAAGAGTAGGTGATTTTAGTAAGGCTCTAACACATACTATGATAAGGAGAGGAGCCCAATGGCATCAAATTCTACAAACAAAGAAGAATGGGAGTAGTGTTCTTGAAATACTTATGTGTTTGATCTTTCAAGGTAAGAATCAAGTAGAGTAATAGTGTTTGTGCCAAAATGCTCTCTTATTCAAATGAGAGAGGGAAATAGGCATTTATAAGAGCTAACCATTGATCTCATCCGTTAAATTATGATGATGATTGATGGCCAAAATTAATCCCTCCCCATTAGTAGACCTTAAGTAAGTTCCCTTCATGGATTTAGGCCCAATGGAGGCCTTATTCTTAATATAAGCCAATATTGAGAAAGATTGGATTGAATGAATCAATTTAATGGACCCTACTCTAAGCCCATCATGTCAAATATCTCGTAATCATCCTAAATGCATGGACTGAACTCTTTAGGCCTTGTCATCTTAGCCTAATGACTTAAATCCAATCAATTAATTGGGCTTAAAGCATAATATTGAATTTAGCCCTCTACAAGAGGCTACATCTTGTTAAACTAAGAATAAGCAAGAATCTTAAAGAGGCCATGTCTATCATGGTTAGACATATAGGCCTGAGAGGGCAAGGTACTTCACCTTAAAAGTTCATCAGACATTAAAACCTAGGTCTTTATCTACAAGGTTATCTTAGGGGGCCAAAATTGAGAACACCATCCAATGTAACCTAAAGAGGATAGTGGTACGTTAGCTTTTCTAAGGGTTAAGACTAAGAATAAGCAAGAATCTTAAGGAGGCATGTCCATTGTGGTTAGACACATAGGCTTGAGGGGGTGAAGTACTTTGCCTTAAGAGTTCCTTAGATATTTAGACTTAGGTTTTTATCCACAAGGTTAACCTATGGGGTCAAGCTGAGGATACCATTCAATATGATCGGATGAGGTTGATAGTTCGTTAGCCTCATTGAAGGCCAAGACTCAGAATAATCAAGAGGTCATTAATCTTTACGAAGATAAGGACTTAATGCCATCAAGAGTTTGTAGTCTTAAGGGGAAGTCAAGACTTCATGTTATCTAAAGTCTACGTATTGGGACCTAACATTATCAAGAGCTCGCATACCTTAGAAGAGGTCGAAGCTTAACATTTATTAAGATTCCATGTATCTCAGAGGAGATCAAGACTCGATGAAGTTAAAAGTCCATTCACCTTATGGGAGGCTTGGATATAATGTCATTAAGAGTATACGAACCTCTGGAGAGGTCAAGACTTAATGTTGTCAAAAGTCTACGTATCTTGGTAGTTGTTGGGTTTAGCCCAACTGTACGAGGCAATAGGAGGGTTGACCCTTAGAGCAGCTCTAATTTAAGATATAGCAAGTGAGCCATCATCATGCTAGTTTTTTTTTTTTTCCTTTTCTTTTTTTTACTTTTTGGAAAACCCTTTTCGTTTCACTTAGCCTTATCCCCATCTTAAGCTATTTTAGCAATAGGTTCTATAGAAATTAAATGGTTCTATTTGGTCAAATACCTAGCAACAAATGCTACGCTCCTTTCATTACTGTATTTCTGAACAAATTTTTAGATAACAAGCCTAAAGGTTTTCTTATTAATGATATCAATATTGAGGATACTGACTAACATAATTATATTACGTATTAGCTTATAATACCTCAAGAACTTAAGAAACTATTTTAGTGAAATTCTCAACAATCTTGTTCCTCCTCTTATTGAGCAACTGGAGTAACGACTTGTAGTCATGCTTTATTAAGGTAATCTATGCATGTATTAACATGTTGATTTCTCTTACAAGTTGATGTACAGATTCTCCACTTCAGCAAGATGGTCGATGTCACCCTGTAGCACTAATTGGATTAGGAGTAGAGTGGTTGACTATTTTGTCTAATGAAGGAGTTGTTGTAAGTTATTGTCATTAGAAGTGTTTGAAGGCTAAGGGTTTTTAGTCGTGGTTTCAATCTTACAAAGACAAGCATTTCCTATAGTGGTGGTTGGTAGAACCCAAAGGTAGTGCTAAGAAGTGGTGTTTAACTATCTAGAAAGGATGGTAATGATGCTTTAGAGATTCTTATAAGTGGTGTCAATGTTCCATTTACATGGCCAGCAATATATGTTGGTGGATATTTTTCATTAATATTGACATTGAGCCTCCAATAACCTACAACAAAAACAGACAACTAAAATGAGTAGTAAAGCTTTTTTTAGTGCAGTCACCTTAATACTTAAGTTTCACAAATGCTAGAGGAGGATAATATCATAATATGAGGTGTAAGTTAATGTATTTAACTTACCTCCTTTCCCACCCACCCAACTCTACCCTCCCTTCTTCGTTTTTTGGATGCCCTGTGCCCTCTCTTAGCATAGGGAAATGGAGCATTTAAATGTAGGGCCCTCAACTCTTGATTAGTCAATAGCCTGCGACTTATAGCATCTTGTCTAAGGTTTTTAGGGCTTGGTCGAGGTGCATTTAATAAATTGTTGGCACTATACCATCTAGGCATGTAGTTGTTCATATGCATTTAGTAACTTGTATCCACACAATCTAAACATGTAGTTGTCCCTTCCTTATGGTCTGGGCACATGGCTATCTTTTCATAATTAATGACTTGTCAACACCATACTACTTAAGCATGTGGCCTCCTTTTTAAGAGGGCTTAATTTCATGGCCAAGCATCTTAGGAGTCAATCATAGGGTGAGGAGGATGGGGTGCTTATCCCCTCAACAATTTCACTCATCTATGTCTAATAGTTCGAAACATACCTACTATAGCCCAGCCATGTTGGGCTTTGATTGTGTGGGGCCTCAAGGCTAGGCTTGAAATTCACTATCAACAGTATTCAAGAGGCAACTCGTACATCCTATTCCAATATCCTACTAAGTTGAAATTTGAGGATCAAGCTTTAAATTTTAGCTCTCATTTCCTATTAGTTAGAAAATGTTCATAGATAAACCATGACCAATGTCTAACCGTTATCCTTAGAAAAAAAAAAAAAGAAAAGAAAAGAAAAAGAAAATAGAAAGAACCTTGGGAGAAGCTCCATGGAGCACGAAGTTTGTCATAAGAGTTAGTAGCCCCAAAAACACAATGGTTGCATTCGCTATTTAAAGCATCCGCTTTGCTCTGATTACTACACGTTATATATACGCGTTTCTTATAAAATATGGGTAGAAGTAAAAATGCAGATATTCCATGCGTTTTTCCAAATGCTGTTGTAAAATTGTTCTTTTAAAGTGGTTAGATTCATACATTTCTCAGTAGAAGTATGAAAATCGACGTACACAAGAAATTTAGACTTTTTCATTTTCTAGTTTTAACTTTAAAGACAATAAACACAAGAGCTGAGACTCTGAGCATAGAAGCAACATTCCTGACTGATACCAAGTTTTGTCGCCAGTCTGATGGAGCAAGAGTTGACAAACATAATAAATAAATGAATTTACTCAAAAATATACTCTTTTAGTAAGTAGTGCCACTTAGTGGCAGCTCAAAATGAAATTAATTCCCGAATTCCAGTAATAATCTAATAGAGCAGCCCTGATTGAGTTCTCTTCCTTTGACCTTGAGAACCCTACTAGAATATATTTACTCGTTAACCAACTCATCCACGCAACAAAAGCAATTACTTTTCCTTCATATCTTGAATTAAAAATACATAAAAGGAAAAAGAAAAAAAATTCCACTTTTCCCCAGTGTCTAATGTAATAAAAATGACATTGAGACGGTCTCGATGTTTGATCATAGAACCACATTCAGTCTCTACAGGAGGAAAATTTGAAACTATCATGTTGGTTAACACGGTTAATACAACCAGTAGATCCAAGCAAAAGCATTTATACTGGATTATATGACACCTTTGGAAATCACTCAATTCAATAAGAGTTCAACTTGCAACTAGCCTCGACAGAAATACTATGCTTGCTTACACCTCCAGAATGCAGTTCAATGCTCAAATCATAAAGGAGCAACTTCCAAGGATCGCCTTCCTAAAAAAATCCCCCAGTTCTTACTGGCTGGAATACACGATATCACATGGTGATCGATCACTTTTTAAGGAGCATTGCTTTCCTCTTTCTCTTGGGATCGCTCAATTGGGGGTTTCTTTGCTGAATCCGATCCAACTGAGGTTGGATTAACTCGCTTCACTCCTCTTCCTACAACACCAAGATGAGTAACTCCAGCAGCTCCATTTGAATGAGCAGTAGATACAGTTGGAGAGTCAAAACTCCCACCACTCTCTGCAGCACCCATCTGTGAAGAATTCATAGCTGCTGGTGAAGAACTCACCATCTGTTTAGCCTTGTTGGAAACCATTCCAAGAATTTCTTTTAGGATGGATGAAGGATTTGCAGCAAGCTGTTGCAGATCTTCAAGCTGCACAGATCCATGGATCAACAAATAAGACAAATGACGCAACAATTGGAACTCTGGAACTGCGCAATTTCCATCCTTTCCACAAGGAAAAATGAAAAATGCATGAGGCCAACTCACCTTCTTTTCCAGCTCACTGGAGAGGCCAACGAGTGTGTCAATTTCATTGTCTTTATCTGCCAGGTTATTCTCAGGGTTAGACATATGAAAGGAGTGATTGACACTTCCATCCAAAAGAGGAGCAGCTGTGGATGCTGCTGATTCAGAAGCGCTCTTTACTTCATCCCTCAGTCGCTGAACTCGAGATTTGCAAATAGAAAGAGCCTTCTCACAGTATGGAATGGCTTCCTCTGGTTTTGAACCAATCTCCAAACACAAACATATCCGGAAGTTTCTAAAAGTGCATGGTTAAGAATTTCCTCAGAACTGGTGAACAATGAGAATGATGCCTCTCAAATTACCGATAGCTCACAGGAAGAAATAGCCTTAAGATCAGGATTTTACCAGAAAAGAAAGCGAATGTGATTGAACCTAACACTCAAAAATAAAATAGGATACATTTCTGCAAGCTGACGATTGTCTGGTTCAACAAGCCCTTCAAGAATGAATAGCGCTTTTTTGTAGTCACTCAGTGAAGTTTCAATGTCCTCTGATGTATAGATGAAAACCATGATAGAATATGTTGAGTCAAATCATTTGTCACTGAAAACAGGAGCAAATACACTACTGTCTGAAGAGATTACTGACCTCTTTCTAGTGCAACTTCTGCCAATGATGACAGTATGTCTACTTTCTCCAATGTGTCACCAGAATGCTTTTCAACAATTGCTCTTGCAATATCCAGCATTTTCCAGGCCAGATCCAGATCGGATTCATCTTCATCTTCCACAAGATCCTCAGCATCACTATCACTTTCACTTTCACCAGCATCATCTTCCTGGCCCTTTTCATTAGAGACTGGCACAATAAAGAAGCCATTAATGACTACCACAAGCATTCCAAATCTTTTCAAAAACTATGTCCAACGATAACAAACATACATGAGTCCTAATACCAATTATCATTGCAAATTTCCATTGCCAAGACAACTATGAAGATCTATTCTGAAGGTGTGGAACATATGAAGGGAACAAAAGTTAATTACTGACCCCTCAGGCTTGTGATTTTTACTAGACTATCCTTTGTGAAGAGTAGTATGACATAACAAGATCTATGTACTGTTCTCCAGCTCTATAAGTCTGAGCAACAATCATAGTTCACTTATTTGCCATACAGATGTACATTAACCTTCTTTTTTCCTTTTGAATGAAATATATGCACATTATCCTTGAAATTATAGCAATTGTGCTGACAAACAACCAAAAAAGGATTTTGAGTTAACCAACACAGAACACCCAAACCCAGCCCACCCCCCAAAACACCAAAAAACCAACCAAAACAAAAAAAAAGAAAAAGAAAAAGAAAAAAAGAAGAAGCAAAACAGGTTCTTTAAGTTACTCAAATCAATAGTAAGAGGCTAGGAGCTACCAATGAAGAAAAGATGACAACGGACTGTACCAGTGTCAGCAAGTAGCTGGCAATAATGCACCATTTACATGATATCTCACAAAAGTAATTAAGTGCAGGAGGTAGGTGGAGAACTGGAAAAGAAGATTTTGACTTGTCAATTGAGAGAAAGAATATCTATAAATACTCTCACCCCATAAGAATAACCATCTAAAAGAGAGCAGCTTCCTTTACAATCTTACCATATATTTCTATCCCAAAAAAAGGACAAAAAAGTCAGCATACTCTAGCTTGCATAAACAATTTACCCCAATATAGAAGGATATAAATCATTCTCTTTTCCCTTCTTTTTTTCCTTGCGTGAGGGGCCTGGATGGTGGTGTGGGGGGTGGTGAGGGAGAGGTACATGACTGAGCCCCTTGAATTGGTGAAGAATAAAGCAACAGATGGCATCTCATGATATTATCAGGTTTTAAAAGGAATCAATCAACAGTACCAAGTATGAGAAAAAGAATATAAAAGAATTTTAGGAGTAATGAAAATTGTCAAAAGGATTTCTAGCTTTTGAAGAAAGTCACCATTTTCACAAACATGCAGGTCATATGAAATAAGCAAAAGAAAATTGGCAAGACAATAAATAAAAAGAATTACTACCCTGGTCTGTTGTTCCATCCAGTTGAACAGAACTCCCATCCTGTTCAGTATTACTAGCAGCAGAAGCTGTGGAAGATTCAGCCTTGAGAACAACTTCAGCATCTCCATCTCCATCTTGATTGGATGCCTGTTGATTTTCAGAATCCTTTTTTGGCACAGCACCCAATGGATCAGCCTCCTCTTGAGCTTTATACAGAAGAGCACATCCATACTTATGGTACGCATTCACACATTCAGGAGCAAGTTCTCCATAGCATGCAACCCTTGATGGTTTAGACAGATAATAAATACAACTACACTATTATAGATATGAGTAAACTGAATACATACCAAGTGATGCAATAACCAAAATGAAAAATATCTTATAGTGGTTCACAATAGCATAGATGATGAGAGAAACATATGGTTGACAATTGCTGACCTAGTTGCCCTATTGACCTTTTCTCATGTAGCATGCATGTCAGCATAAAATGTCTTTGATACTACAGAAAGACTATCAGAATGTCCATATATGAATTTGCAAAGAGCACAAGCATCATGGCATTAAGCACTGAGTTATATCATGTCTTTTTTCCAATTTCCATTTAAAAAGAACTTTAATTTCTAAATGACAAGAAACAATCTTATTGCTTTCCCATTTATATTGAAATCTCTCAATCAAAAACTTATGTATTGAAACCTCACAAGCGGATCACCTTTTTTCCCCTCAATAAATCCCCAGCTCACTGTTTTACCAAATCTTCTATAGGAAAAACCTATCTCTTACATAATAAATGTTCAAAAAAGGAGTTATCGATTATTTCAACAAGTGTAAGGGCCCCCAGGCATACTATACACCACTAAGTTATCCACTGATTTTCCTAAACTGATACTGAAGCCAGGGAAAAAATTGAAACAAGAAAAACTAGAAACAGGAAATCAAAGAAAATGATTTCCTAACTGTACAATCCTATAAGATGCAATAACTGAGTACAGCAAACAATTGGTAATTTATCATATCATCTCATTTTTAGATGAACATATGAAACCGAAACTGTCCCAATGCACATTTACCACTTTGCATGACTCTCTTCATATACACTTACTTGCAAAGAGAAAAATATGAATAAAATGCTTTTGTAGAGATGGATTGCATCCATCAGGCCAATACCTCAAAGACTCACTTCTTGGGTCTACCTCTTCCTGTCTTATTTCTGCCGACCCAATTATTCATTAATTGCATATTTTCTCGTTTCAATTAAAGTAGATTTTCAAAATGAAAATGATTATAGGGATTTTCATAAATATGCATCAATAATGGTATGCAAAGAACATGAATCTACTGTTTTACAGTTGAACTAGTATAATATAACTGATATGCAATGCGAAGAAAATTATTCAAAAAAAAAAAAATCCTAATTTCCGTACTCGCCAAGTGGTTAAATCAAGGAACAGTAAGTGGAATCCTAACCCTAACCCTAACCCTAACCTTAAACCTAACCACAATACTCGACTAAGGAACACTTAGAAGCCTCAATCTTCCAATCTCACAACGAAATTACATTTGTACCCTTTTCCATACCTTATCTCGAGGGCACGACTGAAGCATTCCGTGGCCTCAGCAAAATCGCCATCTTTGACAGCTTTCGAACCCTTCTCCATCAACTCATCGGCGAGCTTCAACGAATTCTCGACCTCAGCTCCGGAGACAGGTTCGGAAGATTCAGCGGCATCGATGGGTCCGGTAGGTTTAGGGTCGGAAATTGGAACTGGAGGTGGCGTTTGTGGAGGTACTGGCAGTGAGGTTGAGTTTGCGGATGGAATTTCTTCTTCGTTAGTCATGGGGTTGAGACTCGAACGGTATTGGCGGAACTTAAGGTCTTTGGAATTGGAGGGTTTTTGGAGGTTCCTTGAATTGGGTATGGAGACTGGAGAGGGAGAGAGTTTGGGTTCGAAAATGAAATGCCTTATAGGCGCAAAGAAAGAAAGAAAGAAACGCGCGTTAAGTTGATTGGTTCGAGCTAGATTTTGATTTTTTTTCTTTTCCCTCTAGTTTTTGTGGAAATTTTGCACCGGCTATTTTATTTTACCATTTATTTTTCCGTTGAAAAAAAAGGGTATATATTTTTGCTTTCTTTATATTATTATTATTACTGTTGTTTTCGTTTCCTATAATATTAATAAAGTGGGATTGGAGGGTTTTTTTTTTTTTTTTTTTTTGTCTTACGTGATATAGAGAACATATTAATTAAATAAAATTATAAAAATAGTTATAATTGAACAGAAGTTATAAAAATGGTTTTCTACCCCGCCTGTGGGGAGATTTTATGATCAAATCATGTTTTTTTTAGTTGTTACGTTTGTCTAAGTACCTCAAATGCTTGTGGCTTTTGACTATATTAAATAAATAAAGCTCCTTTTCACCGGAAAAAAAAAATTATTCTTCTTTACATGGAAATTGTCCTATTAAATTAAATGCACAGAACTATATATTTCAACTAAGAGAAAATATAATATATAATAAAAAACAAGATGGAAAATAAAGCTAGTATAAAACAAGATGTCGTAAATGTTCCAATAATGAATAATCTAAAATAAACAAATTTGTATATACACATTTATAAATATATGTATATATTTATATATGCATGTATAGTACTAGTACGACTCTTAAACTAATATTCTATACAAAAACAATCTAAGCAACAATATAAGTAAGTATACTCATGTATTAACAAAATGGATTTTTTTACGTTTTTATTCTTATTTTTTAAGAATCAATATAATCGTCTATCTTATACTTAATTTGTATTCTTTTAAATCTAAACTATTAAATAAACTATGAATTTAATCATTTAAATTTTAAAAAATAAAAATAAATGTTGAAATAGAGATAAGACCAATCCTATCAATATAGAAGAATGGATCATAAAATTTTCCTAATAAAATCTATAATTACATAATTACCACTCTACATAAAAATGGAAATTACTTACAATCATGAAACAAGATAATCATTCATTGACGCACCATTAATGGATCATAATAATACACATGTATAAATGGGGAACTCATGAATTGATATAAAATAAATACCAATGACATAATTTATAAAAAAATAAAATTGAAAAACTTTCCAACATAGGTATCACTTGAAAGTCGGTCTAAGGCATTATAAATAGATTTTAGTATCCTTATCTCAATTCACCACAATTCACTATAATAAAAAATCACTTACTATAATAGGATGAGTAGCATTGCCAAGTAAGCATTCTAACCATGACTATAGATTTTGTAAGAACAAGTTCAATTTAATTTTGTATTTCTTGTAGAAGGCCATTTTAGTAACTAAACTTTTGACCAATTTAATGCTATGGACTAATTTAATAAGCATGTAATAAAGCCCAAGAAGTCAAACCTATTTAGGGATATTTTAGGGTGGGGGGGTGTTGGGTTGGTTTGGCTTACTATGCTCAAAATAGGAATCGCTTTATCAATTTTGCTCTTGGTTTTGCTCGGTTTTCACGTACATGAAAAAGTAAACTCGAAAGAAGTCTCTTAAAGCTTATTTTAACTTTATTTTGCGTCCATGGGTCGTAAAATTGCTAAAATAACCTTCATTTGAAGACATGGCCTTTATAAAGAAGTTAGGCTTATTTAAGTTAAAACTTCAACTCGAACCCATAGTGAAAACTCACCAATTCAAGTCTAAGTCCGTATAAAAGAAGGGATTAATATGGGCTTTTAGATCACCAGAAGCAATTCAACGGTTGCTAGTAGCAATAGATCTTAACCATCTATCTCAAGTTGATTTGGCAGGTAAGATTAGCATTTAAAATCTATAATTAAAAGATGAATTCTCTCATTTAAGATTCATTCAACACTTTGCAAGGTTTAAAAAAACATGGAAGCTCTATTGAGGAATGTATCAAGAACATTTTAGTCTACTATATCATAATCTCTTACTATACGCACAACACAAGAATCCAAGCTTAGCTACTTCTCCTCCTATGCTTCTCTCTAAATTATCTCTCCACGTATCATCAAATCAAGCTACTATAAGTTTAGTTGCACATGCACCGCAATGATCAATTAACTATAACAACCCACTTACATTATTTGGCAACCCCATAGGATAAGAGAAGTTCTTGATTAGAAAGTCATCTAGGAAACTCCTAAGATAAAAAAATATAACTCTAAAAATAAGAAACATCTACCTTTACACAATCAAGTATATCTATATTGAGAAGAGAACATTGCGTTTGTGACTTCATAAGGATGATGTCTTTACTAATGCTTTGATTGATGTGAATGTCATGGAAAAAAAAAAACAAAAGAAAAAATTGAACTTTTCATTTCATTGTCTTCATTGCTAACTCGAAATTGTAGCTGCTACTGGCACCATCATCAGCATTTAGCCTCACAAATCACAATACTTTGTTCTCGTTAGAATTACAGAATCTTTAGATCCACATCAATTACTATTGCATAAGAGGATGCCAACATAGGACAATTCATAAAGTCTTCACAAAGGATAAAGAAGTATAACCATAAGAGGGACTACAGCAACGGACCGTTGCTTCCCCTAACTTTAGTTAACTGAACATCTAATGCAGTAGAGAATGTAAAGATTTACCTACAAGTCTTTTTCTTCTAATGCAATGTATACAAGCAAATTCATCAAGTCCTTATAGAGAATGAAGATGGATGACAAAACGATGGCATGTGGCTACCCCTATCATCAACTCTAGCTAACTTAGCAATGTTTGTTAATCATCTATGGCTTCATCCTATAAGATGCTCATCTTCTAAACTCAATGCACAAATATTCTCCTCCCTACTCTTAGTTGATTATATGTAACTTCTTCAATACATGTGATGAAGGAATGTCTTAAAAAAGTACTTGAAGCAAGTCTACATGATATCCTAGGTTTTTATCCTAAAGATACCAAGTAAGCTTAAAAGAAAATATTCAATTCCGAGGCCTTTAAGAATGCCAAATTGTACTCAAGGCAAATGTTGAAGTTTACCCAATATGATCTCTCTTACATCCATAATGGTGCTTGACATTTAAGTAAGCTTAAGTTTGGCTAACATTGCTGCTTGTCTTCCCATGCTAATAATCTTTATGAAATTTGCTATAGCTAACATTGCTACCATACCTATAAGAACACAAATATAATGTATATTGCTATTTGGTGCTTTATAGTCACAAGATCGAAGCGATCTCAACTCTAATGAGTTAAAGCAACACCATAACATGGCAAGCATTTATGTCACTTCTTGGCAAAGTTGAGATTGAAGGAATCTTATTTATAAATATCAAAACAATCACATATGTAGTAGCTTAGTAGAATCATTCACTCTTAAGTACGCGATGAGTATCTACGATAATCATTCGTGACATTGAAGTGATCTTAGCTGTAACAGTTCGAAGAGACTATGATAGACTAGCACGACTTCACTATCTAATGCTTTATAGTCATAAGATCAAACTAATCTTAGTTGTGATGAGTTAAAGAGACTCCATAACAAGCCTAACATCTATATTAACTCTTCACAGAGTCAAGATCGAAGCAATCTTGTCTATGAATGATCAAAGTGATCACATCTACAGTAGCTCGATCTCTTAAGTACGTGGCAGGTGTAACTCATTTCTATGATAATCATTCATGATATTGAAGTGATTTCAATTGTGATGGGTCGAAGCAACTGTAATGGATCGAAGTAACCCTACAGTAAGCTTGGTAGTCATAATGTCTTCCCATAAAGTCAAGGTCAAAGCAACCTCATCCATGAACAATAAAAGTGATCATATCATGCTAGCTACTATGCTTAATGGAAGCACTAACTCTTAAGCACATGATACTTGTAACCCATTTCTACAATAATCATTCATAAGATTGAAGCGATTTCAGCTGTTGTAAGTTGAAGTGACTCTAAAGTAGGATTGACAACCATAATGCCTTATCATAGAGTTGAGGTCAAAGTGACCTTATCTATGAATGATTGAAGCAATCATGTCATGGCAGCCAATGTCCTCAATAGAAACATCCATTCCTAAGCACACGATAGGTAACCCCTTTTGTGATTAAGGTTGTTAAACTCACAATTCTACTTAGAATTGTTAAAGGGTTTATAGAATCGAAATGTAGAAATGTAAGTTTCTACAGTCTATGTAAAATAACTTTTAAAAAGCTATAAATATACTTATAATAGTTATAAAAAAACTTGAAATATATGATGGGAATAAAAAAATGAAAAAAATTAAGTTTTTTTTTCCATAAAAAAAATTATTAATCATAATATAACATTATAGAAGAAGGACAAGTACAGTTAAAATTACAGTCTTTTCCGATATTTTGTTTGAAAAAAGCATTGAATTGAAAAGAATCAAATGTGTCAATTTATTTTGAGTTATTAATGGTGTAAACTTAAATATATAATTTTTCTTATAAACTTTTCTATTGGAGATAAACTCAAATAAAGGCTATGATTATTAACAAAGGGACTATGAGGGAGAAAAGAGGAAAAAAAAAAGGAACAAGATAGGGAAAATGATTTAATGCACTAATAGTCAATATATCGGTGAAGACCTCTCTCTTTCTCTCTCTCTCTTTATGTCTATATATATAAAAACTTAAGTTTTTAATTGAGTTTACTAATTTTACATATATATATGTTGATTGAACCAAATATATATATATAATTGCACATGGTTCAGGATCGGGTAGAGTGCGGTTGAGGGTCGGATCTTTAGATCCAGGTCAAGTTGCATATATGACTTACTTGTATGTATGAAGGGGTGGCTAGCAATGGTGAATGACATGCTTTAGGCTAATTTCGACACCAAAATGAGTGGGGGAAGAGTTTTTTATATGATTCAAATAGGGGAATGGAGGGATAGGGACGACACCTTCGCGAATGGTGGTGGTTTTGGGGGTTTTCGAAATCTCTACCACATGTGTGGTGATGAATGCATTTGTGGTGGCTATTAGAGGTACAAGAGTGGTGTGGCTAGGGGTTTCGCATGTTGTGAGTTGCCTAGTGGGGTTAGTTTCGAGTTGGGGTATGTGGAGGCTACGGTTTTGAAAAGTAGTGATGGTAGCTGAAACCCTAGAGCAGTAGATGTTAGGATAGAGGCCATGGCAAGACTCGAATGTAATGGCTCTCAAGAGCTTGAGGACTCGGTAAGCTTGCTATAGTGATTATTTTGCTCGAATTGTTGTGAATTTAAGTAAAATTTAGAGAGAGAGAGAGAGAGAAGGTTACTCTGCCTAAAGAGATAAACCTACGCGTATGTGTTTTTATGTGATTTGAATGGGAGTTGGCAGGAAATCCCTAGTAGGATGAGCTACTAAGAGGCTAATTGATACTTTTTCAAGCATACCTAAGCTCAATAAGTACATTAATGGTGAATTCATACGTGGCTGGTTAACTTACAAGATCTTGATTTAGAGGGAAATAAACGTGGTTTTACTTGTTATTTTAGTAAAAATCTTGATCTTGTCGCTTCTAATAATGAATGGAAGCTTCCATTCTTTCCCTTGAAGCTTAGGTTAGATAGATTTACAAGTGCTAAAGTTGTAGATCTTGATTTTTTTTTTCTATTTTTGAAGCTCAATTCCAATAAGGAAACAAGTGTATTCAGATAAGATCTTAAGCTCTACATAGAGCATCCCAAGTGATCTCCATGATTTCACTATGGAGAAAAAAGGGTAAAAAATTATCAAGAAGAGGCCTAATTGAAAATGGAAAAAGGAATGAAATCTAG
This sequence comes from Lumnitzera littorea, assembly GCA_024138015.1. Taxonomy (NCBI): domain Eukaryota; kingdom Viridiplantae; phylum Streptophyta; class Magnoliopsida; order Myrtales; family Combretaceae; genus Lumnitzera; species Lumnitzera littorea. The sequence continues at coordinate 69,971,887 of JAMXBB010000009.1, read as the reverse complement.
TATTGGGGTTAAGGAGACAACAACGTAGTACCACGTCATCTATGATTGCTAATGAAAAATAGTCACGTGTCTCAATAGGACACTTAATCCACTAGTTTATTGACACTTAGAAAAATGAAAAATGAGCATGTGCACATGTAGGATTTGAACCTTAGACCTCTCTTTCCCTTACATCACTTAGTCCATGCACTTATCCAAATGGACTATTAACTCATGTCTTAACATTTATTACAACTAAATTATACTTAACAAAAAGAGACTATGCCTAAATATAACAAATTTTACCAAATAAACTCTTAGAAAGCTACCAAATATTATTAGTAGTAAAAACCTATTCCTATAATATTTATTGTTTCTTTTTTTTTTCCTTTGTTTTTTTTTTCCTATTTAAAATTTCTAACTTTTCTTTTTTATTTTTTTTTGGGTACTTAGAGTCTATTTGAGTGAAAAGAAAAAAAAAATACAAAAGAAAAAAATTACAAAAATGCGGCATTTGGGAAAATAATCGTAGAAATACCGCACTTGAAATTGCCTTTTGAAACGAAGATTTTAGTACAAATTATTTCAATCCATCTACATTTTACTTTTTCATCTACCCTTCTACTTTAAATTTAGTTAAGCCTATATGTGATTGAAGTTAAAAATGTAATCACCTAAAATTTAGTTAAGCTTATGTATGATTTTAGTTGAAAACATAATCAAAACATGATGTTCTATAGACAATTATTTTTTAAGTCAATCAATCAAATTATATCCGGTTATTTATTTGTGAGATATTCGGTTTGTCCTCTTTCAATACTACATAGATACACATTTTGAATCGACATCAAAACCTGTTAATAACTTTAAATTATGAAGAAATGAAACTATTGTATAAAATGTAAGTATACTGTCAAAATAGCTAAATAGTGTTTCGAAAAAAAAGGAAAGTAAATCAAAAGTGAAATGTCTAAAGCTAATGACATCGGCATTATCGTTGAGCCAATGGCCAAGTATCTTAGGGTTTTGCGTTATCCTATAACTCAACCATCTCGATCGCATCTAATTATGTGATTTATCCACCGTCTTGGTTGTAAGCACTCGAGAGTGATCCATGTAGGGAGACTAGAGAAGGGTACATTTGCATAACTCCCTTACCCATGTCATACTAAGGATCTTTAATCGGCTTCCTCAATAAGCCGCAAGGGGATCGGCGGGGGGGAGGGTTGGTGTGGACCTGATTAATGGAGGTCTCTTCGACGACAAGGATATGGCATATAGGATCTCTAGAGCTCTCTCCAAAAAATGGCTTGCAAAACTCAAATCCAAACAGCTTAGGAGATGTTAACGGCGAGAAGTGTCGAGGAGAAGCATTGTCATGAATCTCTATGCCAAGCTATCTATGTCCTCGGCTTCTAACTCGATGGTGACCACGAGCCCTATGACCTTTATCTCTATGTGGCTCATCCAGTGGGGGGATGTCCTCGTCAACATTTAAACCGAATGGAGCTGGATCGCCTAGGTAAATCCCAATAAACCCTTAGATGAGGTCATCTACTTGATGCTACTAAGATATTATGTCCTCGTATGACATGTGTGGCATTCTATGTATGAAGTTCGCTTGCATTCTGAAAGTAAAAGTTTCAGTTGTACATAAATAGAATAATAAAAATGTAAATGAAAAAACAACTGTACATATCATATACATCCAAGAAGCCCCAAACCGGCCAATGTATCAGTGTGTAACTTGCTAATACTAAGGGACGTAGTTAAGATGTATACTAGGCGGTGGTCGCACTTGAGCTATCCGATTTCGGCAATTCTCCCATTGTGCTATCCAATTTGCATGGTAGGTCACCCAATTTATCTCCATGCTACCCCTTAGGTCAACATTGTATAATGCTCATTCTGTATCAACGTAAGCTGGGATCTCCTACATCTCGCCAAACTGTTGAGCTACACTATTAAGAAAGTACATCTCCACAATGTGGAAGCATATAAGCGATACATGAGCTAGCCATACATTACTCCTATATTGACAATAAGCAAGGAGTCTAGCAACATCATCATAGTCGTATGGAATCTAAACAACTTGAATTGATGATCAATAATGAGAATGAAAAAAGTAACAATTATTGAATGAATAAGGAGAACGATTTCGATAAGTACACACTTACCCCGGATGCTGGCGATCGAATGCATCTTTATACTATCTAGCCACATGTATAGGCAACTCAGTTATGTCAAACTCTGCCCCCCATTGGCTCATAAGTGGTCAACCGTTGATAGATGTTGTAATCCGGCAATGTAAAGGGGCGATGTGTGGGAAATACTCCTATGCCTACACCTACAGGATCACCAATGGACCACTAATCTCTCTTACATCTACCTTAGAAGCCAAGCATAACTGGCAGTACAACCATGCCAAACAAATTGCTCCCTACACGTATCGCCTGATCATGGCGAGGTCCGATAGGAGAGGGAGGAACATAAGATATACGACATTATTAAACTTATTTGAGAATAACATACCTTCGATTAACTGTATGATATGTGCCCTCATAAAGCATAATACTATCTCCTCATTCGCATGAAAAGGCAAATTGATGAAGTTGTCTTTCAATTAGGATAACTTCAATCTGGTACCCTTTAAGGCACTCACTAGTGGGTAAATTCCTAATAGGTAGTAACATAACTTAGCTTACCTAGTAGATGCTGTCACTCTAGCAATTGTATCGCTGTTAGCTGGCAAACCTATGAGTAGAAATATATCCTATAACATCACCGTTATTTCACCAGCGTAGAAGCGAAACATATGTGTCTCCTCCCTCCATCACTCAACCAGAGCAGTAATTAAGTGCCAATCTAACTATATGAAAGGAACCTGATGCCTAAATATCACCTCTTGTTTACGGCACCTAAGCTAGTAGTTTTCCTATAACCAAGGAAGAAGAAATATTGTTACAATCAGTATAGGAATGGAACAAATTGCAAGTATGTTTTCCATTTGCTATTCCTTACCCGACCACCCCACATTAGCTTAAACCTATAAGATGGCTACAAGTGAAGCGATGACCTATCTACCGGTCCTAGATCCATCTACTCTTGTAAGTACAAAAGAGGAAAGAAAACCTATAAGCTTACTAGAAAATTCATATGGTAAAAATAAAAAGTTAGAAAAAAGAACTAGTTCTTAAATACATTGCCATATATATAACAAATAAATATTATCACAGGTTTTTTCACAATTAATAAGTGAACTACTAATGGATCCACTCGACATTAGTTGTCTTCCTTGTTGTGGACATCTTCTCCTATTATGTCCATTCCTACCACATAGTCTACAAGTGTAAGTTAACAATCCTTCCTGAATGTCCATCTTATTCTGAAATTGTCTCTCTTATGACCTGCTTGGATTCCTAACCTTGTCTAATGTTGTAACTGGATGCCACATAGGAATGTCAAGATATTACCAACTAGACTTATCGATACAAGGCATGAAGGAACGTACATATACACGTAGCTGATTCTACAACATATACCAATACTCAATGTGTGCAGCACAGTCCATGCTCATTTTCTCCATAGTAGCTATAGCATGTGAGCATGGAATTTTGTATGTTTGCCACTTATTGCAAATATACCGTACAATCCTAAGGGTGACTATGTGGCTATTCTCTCCTTTTTGCTCATGTGTCGTTGGTTTGGGCATTGTTATGACCTTAAATATCTACTCATTGTAGTAAAAAATCACGACTCGGTAACTGCTGGTCACTTTGTGCCACCTGTCAAACTTTCTCTCTACGAATTTAGTCAACACTTTGCCAATGCTTATTTGCTTTTGCTAACTCGATCCTACATTTGTTTAAGTAGTCATTGTAATTGTACAAAGTTTTCTTAAGTAGTACCGCAACGAGTAAGTTCCTAGGATCATGCAAAGCACTATTATAACTTTATGCAATATTAGTCATCCCATGACCAAATCAACTTCCATCGTCATATGCTAACATCTACATTTTAGGATTTAGGCCTCTAAAGTAAACTCTAGTATAGGGGCTCATAGTCTTAGCCTCGTCATAGTAGGCATGAAACTTTTGAGGTTGTAACTGGTAGGCGTCCTTCTTTATCAATACTTTGCATTCTTTATTCTTAGCCCGAGTGTTGAAATTACTGGTGATATGTCAAATACACCATTGCCAAGACTAACCCCTTAGCTATACTGCATTCTCGCCCTATACTATAGATTGAATCCCAACATGACGGTTTGAAATCAAACATATATCAGTACAATCTCTTATAACTTGCATGAGCATACACGTTATCAACCAACTCTAGCTATTGAAACATTCCTCATCAACTAAGGTGAAACCAAGTGGGATTATGTGATTCTGACCATCAACTCCGATGGCAATCAGTAGTTTATGCTTGTACTTCGCATATAAGAATGTTTCGTCGATCGTAACTATAGGCATGTAATGCGTAAATGCCTTAGTGTACGATCTGAATATCCAGAAGACTCTATCAAAGAATACGTGCCCGACAATATCATTGTCTCGCCATTGCCACTCACCATAGTACCGGAATTAACCTTTCGGATTGCATTTAGTAGATGTAGGAACACCACATATGATTATTCCCACTTATCGTAAACTTATTCATTCGCTTTGTGCCTCGCTTCTCTAATTCTCTTGATGTGGACTGTATAACTGTATTGCTTGCAAATAGTCGCCTGTAAGTGTTTTACCTTAACACTTGGTGACTCTTGAACATCCTTAATCAGAAAGTAGGCTAGCATGTTTGAGTCCAATTTCGAGTGGTCCTGGCTAATTGTGGGATTGAGGTACGTATGTAGACCCACAAACCTGGTTATCACAAAGCATCCTGCATGTTGCTTCTTATAAGCTTTGAGTCTCTACCTACAGCCCTTTTCCCAATCAATGCATCTCATAGACCATAACATCGATTCTAACTCTTTCACGATGAATTCATGGTGGTTCATAACATGATGCAACCTTACAGTTGTCTGTAGATGTTTTTTCCTCTCGAACTGCATACCCACCTTCAATTCATTGTTGAAGCTCCACTCACTACCACTTATACTATCATCAGCCACTACTCTATCCCTTACACTTGACGAGTAGAAAGGCATAAGTTCCGACATCCCAACTGCATCCACAAATGTTGATAACCTATGCCTCCAATCATTCCATCTACGTGACCCTTATACTTCTTCTACTTCTTTCAACCAACATTCACTCAAGCCAATGTCAATATTATTATCTATATCATTGGAATATTCATCAATGTCAACGAATTCCAATTCATTCTCCACATCAGTATCTCTATTTGACTCGCTGGTGATCAAGACATTAGGATCACTAGACATACGACTAGTGCTCGGTATGTAACTCAGTGGGACTGTTCAAGATTCGAACACCTGATTTCAACTTACAGTTCAAGATCATCATTGTGCCATCTGACATTATCCTCAATTGTGACAGGGGCTATTGGTGATGGGTTCACTTCATGAATTTCAATATATATCTTCGTAAAACCGCTGACTCCACCACGTCCTAGTGAAGAAACCATCAGTTGTTGGACATCATAATCATCGTTGATGGGGATAGCACAAAACATGTCCTTAGTCTTGCTTATGAGGGGGCATCTATGAATTAGCTCAATCTGATGTATTGTCATGTCAACCTGAAGCCGATTACATATCATTCCAACTACTTGGTCATACTTGGCCCCGAATGGAACTTCGACTACCATTCTCGAGTGCCTATCATACCGTACCTCATCTTCTCCTTCTACAATATTTCCACCGACATAACAAACCAACCTCATATTATCCATTGTACGCCTGTTTGCTACATCAACTATATAAACTTCAGGATGCACGTATACAAGTACTACCTTATGCTAACAAACATCAATTTCTTTTCACAACTAATATTATGAAAGCTAATGGGTCTTATTGCACAAAATATTAGTAAATAATAATATTTATATTATTTGCTGTACCAATAATTTCTTTTCACATCTAATATTATGAAAGCTAATGAATGTAATTAACAACCAATTGTTTAATTACTTGCATTCAGAAGGAATTTTTCCTATAGAATTGCTAATTAAATAATCTTGTTAGGTCATCATTCAAAAAATTATATAATACTAATAGCAATGTTATTGTTATGTCATTGTTTTAATGCCACTTGTAAGTTTTTTAAATATATTTGTTGTGATATATCTTTGTGGATAATAAAATTTACATAAGTTTTTATATTAATTCCATTTTTCAATTAATTGACAATTAAACTTCAATCTATAATTATCTCCATGAAAAGGTGAAAGATTTTATTTCCTTGATCTTTTTCAAAGTACATAGAGCACTAATAATTATTTCATAGTAAAGTTTAAAATTCCCTTCTATTGAATGTTAAGAATATTTCTTAGTAATATTATTATATATGCATTATAATTTACAATAATTAGTATAATTTTTTAAAAAAGAAAATTCTAATATTATATAAAATAAGATAGATCCACCTTCCTTATGGTTCTGTGTCAATCTTTATTATAATGTTTATAATTCATTGAATAACTTATGTAAAGAAATTTTAGGATCTAATATATTTTGATAACTAGTAAAAGGATTAACACTTTCTAGTAGATGATGGGATATGACTATCTTATTTTATAATAAAATGATCTATTTTCCTCCAAGTACTTAAGCATATGAGTGAGCATCTCATAACTTATAATGAGCAAAGAAACAACAGAGAGAGAGAGTTGTTGCTTGATTTTGCTTATAATGTACACAATTTATACAAACATTAACATCATATAAAAAATAACATATCACATACAAACCTATACACTTGCCTAAAGATTACCAATATCTAATAACGTACCATCATACATCAAGTGATAACACTGTTTTTTTGAAAAAAATATACTTAAAATGGATCAAAACGAGTAAAAATCATACATTTTCCTATATTAGTGTATAGAAAGAGAAAGCGATAATAACATATCGATTGTCTCCCTGTTTCTAAAAAACTTATATAATATAGACTTACACCACGCAACTACTTCATACATTTTCTTAGATGGTTGAAGAGAGAAAGAGAGAGTTTTCAAGAATTTGTACATACAAATTGGGAAGAAGTGGTCGGGGGATTTAAATTCTCGTGTAAAAGAGGCGATTTTAATATGGCTTGAAATCGTCTCTTAAAAAGGCGATTTCAGTATAAATTGAAATCCTCAAGAGGCGATTTTAAGTGGGGTATTTCTAGGATTATTTTCCTAGATACCGCTTTTTTGTAATTTTTTTTTTTTTTTTGCATTTTTTTCCTTTTCCCTCTATTTGACACTAAAAATTAAATGACCTTTGCTAAATAATTTAAAAAAAAAACTTAAAAATGGCCTAAGGCTTTTATTTTCCAAAAAATCCTATTTTTCCTAATTTTTTTATATTTCAATTTTCAAATTTTTTTTTTGCATTTTTTAAAATTGGGACCCTTTTAAATAAAATAAAATAAAATTCTAAAAATAGAGAGTAAAAATAAAGTGTCTACAACCTTGTTCGATTGAGCTATTCCCACCTAGTTGTTATTTATACTTGTAGGCTTCATCATTTTAGGCCTATAAGCTTAAGACCCATAAAGTAAGTCGAAAATGGGAGCTCACATCAAGCTCTTAATGTGGTTGTACTTGAACTTAGAGATGTGGCATGAACTCTAACTAAGTCTGTAAAGTTCCCTAAAGCTTGGTATAGGCATTAATGAAGTTGATCTAAGATCTTAAGGCTTGGTCCATTCTCCGAAGAGGCTAACTTAGGTTTGAATGCTTACATCTAAAATAGTATATCAATATGGTTATTATAGAAAGGTTGAAGACCACTTGAAATAATTACGAAAAAAAATGAAGGAAATTCACTAGGAAATTTTGGTCATTAAGGTTCTAGGTGTTATTATGCCCAACTAAACCTAAGCTAACTAACCTATGCGCTAACTAGATGAACATACCCCCATGTGCCACTAGGCACTGGAAAAATGATTAGTGATAAGTCCCAGTTTCCAAACGGTTTTACAATTTTTTCTAAAAATATCAAATCAACATAAATAATACAAAAAAAATTATTTGTAAGTTATTTTCATCTTAGTTTCATGTAGTATTTTTACCATGACAGAATTGTTAATACATATAGTATGTCCTTACTAATTTGATTTATTTCTATGAATTTTGAAAGATATTTTTGGATAGCCAAATAATGTTGTTTTGAAAGAGATAAGTTTATATAAATTGTTTATAACATCTATTTTATATAGCAAAAGGGTTTGAGGGAATTCAAGCATTTATTATTTAATTTTGTTTTTGTTTGCAAAAATTATGTAAATTGTGGTTTTAGAAAATAAATCTTTTTCAGCATATTAATTAATGAACTTGACCTTTAGTGATTTCTATAGTGCTATAATTATATGAGAAGAGGTTACAATCATTCTTGCTAATTAACATGATAGTTAATCACTTTCTAAAGTGTAAAATTGTTATTTTTCCATTAAGACATTGAATTCTTTCTATAAAAATAATTTAATGCAATTTTTCTATACAATTTTATGAATTCATAAAAATTTTCTTATAATTAATCAATGTTTAATACTATTTATGATTCATTTTTTAATGCAAATGGCTTAAATTATTATAGTAATTAAATTAAGATATCATAAAATGTAATACTTGAATAGTTTAATGATATTGCAATACTACTTACATCATTTGCATAGGTTTGCTCACAAGTAATTTTGCTATGATATGTTATATCTAGGTTGCTAATATTATATAAATAGGATATAATCATGTTATATTATAATTTTTGTTATTTTAATGAGAAGGTGTTATGACAATAAAATAAAGAGTGTTATATCCAGGTTGCTAATATTATTTTAATGAGAAGGTATTATGGCAATAAAATAAAGAGTGTTGATGTGTCGTTTTCGCTTCATTGTATAGAAACTTGCAAGACAAAACATAGTTAGTAAGGGTATCGGAGTTTGCTCTAGTATGATTACTTCAATGCTTGAGTCAACATGATGATCAAAAAGTAATAAACCCTAATTGAAAAGGGAGTGAGGAGAGAAAGAAGTTCTTTACCTGATAGGATGAAGCTAGGTTATTCTTTGGACTAACTTGGCTCGTATCTTGGGTTAGTTAGTTTGCACTTAGGGGTTGAAGCCTAGAAAAGCCTATCAATACTTCCTTCCTCACATGTCTCTTTAGCGATGTATTTAGTAAGAAGATGAGTGCATGTATGGGATCTCAAGCCTTTAAGCTGAGCCGTTGTACTATGGGTGAGCTTTTCATGGGTGTTTTCGGGCTTTGGGATTATTTAGTAAGTTGGAGTCCTGATTTAGGTAGAGTACCATGGCGTGTGTAAATTTAGATTTTTCTCAAGTATGAGTACCATTGGATCATCCATGCAAACTAGATTTTTCTGCATATGAGTGCTACGAGATTATTCATTTTTCTTGTTCATAAGTACCATAAGATTATCAAATTTTTCCTAAGCATGAATGCTATGGGATTATCCAAGAGATTCATATTTTTACTAAGCATGAGTACCACAAGAATATTTGTGCAATTGAAATCTTCTCTTAGGCATGAGTATCGTAGGATTATCTAAAACCTATTGTTATGTGAAATTCTCCATAGGCTTTGGTTATCTGAGCTTCAAAATTCGGTTTGGTGCTTTCCTTTGGCTTTATAGCCTTCAAGGGTCCAATGACGCTTAAGGATTTTCTTGGGCATAAGCTCGTAGATCACCGAATACACTTTAGTGTTCAGTGACTGAACTTAAGGGCAACAGTACCTGATTTGTCTCGGTTTCTTAGTTAGTTAAGTTATTTGCTTATAGAGTTATCATGATGCCTAAGTGTTTTAATTCCACACTTAGGCATTTCATAACTGAGCTTAAGTGTTACAATCTTATTACTTTCCCCAAGCTTCATTGCCTTCGGAGTTACCATGATGCCCAAGTATCTCAAAATTAAGCATCTTAAAATTTTCCCAAGCATGGATGCCATGATATTATTTGAGGAAATTGGATTTTTCCCTAATATGCATGCCATGGGATTATCCATGCAAGTTAAATTTTTCTCGAGCATGAGTGTGACGGGATTGTTCAATTTGGCCTTATTTGTCCCCACTCTTATTTCCGAAGGTTATAACATAAGGCTCAAGTGTGATGGAAAAAAAAAGGTGCCACCCATTAATTTATTAGTTGGCTCTTTAATGAAATAGAAATGTAATTGGGCTTTTTAAAGCTTGAAGTTTTTAGTTTTGTCCAACCTTAAGTATATAAGTTAGGCGTTTTTGCTTTATTCATCAATTTGGACTAGTATGGCTATTTAGAGCTTGAGCTAATGGACAAATCACACATAAGCTTAGCCTTACTTAATTAAGGTATGACTAAGATTCAATCTGTGTCTACCTTAGTAGAGACTGGATCGAGCTTAGCTAATCAAAGGTTAGGCTTATGCCCATTATTGAAGTCCAGCTCTCATGTCAGTGATCCATGGATAAACGAAGCTTAAGATTCTTGCTTTGGTTAGATTTTCACTTATGCAGCTTGAGGGATAGTGTTAATTTCACTTAAGGATAAGTTAGCTTGGAGGCTCACATCCATACAGTTTTATATATGGCCAACTGGCACCTTGCTTGGCATGGACATGGCTATAATAGTTGAAGTCTTTAAAGGTATCTACTCCTACTACCTTAGGGCATCAAACCCCAGGGGAAGGAGTTACACTGGCTCCCTACTAGCTGGACTTGGATCCTTCACATAGTTGTCCTTAACTTAGCTAAGATAACATTCCCAAAGGTGGCCTTAGGCTTCAATGACATGTTGATGCGGCTACTATCAAATACTTGCTTATCATCTTCAGTCCCCTAGGAACTGTTCTCCATGGATCTCCCCTTAACATTGTGCTTTGGGGGGGATCTTTCGATGGATCTCTTCCTCTTCCCCTTTGCCTTCTTGGCATCAGCACCATTTGTAGTCATCATAGCTGCCTTCTTCTCAGCCTTTTTCTCGACTTGTTCTTTTCTTAGGCATTCTTACTCTACCATTTGCTCAGCTACAAAGTTTGAGGCATCACTTGTTGGAGGTTAAAATTTGTAAAACAAAAACACGTTTAGAGAACAAATGAACCAGTTCAAAGGAATAACTCACAATAAGACCATACCGAATATAGGCAATGGCCTAAAGTAACTCTTCTCAATGATACAAGGTGATAGTCGTAGCTTTACACCCACATCGGCATGGCTCCAAGGAGGAAAGTACCTTGGACTCCTTTATTACTCTTGAACTCCTCCTCATCATTTGGGAGGATCGGCTTGCTTTTGTGAAGCTACTCCACCAAGGTCTTAGTATTTTAAAGGAGCCTTACCTTAATGATGTAAGTAGTAGAGAATCAGTCAACTGCTCACTGGTCCTGGGCTTTAGGTACTTTATGTCCCCAGTTCGGATAAGAAGAGTCCATTTCATCTAGAATCTTAGTTTCTCATTCACTAGGATGAGCATAATTTTTTCTTCTAACCTTAGATGGAAGACTCTAAACCTTCCAAAATCTTCCAACCATGTTAAGTCAACAGGTAATACCATCCATCTTGTTTCTTCCTTCGAGAGAGGAAGTATTGGTAGAAGGCCGGCGTAGCCCTCACTTTGAGCTAAGTATACATGGTCTTATAGGCCACTAAAAGTTAGATGCCGTTGGGAACCAATTATGCCGGACATACATGGTGGTAGTTGAAGAACCTTGTTTAAAAGTTAGTAAAAGGGAACCAAAGCCTTCTGCATTGGAATTGGTCCAAGTAGAGACAAAACCCATTCATGTGAATCAACGAAACCCTATATCCTCCTTAGGTATATATGTATGTAAGCTCGGAGTAGATCATCAAAGTACATCATCAAGAGGTGATTGACCTCCACCTTAGAGATCTCACTAGCTTACCCATTAAGGTAAGCTCCATGTTGGAAATCTTGCTATAGATAAGCTCATTTGACTCTTCTACATCATCATCATCACTATCCGGGTATTCATCACAAAGGAGCATGTTAATCCTCATTTGCTTGAGTTCATATGTGCTTAACCTCCTTATGTCACCGCTACCTTCCCCTTTGTGTATGGTTGTCACTACTAGCATCAAAGAATGAGCGTCCCTCTTCATTACATTGTTGTTTATGTCACTTTACATCGACATCATGGTTAAGGAGTAGTATGATTTTGAATCCTCACCTAAGTTGGCCATTTCTAAGGCTTCAAGGAAAGGGATCAAATTCCATAGAGTAAATCAAGAAGTCGGTGTTTGATTATGAGAGAGAGATCACAAGATTGTAGTATTTCAATATAGATCGCATAAAGGTGTATGAACGATAATGCAAAACCCTTTTATAATCATGATCTAAAAATTTGGTCTTTAACGGTTATGAGAAGTTCAAGGCATACGACGTGTTTAACTCATGGACCATGCCATGTAGCCCATGTGCAAATCAAATGGTTAGAATCCCTCAAACGTGAAAGGATATGCATAGAGCCTAATCAATTGCAGCTCGCCACCTATCCTATGCAATGAGTGCACAAAAGTAAGTGTGCTCAAGAATCAAAATTCAAAAGGATAGTCCTAGAAAAGCTACATGAGCCTTAGACCAAATGTAGCATGGGATCATAGAACCTTTTCTACGTGTAAGGCCAGGAAAGCACAGGCAGAGACCTTAGCTTGACAAACCTTGGGTTAAAGGGATTAACCTTGGCTCAACTGAATACGGAAACTTACAACATGAAGTGAAAATTATAGGTCCACCTGTCAAGGTACCTAAGTTGGCTTTCGAGCCCTTAGGAAAGCACCATAGTGACGATGTAGAATCTACTCTATGGTAAACACCTAGAATCCATCTAATGCCAGATGTATAGAGACATCTAACTTAGAGAAAGACTTGGCAACCCATCCTTGTGCCTAACCTCCTTATTGGTACCTAAAATGGGATTGGGAGGGTGTAATACCTAAGGTCTCGAGTCAATATGATAACCTTAAGATTTGAGTCTCTAAATTTAAGGTGTTGAACTATATTATCTATTTTATTTCACACTTCATAGTAAGGTTAGAAAAGTTAGATGAAGTAATTCTAGTAAAATAAATTTCTTAAAATAAGCTATATAAAAATATTAATTAAAAAAAATGTTAGTTTATTGATAAAGCTAATAAATATAAAAAATATGCAATTCGAGCTTTTAAATATAATAAGATATTAGAGATGAGTTAATTAACTTTTAAAAATAATGAATGAAGTTGAATTATATGTAATATACGTATATTTACATATGATATGCATTATATATATTAAATATATACATATAATAATAAATTATCAAAATAAGGGAAATTAATATAAAATAATGGAAAATTAATAACAAAATGAATAGATGAGTCATCAGATAATGTGACAGCCTAGGATTAATTAGAAAACATGACTTGGTACCTAATTAACTAGAAAATGACACATGATTGGAAAATTGACATGTGGCATAAACATGTTCAATTTTTATTAAATCAAATAAACTTGAAAAACTACAAATAGTACCCAAAACCTCATCTGTAATATTTTAGCACTTTAAAAATACAAGAACATAATTTAGAAAAATTAGGAAAAAGTAAATTAAAATAGAACAAAAAATAAGGATGAATCAGGTCTAGGGTGATTCATGTACTAAACCATAACCTGACTTGGAGCAGCTTAAAGGATAAAGAGAGGGTGGCCGGAGGAGGTGTTTCGATAAGGTTGGGTAGTCGGAGGTTGACGGTTTAGGTAAACTCATTTTTCACTTGTAAGTTCATATAATTTCTAAAAATATCAGTTGTTATTAATTAATTATGAAATTTGGTTTTATGTGGTTATTTTAGGTGTAGATTAATGTAGTCATTTTATTTTAATTAAATAATTAGTGTAAATATAGGGACCTTAAGAAAATGCTCTATTTGGGTGAAAATTAAATAAATTTTTATAAATATTAAATGATGTTGTTTTAAGCTTAATTTTTGTATATAATACACTTAATACGCTTAATATATGTATTTAATTTTAGCAACAAGAAATTTTGAAAGTCTCCATGTTTATTATTTATTATAATTATTTTGGATAAAACTGGCAATTTTATTGTTTTGTCGAATTAATTAGTTTTTGATAAAATTAATGTATGAGCCCTATGTATTTTGATTTATAGATGTTTATAATGATATTTGGAAAACTTAGTTTTTTTCTCATGTATAAATTTGTTTATTTATCATAATTTCGAACTAAAACCGTTATTTTCATAAAAATAGATAATAACTAGTTTAGTGTAATTCATGGTCAATAATTAAATTGCATATTTTTGTGAGTCTATAGGATTTTTCATGAAATTAATCGGGTTCGTATACTATTTATTGTGTATTTTCCTAGTATAAACCTATATATTGGCTTAATATGTAATAGAGTAATTAGTACTATTAAAATATTTATTAAATTCATGTCGAATGAACACTTTGGGGTATATTAAGGGTTATTAGATAAGTTTGGAAAGTATAATTTTTAAGGTTTTCAGTTTAGAACTAAAATTTATTTAGGTTAATTATATAGTTACAATAATGAATAATCGAGCCAATGTAGGAAAGGGATATTTTCGGGCTTGTAACCATATTGATCAATCTTGATTCTTAAGATATCTTAATAATACTTGAAATAATGATCGTGATGATACAAAGTCTACTGAAAATGGATAAGGAATGAGTAAGATAGGCTCAAATAAAGTTTAAAGACACAGTAAAGAAAGTTTATAAGAATTTAGATTCGACCGGTACTTGACTTGAAGGCTATATTTATATTTTCTTAGGTGTGATAAATAAGGAAGGACCATGTGGTGAAGTTTAGGATTTTGCGTTATTACTAAACGCAAGTAAGTGGATCTAACCCATAGTTGGAGTAGATATATTGCTACTCATAACACTATATGCTGTTTGATAATGTGTTGATTGAATATAGCTATATTTTGGGGTAGACTGATATATTGCTATAGCGAATGATGATGATGTGGTGATTTTGGATGATGGTAATTATATCTTGTTAATACTGTCATGCTACTAGGTTGGGTGTTGATTTGTCCATATGAATGATTGTGCTAATTAGAGAAGTTGAGTGATTGTTAACTTAATCTTCTAGGTGTTTACCTAAGTGAGATACTAAAATTTCACTAAGGAGAGTTCGAAAACTAGAGTCAAATAACTAGGTTGAATAAAATGTAAAGACTAATTATGTTGAATGATATTCCTGAATTGTTACTGCACAACATGGCATGGCATGACATAAATGAGACCTATAGGTCAGGATTTACAAAATGAGGCTTCTACGTAATTAAGAAAAATCATGGCTTTATGAACTTAGTTTTTTAGAAGTATATAGATTTTCATTGCCCGAACATCTTGATTATTTGGATAGTTAGATTTGGTAAACTATAGTGTATAGTCTAAGTTAGCCTTGTTGTCTCTTTGATTTGATGAACTATAGTGTATAGTTTAATGTTGTAAAACAAAGTTGGAGGTCTTATTCCCAAGTAGCTCCTTATTGCTCTTTTTGATATTGGTATACTACTACAGTATGTAATCTAATTTGGTAGGGGTCCTATTCTTAAGTAGCTCTTTATTACCCATAGGTCATTGGACATTGTATCTAGATGCTCGACTATGTCAACTAGCAGGATGAAAATCAGAGGGCATAAGATGCCTATATCGATGCATGCCACATACATGAGCATAACATGCTGTAGTGCTAGCAATTAATGCCTAGTTGGGCTAATATATGTGTGAAGTTGAACCTGCTGGTTATGATTGCAATGTTTCGGTTGTGATATTACCTATATTATATTGTTTGTTATCTACTCTAATTCATCCCCAATAGCTGAGGGGATAAAATATTTTATCCTTAGGTTAACAGTATCGTGAAGGGCTCAACACTAGGGGGGGATATATATTGAGAGCGTTAGTTAGAGTAAGCGGCATTTGGATGGAACTTGTACTAAGTCGAGAATCCTACTATTTTAAAGATGTCAAAGTGAAAGGATGGTCTATGTTTTGATATAAATAGTGAACTATACATATAAGTTGTAACTAAATGTCTAGCTGAACTTTGATGTAGCAACCTTATTATCATATAAATAAAGTTTTCTTTTGATGAATGACCAGGTTTAGATAGTTTTTAACATGTATTCCTATGTGATAGTGCATTTCATGCTAAGCTGGGATGTAAGAGAGGGGGAGCAAGTATTGATGGGCAATTTTGGACCATAGGCTCTCAAGACCCATTTTGACCATTGCGAACCATGGACTGATTTACTTTTAGCATATAATTGGTCTATGTTCATCCAAGTCCTGGCTATGGAGGGTAGTCAACCTTATGACTAACCTTTAACCTTATCTTAACTTGATGAAGATCGGGTTGGTACTTCGATCTCTATCCTATGGTCTTAGCCCCTGGCCTCTATGCTACGAAGATCTTGAACATTGGCAGTCTTACCAAGAAGCTTTAAGGTTGGATATCAAGGAACACCATAAAGTCCCTACTCTGTGGGAGTAATTGAGGTGCTACGTCACTTTAAGAATCTCGTATCATATCTATTTAAATGATATACTTGCTCAATTAGGCAAGATATGAGTTTATCCATTCCCTCTTTAAAGCCTAGAAATAAGGATTGAACACTATAGGTAAGACATTTTTTTCATACATGCATTGGCCTTCTTACTCTCTTATTCCCTTAATCTCATAGATACTAACTTAAGCATTAGAATAGTCATGCCAAACAACTCCTCAATGCCCACTAACCGTATTCTTTCTTGCATTTATAGGTTTTATCTTAAGGCCCAATTATAGGAATCAAGCTATAGGACCCTTGATTCACAACCTAGCCCGAGGACTAGAGGGGTTAGCATGACAAATCCTTATGTTCTAACCAACCCTTACCGAGATTGAGTGCTTACTTGCCGAGTCACCTCTAATGTCGTACCATATGACCGCCCTTTATTCTATGGCATGTCGAGTTGACGATTACTCTCTATTACTAAGTTGCCCAATCACTTGGTGTCATCTTTGCTGAGAAGCTAAGAGAGTGAATTTAGACTGATTAAGTTATCCCTACTTAGACAAGCCTATCTGTCCATCCTTTTTTATCTGCATCTCCTAATGACCTCGCTAATGCTGCATTGCTACGTATACAGTATCACATGTAGAATTTGTAGCACCAATGATTATTTTCCTTATATATTCATTTTTGCCCCTTTGTAACATGTAATTGCCCTTTTAGGAAATGCCCTTTTTGTCTTTTCCCTTTTAGGTAAGTTACCTTAGTTTGCGGGTATAAATACCTCTGTACTTGTAGTTGTAAGATTAGTAAATTACCTTCAATATACTTGAGTTCTTTCTTCCTTAAGTAAACATTGCTTGTTTACTCTTGGTATCACTCTTATCCTTTCCCTTAAGCATGGTTAGGTGGCGAGTAACCTCATTAAATCAATTTGTGTATCATATTGAATTGTACCGTGAGTCCTCGGAAGTTCCTTTAGTGTGTCATACTGGAATTGTTTGTAGGTTTTTGCTTACTACTCCATTTGTCTTTGTCACTCTTTTTGTACCTTTCTCCATTAGCCCTTTTTCGAGCTTTTTCCAAGCTTAGACCCATCCAGTAATTGGTCTTATCTGCTCTTAGTCACAGTTCACACCACTTAAGGCAAGCAGTCTCTACCAACGAAATTCAAAAGACAACAAATAATATACTGTAGTATTTCTCTAGACTTAAAATAGCTCATTAGACTTGTTGTCGACAATGTCACATCATTAGCAATCCAATGATATTAGTTTTTGCTAATTTTTTAGATAACTACATATTATAATAGGTATTTTCATGTTATTTAATGGAAATATGGTCTTAGTACAAGTTTTCAAAATCATAATGTGATTTAAAGTAACGTATTCTTAAGTTTTTAAATGATTAAAATGATATAACATAAGTATTACTCTACTTTAGTATATTATGAGTTACATTGGTTTCTATTTCAATATATAAATTTCTAAACATACACTTACATATATTTTTGTTCATATCTATCCCTACATAAGTTGAAACCTATTTTCTCTTATCAAGTATGTTTCATATGCATATATATGTGATTACATATAGTGGTTTTAGGACTAAATCTTACTTACTCTTCTATTATTAAAGCCATACATACATGCATGTATATATATATATATCTTAACCTATTTTTCTAATAATAGATATTTAAAAGTAGATTATAAATAATAATACATGGTTATAGCTAAGAGTGATTTCATAAAGTAACATTACCTAGATTATCTAAAATCTTAACCATTAACCCTCATAACAATATTATATTAAAAAGAATAACTTTTTGTATGCTTTATAAGTTCTAAACACTTCTATTACATTATATCAAGGTTTGATACAAAAAAGAAAGCTTAAGAAAAATTGACGTTTGAGTTGAGAACTATCAGTAAGTAGGTTTTTGCTTCGCCACATATATGGATATGCTTCGAGTGTCCAAGGACCATAAGCCTTTATACTTAGTTGTGCTTGTAAATAGTTGTGGATAGCATGTCCCATGGTTGTGATTGGAAATTGTAATGTTAATATGCTTTGCATTTTTTCTACTTTAATGTGCTATGGAGTGTTTATGGATTCTCTAATCATCATCTTTAATTGATTAATTACAATCAACCTAAATTCTCAAATCGAACATATATCTCAACCTACTAAGGGAATGCATTTAAGCTTCTGACACCAAATACCAGCCATTTGAGGAGAAAAAGAGAGTATTTTCCTTATACTATGATGAACTAACTAGTAAGGGAAGAGGCTCAGTATAAAGGGAGTTGCTTGATAGGTTTTATGGAGGAGCCATATTATCTTAATTTCACATTCCTAGGTTTGGTATCATTCATGTTGGTTCACAAACTCCTTAACCTAGACTAGAATGAACGTAATTTCTCTAGTTCATGATGGACTTGATAACATCATGTAAATGACATTTAATTTGTTGCACTACACTTAGTAATTATTTGAAACACCTTGATTGTTGATGTTTGCTTCATATAACATTAGTCCCCTACCACTAATTGATATGTAGTTTGCTTATCTTACTATAAACTTTCTTATAGGTACAAATGAGTGAATTAGGATCTAGCCAAAGGCAAGAAGCAAGTTTTAGAAGTTGTCATAAACTTTGAAAATAGTCTTGAGGAACTAAGAAAGATGTTTTGTAACAACTAAGGTCCAAATTAAACCTACACAACTTTTTTTGAAACTATTATATATATTTTCCTTAGGTATAGAAGTATAAGTTATTTTAAACTTGTATTTCTTGAGCTTCTATTGAATTATGAGCTTCAAAGTAGTTAGGGTTGTGGTGCCTTGTGTATAACTCTCTATGACCAATAGCTAAATGGTCAACTTTGGTCATAGATTACTATACACAATGGACTATTACAACCTAACCACGCTTAGGGTATGATACCTAAGAAACTCTAAATTTATAGTCTAGGTAGTTATTTAAGGGAAACCCATCACCAAGCCTAAATTTTCATGTTTTTTCCTTAATTTTAAATATATATTAAATCTACTACTCGACTAGAAATCAAGAAAAATATTTTTAAAACATGTTTTGGAGTTGCTACTAGTTTAAAACTAAAAGACATTTAGAATTGATTGGGTGGACCAATTTTCATTGAAAATACTGTCTTTGAAAGCCATAGAATATAATGAGTGCTCTAAGATTCTAACTAGGAATATAGTTTAGATTAGTTATTTTCTTTCTTTCTTTTAAGTTATTTCATTTCCTTTTTCATGTAACTTCCTTAGTTAGTTATTTTCGTTATAATCGCTATAGTATAAGTATGTAACCCTATAATAACATTAGATTGCTAGAATTGGTCATAAGAAGAAGAATTGGGCAATATAGCACAAGTAGTATAGGATAGTACAACATTATTGTACCATGCGTAGTATTGGACATAGATTTTTGTGATTCGAAATTTAAAAATTTAATTTTTATAATATAAATTATAATAAAATTTAATATTGTGATTTGAGAACTTAGTAGGAGATTATTTTTAGAATTTTAAGATATATATTAGTTTTTTACTATGTGAATAGATTTTTGTATTATCAAATACATGATATAATTTTTTAAGTTGTTGTCTAATACTCTAAAACTTTATTTGTTCAATACCATAACCAATTATATAAACCAACAAGAGCACAAAAAGTTTAATCTAGTCTAGTATCATGAAATTAAAGCAACCAAACAAAACAAAAATAAGGAAAACATTGCTTGATAAAAGGGTTTTCAAAAGAGTAAAACATTTAATATTGTTTCTATAATTTAAACAAATATCTTTCTTAGTAATTGTTCTTATATGATTCTTCTAAATTTTATTCAAACATTTACTTTGGGTATTTCTTTTATTAAACTTACTCCATTTGGTGTCTTGCTTTAATCATACTTAGACGTAAATGCCAATTAAGTTTCATGATATGAGACCTAAAATTTCATGTTAATTTTTCTTTCGAAGCAACAACCTTAACTAAATCACTAAATTGAAAAAGTATAGGCTATTAACATGTATTTTGCTGCATTCTTCAATGTCAAAACTAGTATGTCAACAAAAATGATAGATATACCAATAGATGAAACCAAACTTTAGGTTAAAAGTGTATTTTAATTACTAAATGGGAAAAAGTAAGAATACTTCGATTAAATGTTAGAAAAATAAGGACCTAAGGCATTTAATATACTGTTTAGTTTGTAATTTTGGAAATCTCATTGGTATGTGTATCATTAACTATGTACCAGTATGAAGTCTCAAAATTGGTAAGAAAAAGTTAAGCAAAAACTTAGCAAAATGTGTTAAAAGTGTTGTAGTGAATGGAATGAAGGTAATTTTTGCTTATTAGAACTAAACATAATAAGGAGAACTAGACAACATAGTAAAAGGAGTGCAGGATTATACCACCCTATTATACCATGTTTGGTGTATGTGGTATTAGATACAGATTTTTGTGATTAAAAAATTTAAAAAATTGAAATGTTTAATTATTTATGGTATAAATTATAATAAAGTTCAATATTGTTATTTAGGAATTTGGTGCATGGTTATTTTTGGATTTTTTTTTATTTTGTACTATATGAATTAGATTTTTATGCCAACAAATATATGGTATAAATCATTGAGCTTTTATTTTGTACTCTAAGGCCTTTTTTTGTCCAATATTGTAGTCAATTATGCAAAAGGAAAGTTTTGCTCAATCTTGTATTATGAAATCACAGCAACTAAATGATACTGTAATGAGGAAGAAAACAATTGTTATGAATGTTTTAAATTAAATTACTTTTAATTGAGTTTTCTATGGAATCAATCAATTATTATCAATCCCTTGTGATTGTGGTGAACCTTAGTACTTATTAATCTATTTTAAAGATTGTGGCATACCTTCACTTTTTTGATTCGTGTGTCATATTGAATCTTAGTAACACACTTTTTATTAAACATTCCATAAGTCATATGGGATTATTTCATTAACATTAAGTTTTCTCTTCATAAATTTTAATAATAACAAAAAGTCTGTGGTTGCTAATATACTTGGACTAGTCTATAGGAAGTTTGAGCTAATGACAATAAAGAAATTTTTAAGTTATGATATTAGTCAAAGAGTTGGACAAAGATTACAAATTGATCTTAGAACCTAATCAGTGCCTTAGTCAAATACTTCATTTGCAGTATGTGGAAACAAGTTTAGTACATGGTTAGAGACTAAGTTAAGGGGTTATCTAAAAAAATTTCAAAGGACAAGATAAGAGCATAATCAAGAGAAAAATTGGTTATAAGTTGGAAATAAATTTAAGATTGAAGACCTAGCTCCATTTTATTGAGTGTATTTGGGTAATACACCAATTCTGTTCTACATAAGTTAGATTAAAATCCATGGGGTTCAATCTTAATTAAGGAGGATAAATTGATTAAGATTGAGAATTTATTTTATCAAATTATAGAATTTGTTTTGCTAGAATTATAGTAGTGTTTGCAGGTTACATCAGACTTCTTCCAAGTCAATAATTCCAAACTTTGAGTTAAATCACATTATGACAAGATATTTGAAAAGAAGGTTGACAAAAACAAAGCTTTATACATGGATGAATGGTTATTGAAGTTAATGTTGCCCCAAAGTCTTATGGATATGTGGTTCTGAATCTATTGAAATTTCATATTTTTTTAAAGGTAAGAAATATATCAAATCAGTTATTTATAAATAGTATGAATATATTGGAAGATAAGGTTCAAGTTTGAAAAAGATTTGGATAAGGCTTAGAGTTTAAAAGAAGATATGGATAAGTTGTTACACAAATATCTCTAGATTTGTTGGAAAAAGTTATTTCAAAATCCAAAATCTAGTGAAGACAAACTGGAATCAATTCAGAACAAATTAGAAATATTAAGATCCAGATTGAATGTGTTAGCTACAACAGATTAATAGTCTATATTCAAATTAAAAAAAAATCTAGATTTTGTGTAGATATTTACAAAAAGAAAATTCAATTTTTTTGAACTTTTCCTTAGCAAAATTCATTGAAGCATAGCAAAAGGTAATAACAACCTTTCTCCTTAAGATGAAAATCAATTTTCAAATTAAATTTAAATAGAAGATATTTTTTAAAAATTAAGGAGGAAGCAATGGTTCAATTGATAAGATAAGGATTGAGCTTGTGAAAATCAAGAATTAGCTATTGGAGAATCAGAGTATGTAAAAGAAGCTTGTTTGAACAAGAAGTATACTTTTTGCAATTGATTAGAAAAAATCATCCCATGCAAAAGACTTTATCATACTCAGTTTGAGACTCAATGATAGACTTCATTGAAATTTTATTTCCATCTTTTCTCCTCATTCTAAGCAAATTTCTTTGAGAGTTTTATTGAACTCCTAATTTCTTGTATACTTTATTGAGAAGTGTTTAATTGTTTAAGTGTGTGACAGGAGTTGTGTTGGATCTTTGTAGATTTGTGCTTAGCCATATGTGAGGTTACATAGGCAGTGTAGAAACTTATTGAAGTCAAGGGTTTACAAGCTATTGTAACTTCTCTCATATTGATTTTTGAATGGTAGATTAGTAAAATGGCATGGTGAGGAAGATTAGATGTCTAATAGTGGGACGGAAAGAGAATAGTAGGAACAAGGCTTAAACTCTTTAAATCTTTTGCTTAATTCTTCTCCCTATCTCTTTATCTTACGGTTGCATTTTTATATTTATTGTACTAATACAATTAACTAGTAAATTACTACAAATTCACATATCTAAGTTATTAAGAGGGAATTTTATCATAGAAAACCACAAAAGTTTTAATTCTTTTTAAAAATATCAATTCATCTGCCCTTTTGACATCTTATACGAGACTTATAAGTAGTATCAAAGCCTTGCTCTAATATCAACTAAATTTCAAGATTATGAGTAAATTTAGTGATAATTTAACAGTTCAACCTAGTAAAGCTCCATTTTCTGATGGTTCTAACTTCCCTTACTAGAAATTTATGATGGAGACTTACGTGAAGGCTATAGACTATCAAACTTGGCAAATTATCGAAAATAGAGACATTAAAGTTCTAGTTGTCATTTCCTTAAATGAAGACATTGCAAAAGCTAAGGTCAACTCTAAGGCTAAGAAATTACTTTTAGGCACAAATAAACATTCTAAATATTATCTAATTTCATGTTGTGTAACAACTAAGGAAATCTAGGACACAAATGTGCAAACATATGAAGGTACATAAATGATCAAGGAAATGAGAATCAATTCATTGATGCAACAATATAAAACTATAGACACCTCATTTTTGCCTTAAAAAAGAAAAAAAACAAGAAAAGAAGGAAAAGGGAGAGAGAAAAAAAATTGAGAAATAAAAACAATAAGAAAAAAACTATTGCAATGTGGCACGCTACGTAGCAACCTTATCTCACCACTTTATCACTACATGGCCGAAAAGTCATCACCGCATGGTCACATGTAAACACACCACGCGGCACAAAATAAGAAAAAAATTGCCACGAGGTGTAGATACCTCATTTTTGCTACTCTTTTATTTTAGATTCTTTTAATTTTGATTTTCTGGGCCAGGTTTACAAAAAAAGGGAAAATGCCAAAAAACAAATAAAATAAATAATAAAAAAACAAAAGTGTCGAAAAAGTTTGAGTTAAGTTAGTAAATCATTTAGGATTGAATTGGGTAATAGTAAAATATACATGCGGTTTAATAAATTCTAAATCTTTTAAAAATTGGGTTTCATTGGAGAAATATATTATTAAATGGTCTAGAAAAATTTAGATTCATAAAGATGGACTTTATTGTTTCTAAAGAGAATTAACTGGACCAATTAAAGATAAGACTTCAAATTTATTGAATTAAGCTTGAGAGGAATTTTTTTCTTGCATGTATTTTTTTTATTTGTTTTAAGGATATTAATTTATGAAGCAAGTGGATCGAATCAATTTTAATCTTGGAAGTTTAATACCAATTCCATCAAGAACCAAGTGAAATGGGTTGCATTCATGTCTAGAAAAGAATTCAATCTAGATGGTTTGTGTATATGTATGATATCCTAGAGGTTGTGGGTTTGAGCTTCTCCCATCGCATAAGTGAACTTTATTTTTTTTTCACCCAAGAGTAGTTATGTAGCTAGCACATATAGCTTTTTCTTCTCCACCAAGAATGTTTGGACCAAACATACAAAGGAAACATGATCTCTAGAAATTAATCCAACAACTTATTTTATCAAATCTTAACATTTTTTTCCCGTAGGTTTGAAAATATCTTTGTAAACTCATTAATAAAAATCCCAAATCTAACAAAGATTTAGATAAATGTTCATGAATTGAAGATTTGACAAAATTAAGATGAGGTTTAAATCTCATCTATGGCCAATGAAAGTTGATCCAGGTAACAAACTTGATTTAATGTGGCAATTTATAAAAGAAAGCTTGGATTGTAGGATAAGGAGGGAGAGAGCACAACAACAACATAATACTAATCTAGACTCATGTTATGAAAATCAACAGTGGACATCATCACCATCTTCAACCAACAACTCACAATTGCTACCCACTATCTTTCGCCTCCTTTCAATGCACATCCATACGAGTAGCGATACAAACAAAGTAAACATAACAGCAGCATGTAAACCCACAATGGCTACCATACGTTAACCATCGCCTAACATGTACACCCAGTACACCCACTTCCCACTGTTGACAACAATACGTACACGTGCGTAGCGAACATTAGAGTTCTAACCTCCGAACGTAACTCAACAACCTAAAAATCGCGCTCTAGCCATCGATAGTAACCCAACTTCCACCCCTATACATAGTCGTACGAAATCAATAAACCTAGTGCCATAGCATTTCCCTCGCCTACTCCATCCTTGACAACAACTAACCCCCATCACTTTACCTTCGCAACACCAAACACGACCACCATATACTGCATCTAACACCATAAACCAAAGACACAGACCACCTACGCTCAATCACCTAACCACACACAGTATATTACCTAAACCCAAACACTATCCTATCTTCCATCCATAACCATAACTCTAGGTAGCATGGCACAAACCACTAGCACCTAACTTATCTAAATCACCAAACTAGTCTCCTTACACCAAAACAATATTACTAATCTATGTTTTGCTAACAAAAATCACATGAACTTAATACCTCTGGCTTGATTCGTTGCTTAGAAATTGTCGCTAGAAGACAGATTGGTAACTGCTATGAGGCTTGGTTACGACGCAACATTTTTACATCCTTTGCATGCTTTCTCATTTTTTTGAAAATTTATAAGAATACAGGCCCATTAGTTTTTCTTTTATATGGTGACTTAGCTTTAATAGATTAGCCTTCAAATTCAGATTTTCTAATTACATTTTTTTAAAAATCCTTAGAGTAGTGACTCAATTAGGGTTTTTTTACCTGAAAACCCTAATTTGACCTTTGTACCAAATTATAGTATATCTAGTCTTATCTAATGAGACTTAGACAGATAAGGGCAAACAAAACATAAAATGTTTCATTATCAAATTGACAAAACTATCTCATTATATGAAGAGTTTAGAATGATAAGAGATAAGCCTTAGTCCCAAACACTAAAAAAAATAAATAAATAAATAACACTCCAGGAATTGAGAAACAAGAAAGTGAAGATAAGACTCAATCTTTAAAGGAAGTTTATCTTGCATGCAATACACGAACTGAAAGGATGAGAGGCATTCATTTCACTCCCTCAACATTTTTATCCCTTGTTACCCCCTTTGACTTCTTAAGGGAAGTTTTTCAAAAAATAAACCCTGTTAAGAACCACCTTACATTGGGGTAATTAAAAGGTTAAGGCCATCGATTTTGGAGAAAAGGGATAGGCTAACTTATGCTTGCTTCAGTCGTGTCAATTCATGAGTAATAATTGTTACATATAACTCGTTTCTTTAGAATGAAGAAGAGCTTCAAATCATATATACCTCACTCAAGCCTATATTTTCATTTGAATACCTCAAGCACATAAACTCTTCCTAAACCCTCTAAAGCCATCCACACTTCACTAGGCTTGTACACTTTAAACTCATGTTTCTAGGGCTCTGAATCTCTTTAAATGGAAACTCATACAAGTGAAGGGCGATCACTTTAGAAAAAAAGAGGAAAAAGAAAAGAAAAAATAAAGATAAAGGAAAAAAAGAAAAAAAAAAAAAGAAGAAAACAAAAGCAAGGTGATTACATCCTAAAGGGTAGCCAAAAAGGGCCTAGGACCCAAATATCTTAGGAAAGTTATGTTGTCCATGAATTCTAGGATAAAAGATTTGAGTTTTCCTTGTATCCTTTAAAGCACAAACCTGAGCAAGAGATTCGAAGCCCAAAGGAATGAAACTTTAATCCTATAGTCCCACCTACATTACCATCCTTAATGAAGTTTTGTTTGTTTGTTTTTTTTTATTTTTTTTACCGAAGAAATTGCCTTATCTTAAGTAATCATTGCTCATGAAATTGGGGCAAGCCCATTTTAGCATTTCCCCTTAAGGTTCTTGACTTATAGACCTAGGTTGCGATATTAATTTTTCAAAATTAGTTGAATACATCCATTTTTCCTTTTGTTTAAGCCCATGACTAGAAGCCTATGTAATAACCTTAAGGAAAAGACCTATCAGATCAATCAAAGTGTATCACTTACAAGATTGACCATAATTTTTGGAATCATAGTAGAGAGTGAAAATAAGTCATTTGAGAGTGTGAGGAAGTCTTCTTGGACTAAATTATTCAAAAAATCAAGAAACTTTGCTTAAGAAGAAACTTATGAAGCAAAAGTTAAGCATGCTCTAAGGGCACGAGAAGCACTTTACTCCAAAATCAAGCAGGAATTTCCTACAGTAAGAAGAATAAGGTGTTTAGTTGAATTTTTTTTTCCTATTCCATCATCGTAGTGGACAAGCAATCAATGATAAAGAATGAATGGCTAATAGGCTACAATAATAAGCATACCGCTTATCTATAACATTCAAAGTTGGTATAATTTTGTTACATGTTAGCAAGAAAAAGACGAACAGTATTTTTGATTAAAAAAGCACTAATATTTCCTTTGAGTATTAAAAAGCAAAAAATTTGAGAATTTGCAATGTGAACTTTAATCACCCTCAAGTTAGGAACTTCAGTAATCACTTGAGGAAATTTCAAGAACCTTAGTGATCCTTTTGGAACTTTGGTCATCTTAATAGGAGCCTTGGTTATCCTTATCTTAGGAACTTCGGTTGTTTAATGATTCAAGAACCTTAGTCATCCTTAGTTCAGGAACTTTGATTATTCTACAATGTGAGAACATTCAGGAGCTTCGGCTGTCCTATGAAAAGATTATTCAAGAGCCTTTATCATCATACTAAGAGCTTAGGCTATCCTAAGAATTTTGAGAACTTTAGTTATTCTATGTTTAGAAAGTTTCATTATGAGAAATTTTATTGCTCTACATTAAGGAACATCAGTTATCCATAGATAAAAAAAAATTAGCCATGCCTCCCAACCCTTTTGTTAATTTTTCTTCTTCAAAAAATCTATCTTTTCGAGAAGCCAATTTTTCTTTTAAGAACATCAATTTTTCAGCATAGTGCCTACCCTTAACCTTTTTGCTCTATCCTTTCAAGATGGCTCCCTTATTGTTTTACCCCGACCTTTCAAGTCAAGCCCCCCATTCCTTTTGCCGCGTCATTTCAAGATGGGCCCCTTATTTGTTTTGCCCTATCCTTTTAAGATGGGCTCCTCCTTTTACCCCTTCCTTTCAAGACGGGCCCTATTCCTTTTGCCCTGTCCTTTCAAGATGGGCTCTTTATCCTTTTTTCATCATCCTTTCAAGATAAGCCCTTTTATCTTTTTGCCCTGTCCTTTTAAGATGGGCCCCTTAACCTTTTGCCCTATGCTTTTAAGATAAGCGCCTTGTCTTTTGCCTTATCCTTTCAAGATGGGCCCTTCATCTTTTTGCCCCATCCTTTTAAGACGGGCCCCTTAACCTTTTGCTATATCCTTTCAAGACGAGCCCCTTTATACTTTGCTTCGTCTTTTTAAGTTGGCCCTTCATTTGTTTTGCCCTATCTTTTCAAGATTGGCCCCCTATTCCTTTTGCTTTATCCTTTCAAGATTGACCCTTTATTCCTTTTGCCCCGTCATTTCGAGATAGGCCCTATATCCTTTTGCCTCATCCTTTTAAGATGGGCTCCTATTCCTTTTCCTTCATCATTTCAAGAAGGGTTCCCGTGTCCTTTTTGCCCCGTCCTTTCAAGACAGGATCTTATATCCTTTTTGCCACATCTTTTCAAGACCAACCTCTTATCCTTTTTGCTCCATCCTTTTAAGATGGGCTTCTTATCCTTTTTGCCCTATCCTTTCAAGATAGGCTTAACCTTTTTGCTCTATCTTTTCAAGATAGGCCCCTTTATCTATTTTGCTCCGTCCTTTCAAGATAGGCTCTTTATTCATTTTGCCCCAATCTTTCAAGTCGACCCCCTTATTGTTTCCTTTGACCTTTCAAGTCGGTATTTTAAATCAATATCCTTTTACCTCATTCTTTTAAGATGAGACATTACTTGGCTAACCATTAAAGTCAATAATCATCACCCTATCAATTCATACCAGGATTCGACAAAAATAGGCATGTCTTTTGTCTTTACAGCAAAGTTTCATTCAAACTTTACTACAAAAAGGAGTAGTTGTAGATACCCTCTTATTGCCACCCTTTTATTTTAGACTCTTTTCATTTTGATTTTTTGGGCCAAGTTTACAGAAAAAGGGAAAATGGCCAAAAAAGTAAAAATACAAAAAATTTAAAAATAATAAAAAACGAAAATGTAGAAAGAGTTTAAGTCAAGTTAGTAAGTCATTTAGGATCGGATCAAGTAATAGTTAAATATACATGCGATTTAATAAATTCTAAGTCTTTAAAAAATTAGTCCTCATTAGAAAAATATATTGTCGAGTGGTCCAGAAAAATTTAGATTCATAAAGATGGATTTTGTTTTTTCCCAAGAGAAATAACTAGACTAATTAAAGATAAGACTTCGAATTTATTAAATTAAGCTTAAGATGAACTCCTTTTTTTTTTTTGCATGTATATTTTTTTATTTGTTCTAGGGTTATTAATTTATGAAGCAAGTGGATTAAATTAATTTTAAGCTTGGAAGTTTAATACCAATTTCATATAAAACCAAGTGATATGGGTTGCATTCATGTCTAGGAAAGAATTCAATCCAGATAGTTTGTGTATATGTATGATATCCTATAGGTTGTGGGTTTGAGCTTCTCTTGTAGCATAAGTGAACTTTATCTTTTTTCACCTAAGAGTAGTTACGTGCTTAGCACATGTAGCTCTTTCTTCTCCATCAAGAATGTCTAAAACAAACATATAGAGGAATCGTGATTTTTAGAAATTGATCTAATAACTTATTTATCAAATCTTAACATTTTTTCTATGGATTTGGAAATATCTTTATTAACTCATTAACAAAAATCCCAAATCTAACAAAGATTTAGATAAATGTTCATGAATCGAAGATTTGACAAAATCAAGTTGAGGTTTAAATCTCATTTATGGCCAATGAAAGTTAATCCAAGTAACAAACTTCATTCGGTTTGGCAATTTATAAAAGAGAGCTTAGATTATAGAATAAGGAGGGAAAAAGCACACATAACAAGACAATACTAATATGGATTCGCGCTATGAAAATCAATAGTGGACAACATCACCATTTCAACTAACAACTTACAACTGCTACCCACTATCTCTTACCCCCTCTCGATGCACATCCATATGAGCAGCTACATAAACAAAGCTAACACAGAAGCAACACATGAACTTATGATGGCTACCATGCCATAACTACTACCCGACATCTACACTCGATGCACCCACTTCCTACTATCGATAACAACATACATGCATACGTAGTGAACATTAGAGTCCCAACCTTTGACTACAACTCAACAACCTAAAAACCACACTCCAGCCACTGACAATAACCTAACTTTCACCCTTACACATAGTTGTACAGAATCAATAAACCTAATGCCATAACATCTCCCTCTCCTACTCCATCCTTGACAATAGCCAACCCTAGTCACTCTACCTTCACAACACCAAACACAACCAACATACATTGCATCTAACACCATAAACCAACGACATAAACCACCTACGCTCAATCACCCAACTACATACAGTTTATTACCTAAACCTAAACATTATCCTATCCTCTATACACAACCACAACTTTAGCTCGCATGCCCCACGTATGGACTATCGGCACCAATCTTACCCAAATCACTAAAGCAATCTCCTTACACCAAAACAATATTACTAACCTAAATTTTGCTAATAAAAACTACATGAACATGATATCTCTTGCTTGATTCATTGCCTAGAAACTGTTGTTAGAAGATAGAATTGTGATTGCTATGAAACTTGGTTACAGCCCGACCCGTGCTTCTATGGAGCTCCACAATCCATCTGAACTTCGACTAACATGTGCACCCATTACCCATGGTCCAACCCACTCATGAATAGAATAGGTTATTGGTTTGTTTATTTTTTCTTTCAATTTGTCAACAGTTGTATTAGGTTAGTTTTTATTTATTTACTTATTAATTTAGTAGTACTTACTTACTTCTTTTTTGATACTAACTTTACTTATTTTTATGCAGGTCTTTGGTTTTAATTATTAGTATTGTCAATTCATTGTGTTTGTTTTTTTTAGTATACACATCTTATAAAAATTAGTTGTATTTAAAGTTATTTAATTAGTTCATGTGCATAGACGTCAATATTGGATTTTCTTGCAAATCTTTGTGTTATATCATTAGTTCATAGTTTCTTCACATAGTTTGCATATTCACCATAAAAAATCACATTTTGGAAAATGACACTTTTTTAGGAGAAATTGCATCTTTTGAGATAAAATCACATTTGTTTAGATAAAATTGCATCTTTTTAGAATAAATTACATTTTTTAAAGAAACGATTACATCTTTTAGGGTACAATTGCATGTTTTCTCAAGATCATACCTTTAGGATAAGATTTGCATCTAGATTACATATCTTAGAAAATTAGGATATGATCATATTTTTTCCATAGTTAGGTATCCTTTCTATGCTTAGATATCCTTTTTATAATTAGGCATCTTTTTCATGATTTAGACATTTTTGCTATTATTTAGGCATATTTTTTATGGTTTAGACACTTTTTCATAGTTAGACATTTTTTTCTAATATTTAGACATCTTAGGCATGTTTTCCACATTAATTGCAGATTTCATAGAAAATTGCATTTAGGCATTTTAAGGTTTTTCTAAAAATTTTTTATCACATAGGAAAGGTTTTTCTATAAATAAAATTAGAATTTCTTTTAAGTTAGAGGTTTTTCGAAATTAGATAATAAAAATTAAGGTTTCTTTTTTAGGATTTTTCTTAACAAAAATAAATTGGTTAAAAATACATAAACCTAGCTTGTTTTCATGAATAAAATTTGTCAACCTACTAGATTTTTTTTAGGAGATTAAGAACTATGATCAATTTGATCCTGATTAGCGGATACGTAGGCATCTTTGGGATAGCCATAAAATTGGTAAAATATTTTTTTTTATTTTCATTTTTTAGGGGAATTTCATAGTAAAAAAATAATAAAAAAATCATTTTTATTTATTTTTACATTCTTTGCATGCTTTCTCATTTTTCTGAAAAATTATAAAAATACAGGCCCATTAGGCTTTTTTTTTTTTTTTACATGGTGACTTGATATTAATAGGTTAACCTCCGAATTTAAATTTTCTAATTAATTTTTTTGAAAAATTAATTTTTTAAAAAATTTGTAAACCAATGGCTTAATTAGAGTTTTCTCATCAGAAAACCCTAATTTAATCTTTTCACCAGTTTAATTGGTTGGTGACTCTAAATTATTTTTCAAAATATTTTTTAAACATTTTTGAAAGAAAAATGTTTTTTTCCCCCTATTTTTATACCAAGTAACTTATATTTAGCGGGTTAAGTTTAGTATAGGTTAAATTAAGGAAAATCAAAATAGGGCTCAATATAGAGCACGACATGTAGTAACCATGTAGCGAAATGGTGAAGCTAACAAAAAAAAAAAAAAAGAAAAAGAAAACTAGGCACGTGTACAATGTACATGCATGTGCCCCATCTTCCTCCCCCTTCCCCTTTCTTTCTTCCCCTGTTTAACTCTCGACGAACATAAAGCAAATATTAACAAGGCGATTTCCTCTTAAAAAACACTTGTGTATTTTACCCAATTTGATCCCCTTTTTTGCATCTAGAAATTAGGAAAAAATATTGGATAGAAAGGGAAATTAAAGCATGACATTTTGATCCAAAAATCTTAAAAAATAATAAAGGAAAATGGCCATAACTAGAAATAAAAAATAAAAAAGGAAGTCCCTCACCATTTAAGTGCAATACATCTTGGGAAAAAAAAAATAGAAATTTGAATCTTCTAAAGCTAACCTATCACAAAATTAGTATATAGAAGTAGCAACAGGACATCAAGGAAGGATTTTGATCATTCATTTAGCAAATATAACATCTAAAACATGTTAAAATCGGATGAAAAAAAGAAATAAAAATAAAAAGAGGTGAACTTGCATAATACAAAAAGATTTAACTTCCCCACATAAAAAGAGATGTTTCTTGATCACTAAGCTCGATTCTACACTAAAAATAAAGCCCTTAACCACTCATTCCAATAAGCAATTACAAGAAATATCAATTAGAATAAGAGAATTCCTCTTATTTTCAATAGAAGGTTCAGTTTAGGGTTCTATTAGAAAATTCAAGTTTCTTTGGAGAATTGAAGGGTTTGGGCATGAAATTCATTACAATTGACTAAGGACTTTTGAAGAGTGGAAAGTTAAGAGTTGGGAACCACCACTACCTCATTGTAAGCTGCCCAAAAACCCCTTAGACTGGCCTTTGGTTCTTTGTTGCACGAGGTAAGTTTTTTAGGCTTTAAGCTTTGTTCTTGTTTGTTCTTGAGTTTTAGGGAATGTTAATGTGTAATGCATGTGATTGATGTTATTAGAATTAGTTTAGATGATTTAATATGTAATTTATCTCATTCTTGTTATGATTTGTATATGAATATTATCGAAATTCTTATTGTGATGATCTTGTAACATTAATGGTTTAAAGAATTGTGTTTGTTATAAAAATTGTAATAATTTGATTTATAGAAATGTATATTTTAATGATCTTGTAACATAAAAAATTGTGATAATTGTGTATGTGTACATTGATGTTGTTCTCGTTGTGATTTTTTAGAAACCCATAGTTTGATGTTCTTAATGATTTGAGAAAACGCATTTGTTCATGTTGAATCAAAAAAGTTAATCATGATTTGATCTTGATGTCGATGTGAAATTTATGTTTGGTTTAGAAGTGTTTTGGATAAAGGTTAGCAAAGTTTCTTTTTATAATTTTTGTTTCCTATGATTTGTATATGTTATGTTGAACTTTTTTCAAAATAAGAAAAAGGAGTTTCTTTATGGAAAAATATTTTATCACCTTAGAATTTTTTTTCAAAAAGAAAAATTTAATTGGTGTGTTTTCAAAAACTTAGAATTTCCTTAGTTTTTTTTTTTATTTTGAAAAGTGGGAAAAAAAGATTTTTTTTTCCAAAATTAATTAAAATGTAAATACTTATAGCAAAACATTTCATAAATAAAATTAAACTAACCTACTAAAGTTTTACCAAATACTTTTAGAATTATGTGGGCCCAATTCTGATTAGTAGGTACGTAGATACTTCATGTGGGACTTAAAAAATAAAAAATATATTTTTCCCATTATTGAAACCTTTTTTTTTTTTTGAAAAAAAGTTAAAAGGCCCTTACATTTAACTATGGATCTTTTGTGGTAAGTTAGCTCTAAAGCCCTTATCTTTGGCTTCCCTTTTTCTAAAATTCTTCTTTTAGAAAAAAAAAAAAAAGTAGACCAATAGTTGAAATTAAAGCTTATCCACCCATGAGCTTTAATTTAACTATTTTCCTTACTCGATTAGGCGGCGATTCCATTTAAAAAAATGTTTTAAAAAAATTCGAACTTTTCTTAATTCAATCGAGAAACTTATACTAATCGAGTCAAGCTTAGTATAAGTTAGATTAGGAAAAAAAAAAAAAGAAACTGTAATATCCCTTACGTGCTATAGAAGGAACTCTAATCATGGAGATGTCTTTTGGTGTAGCAGTTTAGAGTATGTCGAAACTTCGAAGTTATGCGTACTCAAGCTAGGACAATTCTAGGATGGGTGACTTTTTAGGAAGTTGTTGCACTATGGGACAAAACCGTACAATGTTCTACGTCAAAGTGGATAATTCCTCGAAGGGAGGAATTCTGGTCAGGTTGTTACAGGTGGCATTAAACACTTTACCAATCGAAAGGACAATCCTTGCTTGGTAGTGGTCCTAGACTTATGTAATGAAATTGACGAGAACCTTAGTTTTGTAAAGGGGTAGATTATAGTACCCCTTAAATGATAGGTAATTGAACTCCAAATTATTGAGGCACCTTTTGGTGTAACGACTTAGAATGCATCAAAACTTGTCGAAACTTCGAAATTAAGTGTACTCAAACTAGGTCAATTCCAAGATGGATGACCTATTGGGAAGTTGTTGCACCAAAGGCCAAAACCATGTGGCATTCTAGGCCAAAACCATGTAGCATAGCAGACAATACCTTAGTGGAAGGAGTTCTGACCGAATTGTTATAGGTGGTATTAAAATACTCTACCAACCGGAAGAGCAAGTCCTTACTTAGTAGTGATCTTAGACCTATTTAACGAAACTAATGAGGACGTCATAACTCCTCCCACAAAGGTGTTGTTCGCTTTAGTATGGTATGCCGTACAATTTTATCTCTTGGTGCAACAACTTCCCATGAGGTCACCCATCTTAGGATTGACTTAGCTCGAGCATGCTTAATTTTAGAGTTTTGATATGCTTCGAGTCACTACACCAAAAGGTGTCTCGATGATTATAGTTCCTTCCCTTAGCATGTAAGGGGTATTGGAATTTACCCCCCTTCCAAAATGGACATGTTTGTCGGTTTTGTTACATAAGTCTAGGATTACCACTGGGTAGGGATTTCACCCTTCTAGCTGGTGGATTGCTTTTATACCACTTATAAGAACTTACCTAGAACTCCTCTTACAGACGTATTGTTCGCTTTGATGTGGAACACTTAGTGTAGCAGCTTCCTAGGAGGTTACCCATCAAGGGATTGACCCAGCCCAAGCACACTTAACTTTAGAGTTTTAAAGTACTTCGAGTTGCTACACCAAAATGTGCCTTAATGATTAATCTAAATCATTGATGCACATTTTGGTGTAGCGGCTTGGAGTACGTAAAAACTTTGAAGTTAAGTAAACAAAACCATGTGGCATTCCACTCCAAAGTGGAGAATACTTCGGTGGGAGGAGTTTCGACTAGGTTTTTGCAAGTGATATAATAGTAGTCCACCAATCGAAAGGGTGAAGTCCTTACTTGGTGGTAGTCCTAAACCTATGTAATAAAACTGTTTAGCACATCAATTCGGTAAGAGGGGTAGATTATAGTACCCCTTAAGAACTAAGTGATGGAACTCTAATCATAAAAGCACCTTTTGGTGTAGTGATGCTTAGGTTAGGTTAATCCTAGGATGGGTGACCTCCTAGGAAGCTGCTACATCAAGGGACAAAAATATGTGGCATTTGATGCCAAAGTGGATAATTCCTCGGTGGGAGGAGTTCTAGTTAGGTCATTACATCTGGTATTAAAACACTTTACTAGCTAGAAGGGTAAGTCCTTACCTAGTAATGGTTCTAGACCCATGTAATGAAAATTGACGAAGACGTTAGATGATACAAATCACTGAGAAGGGAACATACGATGTCCAATGTCATGTGAACCAAAGGTGGGTCCAAATTGCAAGATGGTCCGAGAGTAAATGGTGGTCAAAGGTTGAGTAAGGGTCCTCATACATCGATGGTAGATATGACACCTTATACTAGCTTAGGTTGCACTTGATATTATACAAAATTGTGGTCGAAGGGCACTCACCACTAATCCATGCTCACAATGGACTAGATAAGAGCAAATGAGAGTAAGTAAGGATAATTAGCTCACGTAAGAAAGGAAAGTCTGAAATTTGATGATCATTAACTATGCGGTTGATATGAATTACAAGTATTTATATGACCTAATTAGTGCAAGTCCTAGGTATATATAAATTACAAAAAAGGATTCATACTAGAAAAGGAAAAGGAATGATTTATAGGGGTAGAGTTGTAATCAGACAAAAAGAGGATATTTAAGTATAAAAAGATAGTATGAATGTCAGAAAAAGGGGGCATGTGTCAACTATCTATTCTGTGGTCCCAATGATGCTGTTTGTCGAGTAGAATAGGTTTCGAGTAGATTAGGTTGGGGTTGGATGCTCAATAACTCGGATGCTTCAGATTGAGGTAGGATTAGTTCTAGAGATGGCCCATGCTTGGTTAGCCCAGTTACTTTTCACCAACATGACCAAAGGGTAGAGAATCTTAAGAAGACCCTACAATAAGTTATGAAACAGCTCCAGTCACTTTCTACCAATAAGCAGCCTAACCTTACTAAAGGATAGACTAGTAATGAAAACATGCCACTTGAGCTCGAGGATGTCGAATCCAGACTCGAAATTGACACTCACCTTAAGAAACTTGAGAAAGAACTTCTGAAAAAGGTAGGGGAGAAGCTTAAGGCCTTTAAAACCATTGACAAGATGGAAAAGAAGAATCTTCCATAGTTACCCCAGTATTCAAAAAGTGACTTCCTTGAGAAATTTAAGGTCCTTGAGTTTGAGAAGTATAATGGGTCCGATTGCCCTTTAATGCACACTCGACCCTATGTGCATAAAATGGCCAAGTATACTAAGTATGATCATCTCATTGCTCAAACCTTCTAGGATAGCCTCATTGGCCCAACCTTAATGTAGTATGCCCAATTAGACTTGGATGAATTTAACATCTAGGATAAGCTAGCCAAGGCATTCTACAACCACTATAAGTTCAACATTGAAGTAGCTCTTATTATGTATGATCTTCAAAAAATGATGAAGAGGGACAAAGAAACATTTAAGGAATATGCTTAATGTTAGAAAAGCATAGCAGTTAGGATTATTCCACTACTTGTAGAAAAGGACTTGACCTACCTTTTCATCAAGAATCTAGGAGAGCATTATTACAACTTCTTGGTAGCTTACCCCACTTCTAATTTTGCCAACTTGGTAATAGCTGGAAGCCAGGTTGAGGATTCTATTCTATAAGCTGAATAGTGCTCCCCTCCTCTCATTACAAGAGGTTAAATGTCCCCAGGAATGTGACTAGGCCTAAGGATACTACAGTAAGCATGGTAAGAGCTAGTAACATCACTACTACCAATCCTTAGCTCACTATCTCTACGAGCTAAGAATCAAATGACAATGGAGACTAGAATAGAAGGCCTAGGAAGAATATACTTGAATCCTAATACCAATGAGCAAGGTGCTTAAGCGACTCAAGAAGGAAAATGTGTTGACCTTCAAAGTTCACTTGCAAGGATACAAGCTAGGGATTATGATATGAATTTGAGGTATGACTATCACTTGGGGTAAGTAGGGCAGTCGATTGATAATTGCTGGAGTCTCAAGAACAAAGTATAAGAACTCATTGATGCCAAACTAGTTCGATTAGGCTTCATCAAGCTGCCAAAGCCTAATGTCAATAGAAATCTATTCCTAAATCATGAGCCTACAATCAATATGATCACCATAGAGGACCTTGGGAGTGAAGATGACATAGATTAGCTCAACAAGACAAAAACTAAGGTAGTCCTTGAGCATAGAATTAATCTAAACGAGTTCCCCATCACAATAGAGCAAGTTGCATGGAATTTAAGGCAAATGGGCCACTTGTAATATATGAACTTGAGGGATTGAACCTATACTAAGTTGACTATTTATCAATTGCTTCAAGAAGGAAAGATCAATAAGGAATATATAAGGCGATGTTGGTCCCCAAGCCTAGGAAAATTGCACTTAAAAGGAGTTGAGAAAATGATGGTTGGTAGGAGATCCCACTGTTGACACCCTTAGTGAATACTCAAGAAAGTATGAATACTTGGTAGACTATTTCTTTACACCAACAATTTAAGCTAATGCACCACCAACTAGATGTGGCCTAGAGTTTGAAGAAGAGGATAATACTAAAGGACACCAAATCCTAGTTATCGAAGGAATTATCAAGCTTGTGGTATTCCAATGCTACTAAGAGGATTAAGGGCTAAGCCATCCTATTAAAAGTCTAACATTTAATCTCCCAATATTGGTCAAAGATTACAAGGCTACTACTCTTGATGATAAGGTTGTGAATTAAGTGCAACAAGCTCTTGCCCCCTTAGTGGGTGGGCTCATGAGGTTCAACAAAGTCTATGATCTGATAGATGAAGCTAAGAGGAAATTTGATGGGAATCAAGTTATTGGACCACTGACCCGTAGCTGAGCCTAAGGACTAGAGGGACTGGCAAGAAGAATCCTCTAATTGACTCATGTAAAAGCCGAGTATCTCCTTGCTGACCCATTCTACTTGTTGAGCTATGTGACTACCTATTTCTCTCATGTTATGTGTTGAAAAATGGAAGGTCAAGACAATAGCCCATCTTCATTCTCACACAAGCTTAGCCAATTACTTACTAGGCTGTACCCTTGTTGAGATGCTGAGAGAAAGAGTTTGGACTGACCAAGCCACCCTTACTTGGACAAGCAAGCTGTCCGTACTTTTTGTCCATATCTTCCAATGACATTACTAATACAACATCATCACGTGTATAGTATTATGTGTGGAATCTGTTGCACCAATTATTGCTTTCCTTGTATATTCATTTTTACCCTTTGCATCTTGTACATTACTTTCTTAGGAAATGCCCTTTTTATCTTTTCCCCTTTAGGTAAATTGCCCTAACTTATGGGTATAAATACCCCTATACTTGTAGCTGTAATTAGAACTAGATTACCATTAATACACTTTGTATTTTCTTCCTTACGTAAACACTGCTTGTTTACTTTCGACATCACTCTTATCTTAACCCTTAAGCAAGGCTAGGTGGTGAGTAACCTCATCGGACTGATTCGTGTGTCATATTGAATTGTGCCGTAAATCCTCAAAAGTTTCATTGGTATGTCATACCCTCTGAAGCTATTCGTGGGTTTTGCTTACTTTTTCATTCGCATTTGTCTTTCTGCACTTTCCCCATCACTTCCTTTTCGAGCTTTCTGCAAGCTTGGACTCATCTAACAACTGGCTTAGTCTGTTCTTGGTCATAGTTCACACCATCTTGATATCAGAGAGGAGGTTTTGTTTGAGCTGTAGTTGGTTTTCGAAGTTTTGCTTATACCCTGTTTTATGAATGTGAAATAAAGTAAGTTACTGTTTTCATCTTGATTGTTGTGTTTACTAGTTGTTAATTCCCTGAAGTGTTTTTGTGAGCTTTAAATCTATGGAGAAAATGACGGACCCAAGTGTGAATGTTGGTATGGATGATGACATTAGTGGAGTTGTCTAGCATGGATGATAGTCTCAAGGAACCCCGAGAAGCATTGATGAGAGACTTAATGAGGTGGTAAACCTCTTGGTAGATTTCACTCGAGCTGTTCATGCATTGGCTTATCGACCCACTAAGGCCGCATAAAATACCACGCAAGCTACCCAACCTATTAGAGGTCAGAACTTAGCTTGACCAATTCGAGGTGGAAGAGTAAGTGGATGAGTAAGATGAAGGATAGACTTAAGAGAACTTGATGAAGAAGAAGAAGAAGAGTATTTTGAAGAGCAACAAGCTGGAATCCCCAGAGCACTTGACCATGTAAAACTTTAGATTTCGAGTTTCAATAGATCTAGGAATGTTGAGGAATATTTAAAATGGGAAGAGAAGGTAGAGCGTATTTTTAACTATTATCAATATGAGGATTATGGAAGGTGAGAATTGCTACTATTGAGTTTTCTAGATATGCTGCCATGTAGTAGAAGAATTTCCATGTCATGTGGAGATGA
Source organism: Lumnitzera littorea (assembly GCA_024138015.1). Taxonomy (NCBI): domain Eukaryota; kingdom Viridiplantae; phylum Streptophyta; class Magnoliopsida; order Myrtales; family Combretaceae; genus Lumnitzera; species Lumnitzera littorea. The sequence goes on along the minus strand of JAMXBB010000009.1, from coordinate 69,931,129 downwards.
GAGGGCTATTAAGAGATTAATGCTTGGCTTGAGATGAAGAGAATACTTAGAAATAGATTTGTACTGGAAACTTATCTTCAAGACACTTTCACTTAGCTTTAGGAGCTAAGACAAGGATGTCAGACTGTTGACGGGTATGTTTAAGAATTTCAAATGCTTATGATTCGTTGTGAAGTAGAGGAACCATTGGCTCGAACAGTCTCAAGATTCATCACTAGATTGAGAGGTGATATTCGAGACATTGTGAAACTCCAACGCTTTACCATAATAGATGTAGCCATCATAATAGCCCAGTGAGTAGAAAGGCAAAGATGGAGTTGAGTACTGAAAAGGATGCCAACTAGTCGAACCGGACAGGCAAGTTATTGAGTTCAATCGAGTACTGAGCCGAGCTGAAAGATGGATGTCTGATCCGATTATAAAGGCTGACCAGATGGCGAATTGCTGACTCGAACTTATGAGAAGGGGCAAGGGTCTGACAGGAAGATAAACCGAATTAAGTGCTTCAAATGCCAAGGGTTCGAACAAATAGTTGCTCAGTGTCTGAACCGAAGGACAATGGTCATCAAGAGAAGCATCCCGAAGCTAGAAGTAGACGGTACAAAAGAGGAACTTGAGGAGGAGGAGGAGAAAGTCCCTACCAAGAAAGAAATTGCTGAGAAAGAATCGATTGAAGAGGACATGTTTGCTAAGGAATTGGACCAGTTACTCATGGTTATCCAATGTACTATGAACATGGAACCCTCATGAGAAGAGGAGTAGAGAGAGAATTTGTTTAATACCACTTGTAAGGTGAATGATTATGTATGTGCTCTCATCATGGATAGTGGAAGTTGCACCAATGTGACATTAGCCAATCTTGTTTCAAAATTGAAGTTATCGACTGTTGTACATTCGAGGCTGTAGAAATTGCACTGATTGAGTGAGAAAGGAACACTACATATTACTTGGCAAATACTACTACTAATCACTATTGGGAATTACTTAGATCAAATTCTCCATGACGTACTGCCTATGTGTGCTTCCTACCTATTACTAAGTAGATTGTGGCCATTTGATAGGAGAGTTATCAATGACGGCTACAAGAACACGTACATGTTTGAGAAGGATGACCGGAAGATCACACTAAACCCGATGCCACCAAGAGAAGTTAATAAATTATAGACAAAACTTGCTTGCAAATTAAGGAAGGCTCTAGTAATGAGTAAAGCCTAGCTTTGAGATGCCATTAATGTTAATGAGTCAACCCTTATGTTGGTCAGGCGCCGATTAGAAATGAAAGAGCGGGGTGAACTACCCCAAGAAATCATAGAGATGCTTGATGAGTATGTCGACCTGTTCTTAGAACAGTTACCTGAAGGGTTGCTCCCAACTCGAGGCATAGAGCATTACATTGACTTAGTAATCGGTACCATACTGCCGAATAAACCAGCCTATCAAATAAATCTCAAATAGGTTTCTGAGCTACCACATCAATTCAATGAGTTGTTGGAGAGAGGATATGTTTGAGAAAGTCTTAGCCCTTGCGCTGTACCGACACTTTTGGCACTAAAAAAGGATGGAACTTGACAGATGTGTGTCGACAGCTGAGCCATGAATAAGATCACGATTAAATACAAGTATCCGATCCCAATGTTAGAAGATATGTTAGATGAGTTGAGTGGAGCCAAGGTCTTCAATAAGATTGACTTGAAGTCTAGCTACCATCAAAGTAGCATGAGGTTAAGAGATGAATGGAAGACTGTGTTTAAAACTAGGCATGGGCTTTATGAGTGGATGGTCATGCCATTTAGCCTGTCGTATGGCTCGAGCACTTTCATGCGATTGATGAATCATGTATTAAGATACCTGATTGGAAAGTATGTCATGGTGTACTTTGATGACATATTAGTCTACAGTGTCGACGTGCTAAGCCATTATGAGCATCTCCGAGAAGTATTGGATATCCTCCATGCCGAGAGACTATTTGACAATCTTAAGAAATGTTGCTTTTACCAGGAGGAAGTGGTATTCTTAGGCTATGTAGTCAATGGAGGAGGCTTACGAGTGGATGATGAAAAGATTCGAACAATTGTAGAGTAGCCGACTCCTACAACCTGTGTCAATGTGAGAAGTTTCCATGGATTGGTATCATTTTATAGAAGATTCATCAAGAATTTTAGCACCCTTGCCATGCCTTTTATTGAGCTGACGAAGAAGAACATCGACTTTCGATAGGGAAAAAGGGAGGAGAGGAGCTTTGCCAAGGTAAAAGAAAGATTGACCTCCGCTCCAGTATTGGTTTTACCTGACTTCGAGAAAATATTTAAGTTGGAACGTGACGCATTAGGCATTGGAATAGGCGCTATTCTAATGTAAGAAGGCCGACCAATTGCCTTCTATAGTGAGAAGCTTAGAGGGCTACAATTAAATTACTCTGTATATGACGAGGAGCTCTTGGTACTGATGTGAACACTACAAGTATGGCATCACTATTTACTACCAAGAGAATTTGCCATATATACTGACTATGAATTGCTAAGGTACTTCCGAAGTCAGACGAAGTTATCGAAGCGATAAGCGAGATGGGTTGAATTCCTTAAAGGGTTCAATTTTGTAATAAAATATAAGTAGGGAAAGAGCAACGTAGTTGCAGATGCTCTTTTAAGGAGACATGTGCTTTTAATCGAACTGTAGACCAAGCTATTTGGGTTTGCAAGTATCAACTTGTTCCTTGAGGGAGTTGCTGATCAGGGAAGTTTACAATAGAGGACTCTCTGGACATTTTGGAGAAAGAAAGACCTATGAATTGTTGAATGGTCGATTCTTCTGGTTAAGGATGAGGAGAGATGTGTACTGAGTTATCGACAACTGTGTTGTGTATAAGAGGGCTAAGTGCCAAGCCAAGCAAGGGAAAGCAATGCCTTTACCTGTCCTGACGAAGACATGGATTGAATTGAGCATGGACTTTATTCTTAAACTACCGCGAACTATCTAAGGCAAAGATTCTATAATGATCGTTGTGGATCGTTTCAGCAAAATGGCACACTTCGTACCCTGCTAAAAAACTAATGGCACTTTGGCTATTGCTTCTCTTTTCTTGTAAGAGATTGTGCGATTACAGACATGCTAGGAAGTGTAGTCTTTAATAGGGATCCAAAGTTCTTAAGCCATTTTTAGAGGACCTTATGGCATTAGATGGGGACCAAACTATTATTCAGTACTTCCTGTCATTCTGAAACTGATAGCCAAATGAAGGTGGTTAATCACACTTTGGGATCATTGCTCCGAGATACAGTAGGAAAGAACTTGGTTGATTAGGACGTCTGCTTACTAGTGGGCAAATTTGCTTACAACCGTATAGTGCATGACATCACTAAGCAAATACCCTTCAAAGTGGTCTATGGTTTTAATCTTGAGTTGCCCCTTGACCATACCCTTATACCTGTGCCCGCGTAAAAGGACCCTAATGTGAGAGCTTGAGTACATTCCTTCCAGCACATCTATCATGAATTGAGAACGGTCTAGTCATAGCAGACGCCGTATATTGTATGAAAAGCCCTTGATTGGTTACCCTTTCAATCATGAACTCTTCACACAATATACAAGGCTTTACAACCATTAGCTTCCCAAGAACTTACAGATCCATAGGATATCATCACATAAACATATTTATATAAAATTTGAACTACAAAGTTTACAGTAAACAATAATTTAGTACATCTAAGGCTATATTACTCATAAAACAAAAGTACATAAGTAAAAGTCTATATAATCAGTTCTCTCAACACACCGGATGACTCGCTCTTGCCCAGGTCCCCAAGCTAACCTGTGGCATCCTCCGGCCAGCCTTAACGAATAAGCCATCTTACAACAAAAGTCTAAGGGGGTGTAAGCCTAAGCTTAGTGAGCAAAACCTTTAACCACACCACAAGCAAGTTATAAATATATTATATTCACGCATATGAATGAATGAACAAATAATTTAACGCCTTTCGAAGTCAAGGTTGGGGTATACACGGCACCAATTAGATCCGGGTATTATACTAGAACTTACTTTATTACGGAACTCCACGTTTTGTACTTATATCAAACAAGTCCTTTATTTTCATAAAAACCAAGTTCTAGTATAATCGTGAGTGGGCCCCCATAGTCTACACTTACCCTTAAACAGAGGCCTCTAGATTCGATCCTTAGCTAGGTGGTTGGCGCCTCCAACACCTAGTATTCTCGCGGGCCAGGGTAAGGTCATTTTATATGAGTATACCATACAGAACCAATAAATTTATAATAACAACTCTCGAATAGCTTCTCTCTACCTCCGTGTGATATGACGGCCGGAATTATGTCTATGCAATGCATGTTGGTGCATGTACCAATTTCTTCTTATGAGCCAAGTATTATTAAATCCATTTATGATGTGACCATCCAATAGTACACACAATCATTATCTATACTACCATGCAACAACACAGTATTATTTGTACTTAAGGTAAATTCATAACTCAACACATAATAACATACATAAGTGTTTTCCAACCCCATACAACAATCAATTAACAATATCATTTAAGTCCACTATCTATAATCACATATAAGTATGGAATCACAGGGTAAGTACTTACTTGGCTATGATGACTTTCTCTAGTCATAGTAATCAATCGGGAGATCCTCGCCCACATCGGGATCACCTGATCATTATGATATAATAACGATAATAAGCAATTGAATTAACTAGTAATTCTAGATATCTATTTACTTAATTTTACTTAGATTACTATCAATTTTAATCTGATCAAACTTTATCACTAATCGTGTGTAACTTTTTCATTCTATTTTCGATATTTATGAATTTATAGTCGTTTTTCATCATTTTCGAACATACGTTCACACAATGATGTCCGTTTTGGACGTTAAAACCTGTGTTTTACTAAATTTATTGAAATTCTAACTATTGAAGCTTAATTATTCTTATTGGTTAGTTTTATGTCCTATTTTAGTAGTTAGTAGTTTCATTAGCCATTAATTCTTACACTTAAATGATCTTATGGTTTATTATTTTAGAAGTTTATATTATGGCTTATGTCATCATTTGTTACATCATTGCTTACATCATCACCCATTACATATGTACTCTTATCTATATGTATGCAGACACTTTATACATATGTTATATTTATACGTATACTTCTAACATACTAGTATGTATACTTATATACTTATACATATATTAGTAGATATACCCATATACACATACAGTGACATACATATTTTTATATGTATTTTCGTATTCCTAAAGTTCTCTCTTAAGAAAGCTTTACAAATTTCGTATTTTTGTACTTTAAGCATGTATTTAGCATGGTATATGTATATATAGTTAGTATATGCCTCATTTTAGGTTATGTACATAATGGATACTTATGTTCAAAGGTCTTCCTACATGTATTTACCAAGTGTACTCTTATATATACATGCTTAAGCATATGTACACATGTTCTTCCTCCATTTACTAAGGCTATCTTACACTTCTAAGCATAAAATTTGGAACTTTATTCCTTCAACAACATATATGTACATGACACATAAACTTCCTACACTAAACTAACCTATACATCTAAGTATTAAATAAGATGGAACAATACATAATAACATACCTTTTTCTTCTTGAAATATGGATGTAAAGTTTGAAATTTGAGAAAGGGTGAAAGGGAAAGGGAATCATGATTTTGGTGAGGGACAAAAGGAATTTTTTTGTGTTGTTTTTGTGCTTTGAAAATGAAAACAAGTGAGGTCCTAAGCGGGGAAAGAAGTAGATGGCAACAAGGAAAGAAAAGGGGAAAAAATCTAAAAGAAAAGAAAAGAAATCAATAGAAAGGAATAGAAGATTCTAGTTGATAATGACACATATGTTGACTTTTCAATATGTTAACTTAGTCAACCTTTAACTTGGTCAACATTTCACAATTACATGTAATCAAAGTGTACATAATGAAGTGATTAAGAAAAATTAGGAAGAAAATTAAGGAAATGAAAGGAAATAAGAAATTTAGTGAATTGATTAGTAAAAATAGGTAATGAGATCTTCCTTTAGGTATTTATATCCTATATACATCATTTGGTAGGCCATTTAATGTAATCATCATGAAAAGTTTCATTTAGGGTATTAATACTTACTACATGTAACATAAGTATCAATTAAACTCTTAAATCTATGTAATGCTAACCTAGTTATATAATTAGAAGATGAATGTGATCTATGATGCAATATCTTAGTTTCTAAAGGATTGTTTTAGTATTATATGTATTTATGAATAATTGAAACTTATTTTTAATCTTTTACTGATGATTTGATATAATACTAAGGTTATATTATCAATTAGGGTTTGAGGGTAAATTATGGTGAATTAGTGCTTTTATACCCTTAAAGTTATAGTTTTAGGGTTTTTATCACTTTCAGATGAAATCTTTAGTGTTTACATATATTTAGGGTAGAAATATTTTATACGCAATTGATTAGTTATTTTAGGGTTTTCACTTTCACTAGCCTTATCAACTCTTAGAAATATCTAATACACTTAAGTCTACTTCAAATGTTAGGTTGAAAAATTTAGGGGTTCACAACATCTATGATAAAGTCGCTTAGTACATTGATTAAGCTACTATAAGAATATAGGAGAAAACCAAGGGTAGGATGGCTAAACAATTCTAACTAGGAGACTTGGTATGGTTACACCTCAGCAAGGAACGGTTCCTAAACAAGAAGAGGAAAAAATTATCTACAAGAGTTGAAGGACCGTTCAGAATGCTCTAGAAGATCAATGACAATGCCTAAAGATTGGAGTTGCTTAAGGACTACGGGGTTTCTGACGCCTTCAATGTTGCCAACCTCAGTCCATATCACCCTGATGGAGAGCTAAATAAAGACCATTCGGATTTGATCCCAAATGCAAAACAAGCTGGAAGGACTGATAGGAATCAAGCTACCAAACCATTGACCTACAGCCGAGCCCGAGGACTAGAGTTACTGGTAAGATGAATCCTCCTATTCTAGTTGACTCATACAGAGGCCGAGTATCTCCTTGCTGACCTATTCTACCTACCAAGCCTTGTGACTGCCTATTTCTCGCATGTTATGTGCCAAAAAGAGGAAAGCTGAGACAATAGGTTGTCTTCTTTCTCACACATACCTAGCCAATTACTTACTCAACCGTACCCTTGCCAAGATGCCAAGAGAAAGAGTTTGGACTGACTAGGCTACCCCTACTTGGAAAAGTAAGCTATCCATACTTTTTATCCACATCTTATAACGGCATCACCAATATAGCATTACTACATGTACAATATCATGTGTAGAATTTATTGTACCAATGATTGCTTTCTTTATATATTTATTTTTACCCTTTTGTATCTTATACATTACTCCCTTAGAAAATGCCCTTTTTGTCTTTTCCCTTTTAGGCAAGTTGCCTTAACTTATGGGTATAAATACCCCTATACTTATAGCTGTAATTAGAACTGGATTACCATTAATACACTTTGTATTTTCTTTCTTGTGGAAACACTACTTGTTTACTTTCGACATCACTCTTATCCTAACCTTTGAGCAAGGCTAGGTGGTGAGTAATCTCTTCGGACCGATTAGTGTGTTATATCGACTTGTGTCGTGAGTCCTCAAAAGTTTCATTAGTGCGTCATACCCTCTGAAGCTGTTTGTGGGTTTTGCTTACTTTTTCATTTGCATTTGTCCTTCTACACTTTCCCCATCGCTTCATTTTTTAGCTTTCTGCAAGCTCAGACCCATCCAGCGATCGGCCTTGTCTATTCTTGGTTACAGTTCTCACTAAAATCCTTGATTGAGGAATCTTCTAAAAAGATTATGGAACTAGAAGAAAAAGAAGACGATGATGATCACAACTAACACTATTAAATCCTCAAAGTGAGTGAGTACAATATCATGGACTAATTAGCTTAAATGTCCCTTACGAGCTTATTGCTCTCTTCACCACTCCATCATAAAGCCATAATTAAGGTCTTGCAAGACATCAAAGTTCTAGGAGTCCTTGACAAATTAGGACTAGTGGTTAATTCCATGTTTGCCATAGAAAGTTAATGTTATCTAGCGTGGATGAACATACGACGTTTGATATTGCATGAACTAGGGGGATGGGTTTGAACCTCGAGACAATTCGAAAGATAAATGATAGTCAAAGGTTAAGCAAGGGTCCTTGTGCACCGATGATGGAGATAGCACACCAACACCTTACATGAGCTCGAATCACACTTGATATTATGCAAAAGTGTAGCTGGAGGTCACTCGCTACTAGTCTATGCTTAATGGGCTAAATAAGAGTAGCTTGAGAGTAAGTAGTAGAACACTTAGCTTAAGAGAGTATGTTTGAAAAATCAGGATTGCATTCACTTGTTACGGCTATTACAATATACAAGTAGTTATATGATCCCATTAGGGTAAATCTTAGGTTAGAGTAATTTACAAAAAAAGGATTCCTATTAATAGAGGAAAGGGAATAATTTATAGGGTAGTTTTGTAATTAGGCAAAAAGAATATCTGGAGGTAGCAAAGGATAGTATGGATGTCACAAAAGACAATATGGATGTTAGAAAGGACAGCGCGTGCATCGTTTTCTCATTCTGTGGTCCTAATGACATTGCTGGCCAAGTAAGGGCAAGTTCTAATCAAGTTAAGTTAGTATCAGCAGTTCAGCAACTCAGATAGTTGGGATTGGAAAAGGGGTTGGTCTAAGGGTGACTTCTTGTAGGGTTAGCCCTAGAGAGTTGTCAGCTTGGCTTCGACATAGATCAGGTAGGCAGTATTTTGGTTTGATACTTGGGTAGGTGTATTGTGGAGACCTTGGCTCAACATGTCAGTCGGTTACCTTGACAATTTCTTGGATGATGTGGAGAGCAAAGTAACTCGATAGATTGTATTGAAGGATGCACTACTCTTCATTGTTCAACTGACCTTGAACATATTGGCGAACCATTTGAGCAAGCCTTTGAGCTCAAAAAAATGATGGAGAAGAAGAAGAGCAACATAAACTCCTTTATGAGCAACCAAAGTCGATTACACCAGTTATACAATGTAAGTGATTGATAATAAAGATCGAAGACAAAAGGTTAATTGTAGGGTTACAATCTTTGAGCCAGGTACACCTTTTTATGCCCAGACTCGCTAGTTGGCAAGCATCCTCTTGAGCCTAGACCTGTCAGTTGGTGGCACCTTCTTAAGCCTTGACCCGTTAGTTGGTGGTGCCCTTTTAAGCCCAAACCCATTAGTTTGCTGGTGCCCCTTTAAGCCTAAACGCATTAGTTAGCTAGCATCATTTTAAGCTTAAACCCATTAACTGGCTAGCACACCCTTTAGCCTAGACCCGTTAGTTGGTTGATACTCCCTCTAGTTTAAAAACCTTAGAATCTCAACTTTTCGAAGGCAAAAAATGGGCAATCTTTTTGTCTTCTCATAAAGTTTTCACCAAAATTCCTTACAAAGAGAGGTAGCTCTAGACATCTCACTTTTGCCAAAAAAAAAAAAGAAAAGAAGGAAAATAGAGAGAGAAAAAAAAAAGAGAAATAAAAACAATAGCCAAAATATTGCCAGGCATCATGATATGTAAGGGCTGTGTATCGCCAAGTGGCTGGAAGTTAGCACCATGTGGTCACATGTAAATGTGCCATGTTGTGCCAAAAAAAAAAAAAAATTACCACGGGGCATAACATGTGACAACCACATGCATGAACACATGTTACCATATGGCTAGATGTCAGCGTTACGTAGTTGCATGTAAACATGCTACGTGTTGTGAACAGTAAAGCCAATAATAGATAAAAAAAAAAAGAGAAAAAAAGAAGAAAAAGGAAGACCAAGCATGTGTGCAATTTATGCAAATATAGGGGGCATGTGAGTACCCCATCTTCTTCCCCCTTCCCCTTTCTTTCTTCCCTTATTTAACTCTTAACAAGTAGAAAACAAATATTAACAGGGTAGTTTCTTCTTAAAAAAACACTTCTATATTCTACTCGATTTGATCCCTTTTTTACATCTAAGAATTAGGGAAAAAATATTGGATAGAAAGCACAACTAAAGATGACATTTTGATCCAAAAATCTTAAAAAATGATAAAGGAAAACGGCCTTAATAGAAAAAAATAAAAAAGGAAGTCCCTTACCAATTAAGTGCAGCACATCTTGAAAAAAAGAAAAGAAATTTGAATCTTCTAAAGCTAACCCATCACGAAATCAATATATAGAAGTGGCAACAAAACATTAAGGAAGGATTTTGACCATCTATTTAGCAAAGATAACGTGAGACTTTAGCACGTAGTGCTAGTACGATTTAGGGTGTTTGGAAAAAATTCTTCAAATGGGTAGATATTTTAATATAAGGTCTAAAAAGTTGAAAGAAACACCTTGGTAAAATTTATTTTGTAAAATTAACTCAACAAAATGTTTAAATAAATAAAAATGTACTTTTGTTGATAGTGAAATATTTATGCCGTATATTCGAAATTTGGGACTTGATTATAGTAATGTCTCAAAAATAAAATTACCTAACTTATAAAAATAATTATTTGAAGCAAATTGAGAATGAAATAGCTAGTATAGGTATCTCGTATACAAGTGGATACACAAAATAGGGAAAATAATTATATATTATGTAATATACCTAAAGTTGTATCATAATTAAGTTAAACAAAAATTGAAAATTTGCAAGGGACAGCTAAAAGATCATCTTAAAACAATTGTGGGGTGTGGCACAATGAGACATAAGGATGGGGACACTTTACAAATAAAATAGTATAAGAAAATAAGGGAAAAAAGAGCGTTTGAGGCCTTAGAGAATTCACCAATAACTTAAGGGAGCTCCGTAAAATCAAAAACACAAATTTAGAGATTTGTTTACACATTCTAGGATTAGGGAAAAATATAGGAAAACTTGGGAAGTGTCAACAAGGGGGTTTACAAAAATCAAGGAGAAATAGGGTAAAATTAGGTGAAATTTGAGTTCCTTAGGCTAAACACCACTTGGAAGTAAACCAAACGATCTGAAGATAGAGGAGGTGCACTAAATTAGGTTGATGCACCCTTACCCTCAAATGGTAGCTAGAGCTTTAAGTGACGATGAGTTTCGGTTTTGTTCCTAATTTTCTAAAATAGCAAAGGAGCTCTAAAAATTATGATTTTTTGTTTCCTTACGTAATTTTTTTATGAAGAATCCAAAAATTTCAATTGGATTTTTCAAATTCAAAGTTAAAATATGTGTTACTTAAGAAACTAGGCAAAAAACAAATTTTTATTCTAATTTTCAAAAGCTCAAATGATGTTATTTTGATCTCAAAATTTTTCTGCAAACAATAATAAGTGTCTACTTTAATTCCATGAAGAGTTTCAAAAAATTCAAGAGATAAATTTTTGGGTTTTTTTCTATTTAGCATGTATGTGGCTAGAATTTCCTAAAATGACTGTTAAATTGAGTAATTTGGGTACAAAGTGTTGATATATAACTGTATTTGAGATTTGAAATGTTGGGTTAGAGTGATGAAGTGAAGAAACAGGGGTATAAGTGCTGGAGTTGAGTAATTTGATAATTTAAAGAATGTTCGGTGCAAGTTAGAACGTGAGTCAGAAAGTGTGTTAAAATGTATAGTAGAAGGGAATGTGAAATAGTTTATGTACAGGATGTATGTCAAAAACTGATGTAGGAGTTGGTTAACTTTTGGATATGTATATGTGTTATTATAAGTAATTTTCTATGTCCTTTAGGTGCAGTTGACAAAATAGTTAACTTAATTGGTAGACTAATGATATTATAGCAATTGGGATGATTAATAAGTGTTTTACTAAATTTTATATTCTAGAATATAAATAGTGTGGTAAGGAAAGAAGATATAATAATATCTATGTAATGTTGAAGAAGTCATAAACTACATTAAAAAGTATGCCGAAGGACCTTACATATAGGGGGCAGTAAAAACTGGGTTAGAATGTATTTGAGACTAAAGTTTTCTTAAAAAGAATAATACTTAGACCTAAATGTTGCATGTAAGTAAGTTAATACTCTTGCTTATACTTAATGTATATTGACTCTAGATGTTGTACACATTTATTCAGGTGAAACGGATGAGGAGGAGCCTCAAGTGCAAGGATAAACTTTTGAGGGAAATCACAAGTGGCCCTAGTAAATGGATTGCTTATATTTTAGAGTAGATTTTATCTTCTCCTAACTTGTCTAACTATAATGAATGTGTTTGATCTTGTATTTAAATGTGTTATGTTTGGTAAGCTGTTGGAAGGAGTTTTGATCTTTTGGACGCAAGTGCTACTAAATGACTCATGTGTTGTGAATGTATCAGATGTTGCTACTAGGTTGTTGTTGGTATTATGATGCTTGATTTCGTACTAACATGGCTAAAAGAATTAGGTACTAACCCAACTTCTTAAGGTGTTCACTTAAGTGAACCCGATACCTAAGCTTTAAAACTTAAAGGAAGAATAAGTAAAAACTTAGATTAAGAATCAAACTTGCTTGGTATTGACGTGATGAATGGTTGATGCATTCATGGCATGGCATGAAAAGTAACCTATGGGTTGTGTTCTCAAAGCTTTAAAGTTTGCAAGGCCAAGTTTAATTGAAAAGTCAAATTTTGCTTAACAAGTAAATTGTTTAGTAAAAACTGGGTTTTCGTGCATATAGATTTGCATTAACCAATAATGATAACCATAACTATGGTTACTATTAGGTTAGGTTGCTAAGTTATTGGAGACCTTTCCAGATGCCTAGATTAAAGTTAACCAACTAGATGAGTGCTACGGCTAGGTTAGGATATCAGTACCAATGCATGCTACGTGCACTAACATGGCATTTCATGACTACATAATTATGTTATGAGTGTATTTAACTTTGTGTTGTGATATGATCATGCTCTTTAGTCTTTACTTATGCATGTAGTATTCTTGTTTGGCAACCTACTCTTGCTTAGCTTATGGTAAGTGTAAGGGATAAAGTGTTTTATCCTCAGGTTTTGAAGCAGATGTTGGCCAAGTAACTAACAAGGGTTACTTTTTGGAGTATGTTACATCTTGGCATTTTATAGGATGTCCCATCACATAGGTAAACCTGTTATAAATAAGCTCAATTCTAGTAAAACAACACTTCATTATATACTTGGCTCTTAAAAGAGTTCAGCGGTAGGCTTTTAGTTACAAATATTTACAACATTTACAAACTTAAAAAGCTTGAACATTAAACTTTAGTTAAATTTTTGGGTCTCCATTTTATTTATTCAATAACACTTTCACTTTTAAAATAGCTGACTTTATTTAGTGCTCTCCAAAAGTCCACCCCTATTGATAGGGATTATGGATCGATCACTCACTCTCGAGCCTAAGGGTTTTCTTAGATGGTTTGACGAGCTATTCGAAGTGTGTTAAACATTAAAGAGCAATGTTTATCCCTATCTAAACTACTAAGCTACTTTGCTCCCTACACCTTCTAAGAAGCTATCGAGGTGATTACTTGACACGTGGAGCTGAGCCCTCCATAGCACCCCAGTCTAAGCACCAAATTAGGAAAACAACCATCTCCTCAATGCTAAGGCCGAGCTAACAATTATCAAGAGCCAACCAGCTTAGGCCTACACAAATGTGAGTTACCCCTGAGTCAACCCTTATCCAGCCTTAGCTGTTAGGGTACCGAATTACCGATGCTGAACAGACCTAATCAAAGGACCACCCATACTGGGCTCATAATATTGTTAGAATCACAAACTGAGTAAAATGCATGCGCGTTGTCCTTTCTGACATCCACAATGTCCTTTCTGATAAAGGACATTCTTTTATACGATTTCATTTCCCTGTAAATTTTTCTCCTTTTTGTTTAGCAAATAATTATCCATTCTTTGTAATTTCTGTACCTTAGGACTTACCTTAACGGATACTATTAATACTTGCATAATGTAGTAGCTGCATAATCAATACACAAAAGAATACACGGAACTTGTTACTCTCTCTTGAGCTAAGTGTCCTTTTTGCTTACTCTTGAGTTACTCTTGTCTAGCCCATTCGAGCATGGACTAGTGGTGAGTGATCTCCGACCATACTTGTGCATCATATCAAGTGCGACCTGAGCTCATGTAAGACGTTAGTGTATCATATCCATTGTCGGTGCATAGGAATCCCTACTTATCCTTCTACTATCATTTACTTTTCAAACCCTCTTGTGACTTGGACCCACTCCTTTTGGTTACGTATCATATTGGGTCTATGTGTTCATGCGTGAATCCGTATCATCTTGATATCAGAGCCTGGCTACGTTTAAAGCTGGATTTTGCTACTGTATCCTTTAAGTAGTCTATTACTGCTCTCGTGAGATAGTAGTTCTGTTGTTAGCTTTGAAGTTTAGTAGTTGAGGAGTGTTCTATACTCCGTTTTCCCCTGTTTTCAATATGCAAAACAGAGTGACGTTGACTGTTTGTTTGTTATGTAATTGTCATTGTAAAGTAACCAATAATGTTAGATTTTAGTGTTTAAGGAACTTTGGGAAACTAAGAAAGTGGTACTCGACATGGCTAAGGACAAGAAGGAAGCTTTACACCTCAGTCAGTAGGTGACTACATAGATAGGCTTACTGACTTGGTAGCTAGCCTGGTGACTGTTATCTAAGAAGATAGGCAGTGAGCTAGAAATAGCCCTACTAGGGAACGTAAGTAACAAGGACGAGGCAATGGTTAGTTTGGCCGAGTCAACGCCCCAGTTTGACCACCCTAAGCTGAAGGAATTGGTAAGGACGCTAGACAAAGGCTAGTGCTTTTTGAGATTGAGGAAGAAGCAGAAGGAGGTGACGAAGCAGAGGAGTACTATGAGCCTGAGGAAAGAAATGTACGAGCCTTTAGAGTTGAGGAATTGAGGGTGTGCATTCTGAGTTTCTTTAGAAATGGTGATGCCAAGGACTACTTGGATTGGGTATATAAGATTGAAAAGTAGTTTGAATGTCATGAAGTGCCCAATAATGCAAAGGTTAGACTTGCTATGTTGGAGTTCACTAGTTATACCGCCTTGTAGTAGAAGAACTTGTAAGCCTCCAGAAAAGGGAAGGAGAACGAAAAATTAAGAGTTGGGATGAAATGAAGAGAGTCATGCGAAGAAGGTTTGTGCTAAGCTATTATCTATAGGATGCCTTCAAAAGATTACAAGAATTGAGATAAGGAGGATCGAATGTGGATGCTTACATTAAGGAATTCCAAATGTTAATGATTCGATGCGAAGTCGTAGAGCTAGAAGACTGAATTGTATCTCAATTCATTGGTGGGTTGAAGTATGAGATTAGGGATGTCTTAGAAACCCTAGATGTTAGTATACTTGATGATGCAATTTGAGCCGCTTAGAGGATAGAAAGGCATTGAACAGGAAGATTCTGGCCATCCGTTAACCATCTTGGCAGTAGCCAACTTGTTTTAAGTAGACCTATGCAAACAGAACTAAGCAAGGCTACTGAAACCTGGCCTACTTAGACTACCTGGGCAGAGGAGAAGGAACCCTCGAGGAAGTTTGAGAAAGGCTAGAGTTTAGGGAAGAAGATGAGTAAGATCAAGTGTCTCAAATGCCAAGGATTTGGACATATGGTCATTCAGTGTTTGAATAGTTGAACAATGGTGATCTGAGGCAAGGTGCTAACTGTTGAGGTCGATAATACTAATGAGGAAGTAGAGGAGTTGAAGGAGGATGAACAGACCGAGTTGTCTAAAGAGGAAGTTATCTACAATGAGAAAGGCAACTTTTTTCCCATTGCTTTAGTGTTGAGGAGGACAATGAGTGTTAGTCCTATACCCGAAGATGAATAGAGAGAAAATCTCTTCCATATTGGATGTAAGGTGAATGACTTACTATGCACGTTGATCGTTGATAATGGGAGCTACACCAATGCAGCCTTTGCATTTGTGGTTTAGTAGCTAAAATTGCTAACTATGCTCCACCTAAAACCTTACAAGCTTCATTGACTTAGTGATAAGGGAGCCTTACAAGTGAACAAATAGGTGTTTGTGTCGATCTGCATTGGTAAGTATTGAGATGAAGTGCTCTGTGATGTGTTGCCCATGAGTGAATCCTACATTCTACTTAAGTGACCATGGATGTTTGATCGAGGCGTTATATATGATGGAAGGGGGAATACATGCTCCATAGAGCATGAAGGCAAAAGGATGAAATTGAGTACTATGACCACTAAATAGGTGAAGGTTATGCAGTCCCAACTAGGTCAAGCCTTAAAGAAGGAGGCTTTGATATTGACTTGAGTTGAACTAAAGAGAGAGATGGAGCTCGAAGGACCGACCTATCTATTGGTTTAAAGAATTTTGGAGTTGAGATACGAGGAGGAGTTGCCTATCGAGGTAAAAACCTTACTAAAGGAATTTTCTGACTTGTTTTTGGAGGAGCTACTGAAGGGTCTACCCTCAATTTAAGGTGTTAAGCATACAATCGACCTACAGCCAAGAGCCACACTGTCGAATAAGTTTGCTTATAGGTTGAATCTTGAATAGGTTGCTGAGTTGTAAAGATAAGTTGATGAACTAATGGAGAAGGGGTATGTACGCGAGTCCCTTAGCCCCTATGTCATCCCAGCCTTGTTAGTGCCGAAGAAGGATGGTTCTTAGAGAATGTGCGTCAATAGCCAAGCAATCAATTGAATCAGCATGAAGTATAGGTATCCCATCTTAGGCTCGATGACATGCTAAATGAGTTAAGTGGAGTAAGAGTGTTCTCCATGATCGACCTCAAATCTGGATACCATCAGATCCAAATGCGTAAAGATGATGAGTGGAAGACCGCATTCAAGACACAACATGGTTTATATAAATGGTTTATAATACCATTTAGGCTATCCAACGCGCTGAGCACATTTATGCGCCTGATGAATCATGTGCTTTGAGAATTCATAGGGAAATTTGTTGTAGTTTATTTTGACAACATTTTAGTGTACAACTTCGACCTGGAGATTCACAAGGAGCATCATTGAAGAGTCTTCACAAAACTCCAAGTTGAAAAACTTTACACCAATCTAGAGAAGTATGACTTTTTCTGATTTGAGGTGATCTTCTTGGGGTTGTTGTAAGTGGAGGTGGCATCCGAGTCGATGATGAGAAAATAAGAACAATTGTAGAATGTTCTGAGTCGACCTACTCTGTAGACATGAGAAGCTTCTATAGCCCAAGGTCATTCTATCATCGATTCATAAGGAATTTTAGTACGATTATGGCCTCACTTACTAAATTGTCAAAGAAGAATATTAAATTTAGAGAGAGAGAGAGAGAGAGATAGGAGTTTTGAGGAAGTGAAAGAGAGGTTAACTAAAGCCTCCGTCTTAGCTTTGTTGAGCTTTGATAAGGTGTTTGAAGTAGAGTGTGATGCATCTGGACTAGGCATAAGAGTTGTGTTAACGTAAGAAGGCCAACCTATTACCTACTTCAATGAGAAACTTTGAAGAGCTACGCTCAATTATTCTATCTATGATAAGGAACTCTACTCCTTAATCCAAGCCTTGACCTATGGCAACACTATCTGCTGCCTAAGGAATTTGTGATCCGTACTGATCATGAATCCTTAAGATATCTAAAGAGCTAATTGAAGTTATCCTGAAGGCAAACCAAATGGGTCGAGTTCATGGAGGGATTTTCTTATGTCATAAAATACAAAAATGGAAGGAACAATGTAGTGGTCAATGCCCTATCAAGACGACATACCTTCCTAACCATGTTGTAAACAAGGTTACTTAGTTTTTCAACCATGAAGGAATTATATGCTGAGGACCCACACTTTAGTTCCATTTACACCTGATGAGTGGAAGGACGAACATTAGACAACTATTACAAGGAAGACGAATACCTATTTAGGAAGAGGAGGCTATGTATCCTGACCTATTCCATGAGAGAATTACTGGTACGCAAGGCATATGGAGGAGGATTAACAGGACATTTTGGCCAGAGTTGAACCCTTAAAGTATTGTCTACGAGATTCTTTTGGTAAAAAATTATGAGAGTTGTGCAGTCTGTGTTGGAAAGGTATGTGACCTACAGAAGGCAAAGAGATAAGCTGAGTAAGGACATTACCTACCCTTGCCTATCCCAACCAAACCATGGTCAAAGCTAAGTATGGAATTCATGTTGGGATTGCTAAGGACATCTCGAGGGAAGGACTCCATCATGGTGGTTATGGATCAGTTTAGCAAGATGGCACATTTCACACCTTGCTCCAAAACTAACGATGCTTCGGCTATCTCTTTTCTTTTCTTGTAGGAGGTGATCAAGCTTCATGGTGTGCTTAGAACTATTACTTCAAATCGAGACCTTAAGTTCATGAGCCACTTTTCGAGGACACTTTGGAGGTGAATGGGAACTAAGCTATTGTACAATACGTCCTACCATCCACAGACTGATGGACAGACTGAAGTTGTCAATCAAACAGTGGGAACTTTGCTACGAGTTGTTGTTGGATGAAACATGGTCAATTGGGATATATGTCTGCTGATCATTGAATTCGCCCACAATAGGACAACCTACAATGTAACTAACATATCTCCATTTAAGGTCACCTATAGATTCAACCTCGAGCTCCCGATGGACCAATCACCTCAGTTGTGGCTTGATGATGACTAGCCAGCCATAGAAAGAGTCGAAGCCATCAAACCTATGCACCAGAAGGTTGTAGAGCAATTGAGCCGAGCTAATACTAAGCTCGAGAAGTAGAGTTGAGGATAGAGAAAAAGAGAATTTCAACCAGGTAATTTAGTCTGGATACATCTCAACAAAGAGCGGTTCCAAAACTTGAGGAAGAACAAGTTGTCTCCCAAAGCCAACGGACCTTTCAAAGTGCTTGAAAAGATCAATCCTTATGCCTATAAGATTGAATTACCTAAAGGATATGGGGTCTCGGACTCCTTTAACATTGCCGATCTCCAACCTTACACTCTCGAGGATGAGCAACTTGAAGTCGAACTAGATTTGATCCCAAATCTCAAACAACCTAGAGGGGATGATAGGGATCATGAACTGACCACTTACTCTTGAGCCCGAAGGGAGTTAAACACTAAAGAGCAGTGTTTATCCCTGTTTGAATTGCCAAGCTACTTTGCTCCCCATACCTTCCAAGAAGCTACTGAGGTGATTACCCGATACGTAGAGCCAAGCCTTCCACAGCACTACAATCCAAGCACCAAATCAAGAAAACAACTATCTTCCCAGTATCAAGGTTGAGCTGACAATTGTGAAGAGCCAACTAGCCGAAGCTGACCCAAATCTGAGTTACCCCTAAGCCAACCCTTATCCAGCCCCAATTGTTAAGGTATCGAACTGTTGACGCTAAATAGACCTAATCAAAGGACCACCCCTACTCGGCTTATAGTGTTGTCAGAATCGCAGACTAAGTAAAAGGCGTACGCGTTATCCTTTTTGACATTAACACTATCCTTTCTAATAGAGGACGCTCTTTTGCATGATTTCATTTCCTTGTAAATTATTCTCCTTTTTGTTTAACAAATAAGGATCCGTTCTTTGTAATTTCTATAACTTAGGACTTACCTTAACAAGGTACTATTAATACTCTCGTAATGTATTAGCTACATATTCAATATACAGAAGAATATACCGAACTTGTTACTTTCTCTTGAGCTAAGTGTCCTTTTTGGTTACTCTTAAGCTACTCTTATCTAGCTCATTCGAGTGTAACCTCTAGCCATACTTGTACATTATATTAAGTGTGACCCAATTTCGTATGAGGCGTTAGTGCGTCATATCCATCATTAGTGCACGAGAATCCCTGCTTATCCCTTGACTATCATTTACTTTTCAAGCCATCTCATGGCTTGGACCTACCCTCTTTGGTTACGTGTGATATTAGGTCTATGTGTTCATCTATGAATTCGTATCACCTGTTGTTGATAATGCCCCAAAAAATTGCATCCTAACTTGAGGATAAGAGAAAACTTATCCCCTTAACTACATGAGCTGAGTGAGAGTGGAAAAAAACAACAATATACCAAAGCACGTAACACAGGCTCTCTAGTTTCACATTTAATTAATATCTGAGCGGTAAATAAGATAATGCAAATTGTATGCCATGCTAATGCATATGACATGCATCGATATTGATATCCTAGCCAGCCTAGCAACTTATCTGGTTTAGTTGACTACTAATTTGGGCATCTGAAGAATAAAACTGGGAACTTAGCAAATTAGCTCAGCCTAGCAAAACTACAGAGAGTGGTTGAAGTGTTGGTTAGTGGAGAATTATATACACGAAAACCTAGCTTTGTAAACTTATCCTAAAGGTCCTTTACGTGCCATGCCATGAATGCATCAACCAATTGTCAATCAACATCAAGTATATCGACAAGGCTTATCATGTTTGTTCTATCTCTACTTTAAGTTCTAAATTTGCTTCTGAATTAATTTCTAAATTGAACACTCATTATAGCATAAATTTTTATATGTTTTACTTACAACTAAGTATAGAGTTCATCTCATAAAACATTACCAACATTCTATAAAATACAACATAACCAAGTACGAAACTAGGCAATATTCAAGCAATCACTCCATTTACGAACCAAAACATTCACAATTCACTAATTAAGTGTAAGTCAAGTTCTTTATACAACACTTCCAAGCATTGTTAAGAAAAAACACCACAATCATGTGCAAAGACAGTTAAATGTAAATCTATACCCTATACATACAAATCTACTTACTTAGCTATTGGTACGATCCCAATTTTACTTGTTAGCAGGAACTTCCTCCTCCACGACTTCACCTAACAAGAGGAAATACTTCTATGGTCAATTGTAGGTCATGAGTATATATATATATATACATATACTAGTTAAATACTCGCTTGTTGGTTCTTAATTCATCATAAGTTAATGCTACTTCAACCTTTGAGTTTTGTTCTGAGTAACTCTATAGTAATTTTATCTAGTAGAAAATCCTCTAAGTTACCATTTGAACTACACAGGGATCATTCATGGTATTGGTTTTATCTTTTAACGTAACCTTTGAGTTTCTCTAGTTTTATGCTCTTTACTAAATTATCTTCTAAGCTACCCTCTGACTCTATTATTCCTAGAGTTTTTAAGAAAAAAAAAAAAACCCCTAACCAAGCTTTTGACCCTTATCTTTTTTTTCTTTTTAACATTTAGCTCATAAATTGCCTCAAACTTATTCTTTGAGTATTGGTATAGTGCAACATTTATTCTTAGAACCTCTAAGGTATCTTCTGCCTTCAACCAATATCCTAAAATTTAGTTATTTTACTTACTTTTCTTTTAAGTTACAATTGTAGGATCAATTTAATACAACAAGCAACACTCCAAACAACCTTTCTCAGCTTCATTACTTCTTAAACCCTTATACATTACATCATCAATTTACCAATTTTGCCTTTGTGGAGCAAAATATGTATAAATAACCTGAAAATATATATTACTTAGTATTTGTACTTTATGAAATCCATGAAATACGCATTATATTAAAAAAATTATAGTGATTATATTCTAGTTTGAAAAAAATACTAAAAATCACATATTATATTATATGCTTTATAATACAATTTAAGCTCTATTTCTTCAATAAATAACTAAAAATAGGGAAAAAATCATACTTAGCTTTGAATTTAGAGTATTGTACATGTCTCAATGTTACTACTCATCAAAAGTTAGGCTAAATTGATTCCATACACAAAACACATTAGAGTCTCTTTATTTCCTATAATTAGCAAAACAGCTAACAAGTACCAAATAAATTATTATAAATAGTAAACACAATATTTTTCAAAAATTATTGTTACCAAAATTCAACATGTATTATAGGAGTGTTATGTAAATTTTTTTAGTTTGAAACAACACCATTTAATATTTTAGAAAAATTAATCAAAATTCGTAATAACATGGCACATTCTTAAGGAAGTACCCTTAATCGATATTATTTCAAGAAAACAAAATTACATGTCAAATAACTTAGGGAAACTAAATTTTATAAATTTTTAAGGTGATTTGATATTTTTAGAAAATAAATCAAAATTGGACAAGAAATTAGACACTCATTAGCGTATGGTACTTTAGCTATCCTCCAAGCACCATGGTGTATCGACCTAGTCACTATTGCCCCTAAATTCTTAAGTTTCAAGCCACGTAACATCAAGTTAAGTGTAGCTATGGGAAGCCTTAATCCCTTGTTTTTACTCTAAATTTTCCAAATTTTTGTATAATTTGTGTGTTCGCTTTCTTAAGAGGATTTCTAGTGATTGAGAAAGCTAAAATGATTAGGAATGATATAGATTTGTTTTTGTGTGATTCCCTAGTTGGTAGAGTGAAAAAAAAAAAAAAAAAGATTACAAGTGTCACTTTAGGTTATTATTTTAAAAATAGGTGTACATTTCACTTCTTTTTTTTTTTTTGCCAACACAACTATCAAGTGTCCTATTGCTTTAGGAACTTGCCATACCTAAATCCTTGAAGTCCAAGTGTGTTTGACATTTTTTATAATTTTCTATTAATTAATTACAATTTTTAGTAATTATTTGGTATATTTAATAATATATTTACGTATTGGGTGTATAACGTATGTACTACATAACTATATAATCATATTATTTGTCATCTGACCCTTAAATATTATTTATATGAATTAAATAATTTATCTCTAATTGCTCGTTACGTTTCGGGATGTAAACGTCGAGCTCATAGTAATTAACAAACATACTTGATAAAAATACACTTTACTGAAATTAAATATTATATATATTATTTTGAGAAATTGATCGTACTAGCATTCTTTGTCTAACTTTTATGACTTTATATTAAAATTTGACTCAATTTGGACAAAATCATCTAAAGGCCCTAAATGGTTCCAAATGCTCTAAATGTCATAACTCAGATTTGTTAGTTTAGTGACTAGGGCATCTAATCGATAGTGCGCTAAAAGAGTCAGCAACCTTTTGGGAAGGATGTTTCAAGTTGAAGTATAGTACTATTTGAAGAATGTATAGGAGAGAAAAAAATGTATCAGTTTATGGATATGATCTTTTGTAATATGTAAGAGTTGTATTTAAATGAAGCTTCAAAGTTGTAGGTGAACTCTATTGAAAGCGCTGGTTATATAATATTTATCAAAAAATTTGGGTTATATGTAAATCTTTAGCATGTTTTACTTGTGTGGTGTAACATCCATTGTTATTCGAGATGTGACAGATAACTTCTAAAACATGCTAAAATCGAATGAAAAAAGGGAAAAAAAATGAAAAGGAGATGAACTTGCATAATACAAAAAGATTAATTTTCCTATATAATAGAGATGCTTCTTGATAACTAAGCTCAGTTTACACTATAAACAAAGCCCTTAGCTATGCATTCCAACAAGCAATTACAAGAAATATCAATTAGAATAGGAGGATTCCTCTTATTTTCAACAAAAGGTTCAGTTTGGGGTTTTATTGGGAAATCTAAGTTTCTTTGGAGAAATTGAAGGGCTTATGTATGAAATTCTTGAAATTGATTAAGGGCTTTTGAAGAGTGGGAAGTTAGGAGTTGGGAACTGCCATCGTCTTGTTGGAAGCTGCCCAAAATCCCCTTGAATCGACCTTTGGTTCTTTGCTATGTGAGGTAAGTTTTTTGGGCTTTAGACTTTGTTCTTGAGTTTTAGGGAATGTTGATGTGTAATGCATCTGATTGATGTTATGAGAATTAGTTTAGATGATTTAATATGCAATTTATCTTGTTCTTGTTATAATTTGTATATGAATATTATAGAAATCCATGTTGTGATGATCTTATAACATTAACAGTTAAAAGAATTGTGTTTGTTATAGAAATTATGATAATTTGATTTATAAAAATCCATATTTTAATGAACTTGTAACATAAAAATAATTGTGATAATTGTGGATATGTAAAGTGATGTTGTCCTCGTTATGATTTTTTAGAAACCCATAGTTTGATGTTCTTAATTATTCAAGAAAACAAGTTTGTTCTTGTTGAATCAAAAAGTTGATCATGATTCAATTTTGATGTTGATGTAAGATCCAAGAAGAGGGCTTTGATTTGTACAATATTTGTTTGTTTATGTTTGATTCAAAAGTGTTTTAGAAAAAGGTTGGTAAAGTTGCTTTTTACAATTTTGTTGCCTATGATTTGTATATATTATGTTGATTTTTTTTTTCAAAATAAGAAAAAGGAGCTTCTTTATGGAAAAATGTTTTACCACCTTGGAGTTATTTTTTTAAAAATAAAAATTTAAATGGTGAGTTTTCGAAAAATTAGAATTTCCTTAGTTTTTTTTTTTTTGAAAAGTGGGATAAAAAAGAATTTTTTTAAAAAAACTAATTAAAATGTAAATATTTAAAGCAAAACATTTCATAAGTAAAATTGACTAATCTACTAAAGTTCTATGAAATACTTTTTTAAATGAAATGAGCCTGATCCTAGTTAGCAGGTATATAAGCACTTTGGGTGGCCCTTAAAAAATAAAAAATAATTTTTTCCCCAATATCATTTGAAAAAAACTTAAAAGGTCCTTATATTTAATTATGGATATTTTATGATAAACTTATCAGCTTTTAATGGGTTAGCCCCTAAGCCCATATCCTTGGTTTCCCTTTTTTTTTTTTCCTTAAAATTCCTTTTTCTTTTTAGAAAAAAAACATAGACTAATAGTCGAAATTAAAGCTTATCCATCCATGAGCTTTAATTTCTCTATTTTCCTAACTTAACAGGTGGTAACTCCATTTAAAAAAAAATGTTTTACAAAATTTGAACTTTTTCCTAATCCAATTGAAGAACTTATACTAGGCAGGTTGAGTTTAGTATAAGTTAGATTAGGAAAAAGAGGAAACCAAATTTTCAACTCGATAAAGACGTTCCACATTCTCCCTAGTAAAGAAATCAATGACTCATTTAGTATATTTACTTGATCAGTAATAAATTGTCTTCTCTTAGCAAAAGAATAATTAACGTAGATATGATTCAAAAGATGTTGAAGATTTTAACTAAAGCTTGGAATGTTAAGAAAACAACTATAGAAAAAGCTTGTGACATAAAGAAGTTGATTTTAAGCCAACTACAAAGCAAGCTAATAGCATATGAGATGGATTTTCTCAAGGTAAAAAGTTCATCAGAGGATACAAAGAATGCCACATTGTCGTTTAAGTCTAAGTATGTAGAAGTTGATCCAAATGATGAAGATTCATTTGATGATGACGATGAAGATGTTACATTGCTCGCTAGATGCTTGAACAAATGACTCAAATAGAAAGGTAAGAAGTTCTAACCACAAAGGTTTTCGTCTAATAAGAACTATAGTAATGCATGCAAAAGAGTCAAAGAAAACGAGGAGAAGAAAACCAAGGATAAGAAAGAAATTACGTGCTACGAGTGCAAAAAGCTATGAATGTCTCATGCTTATTAAGAAGATGGAGAAGTGCAAATCTCTCTTGGCTATATGGAATGATTTAGATGAGTTAGAGTTTGAGATAGAAGGTTTAGAGGACGAAGTTGATGAAGCAACCTTGTGTCTTATAGCACTCTTTGAGGTAAATTCTAAATCTATGTTTGAATATGATTTTGATGAAGATATACCTGATGATATCTATGCTAAAATAAGTAAAATGTTTAAATAACTTTCAAAAGTCAATGACAAGATCTTGAAAGTTAAAAATTAAAATAAGATTTTGAAGGATGAAAAGTAGGCTCTCATTCAAACAAATAAGCTTTTGACCAATGAAAACAATATTTTGAAAAATGATTTTGAAGGTATATATATAACAAGAGAAGTTTTAGCATATGAAAATTTGATTTTAAAAGAAGAAATCAAAAGTTTGAAAAAATGTATTGAGGATTTATTTAAGTCTATTTAAAACACCTTTAAAAAATTTGGTGAGAGCAATAAGAAAATTCAAATGCTTGTTTCCATTCAAAAAGTAGATCAATTAAATCTAGATTGGGTTTTGAAAGTGAAGAATCATCTAATATGAAAAGAGAAATAGTATTTGTTAAACCATAAGAAGAAAATAATAAAGTAACAGCGGAAAGAAAAGATAAAGGAAAGAATGTTGAGCAAGTTAGAAGGTACCGTAAGCAAAACAAAACATATTCTATCAGAGGTTATGTCAAAGACTATCCAAATCAAAATCAAAGGCGGATGGTAAGCAATAGGTATAATGAACAAAAACCTTATACGTAGTTCTTTTGTAATAGGCAAGGTCATATTGAAAAATGCTATTTTTATGAACCCATGCTTCATTAAGTTTGTAAACAAACTTGATGTCTTTGTGATGTGTGTAGGAACATGAAGCCAAATTGTAAGGAACATGGTACTTCAATATTGGTTGTTCAAGGCATATGATAAGTGATACTTTTTTGTTCATAAGCCTAGAATGGAAGAAAGATGGGTAGGTAAATTTTGGAGATAGTAATAATTACGATAGGACCAATTGACATTCCCCTTCATATAATCGAGAATGTTTCACTTATCAAAGGACTAAGGCTTGACCTGTTAATTGTCTACAAGCTTTATCACAAAGAGTATAAGGTAACTTTTGGACACAATAAATATATTGGATTTGATAAAAATGGAACTAAGTTTTTTTAAGGCTTTAGAAAGAAAAATGTATATCAAATTATACTCGCTAAAGTTGATTTTGAAAGGTGTTTTCTTTCAATACAAGATAATGTAACTCTTTAGCATAAGAAATTAGGGCATGTAAATTTTTCACATCTTGAAAAATTATCTAAAAAGAACTTAGTAAATGGTTTACCTAAGTTGAATATTCAAGATGATCATCATTATGTTGCTTGCATGAAAAACAAGATGAGTTTTGTTCCTCACAAAGGTAAGGATGTCATATCTAGACAAAGACAATTAGAATTGCTACATATGGAAACATTTGGTTCTACTCGAACTTCAAGTCTAAGTGGAAGCAAATATGGCCTTGTTATTGTTGATGATTTTAAGAGGTTTACTTGTGTTCTATTTTTACAACACAAGAGTAATGCCTTCAAAATTTTTAAGTTTTTTCCATAATTAGACTTTGTATTGATCATGGAAAGACTTTGAAAATGCTGATTTTATAACACTTTGCAAAAAGAATGATGTCTCTCACAACTTTTGAGTGCCTTACTCTCTACAACAAAATACATTGGTTAAGCATAAAAATAGAACCATGTAGGAATTGACACGGACTTTAGTGAACAAAAGTGGTATAGCTAAATACATTTAGGATGAAGCCATATCAACAACATGCTATATCATTAATCGTATTTATATAAGACCCTCGAAAAATAAAACCTTATATGAAATCTTTAAAGATTAAGCATACAATTTCGTACTTCCACATTTGGTTGTAGTGTTGAAAGAAAATAGGTAAAATATTAGGAAAATTCAAAGAAAGAAGCAAGAAGCAATCTTCCTTACATGTTCCTTGAACTCAAAGGCATATCATGTTTACAATAAGATAACTAAGGTAGTGGAAGAGTCTATAAATGTTAAATTCATTGAATAAATAAGTAATGAAGGGTCTAACAATGAAACTCTACAAATTTATACCAAAAAGGATCAAATTTGTCAAAGTGGAGAATATAAGTCAAAACATAAGTTAGAAGATTCGTTAGAGACTATTGATGTGCTTAATGTTGCTAGCAAATCAAAACCTACTTTAGATGGTTCGACAAGGACTTATATTTGACCTAATGATGCTAGCAAGTTAGAATCGATTTAGAGGATCAATTAGAGAGTAGGTTAGAACCTTTTATTGGTACTTTTACATCTCCTTCCACTTTAAGATTTGAGCTAGTTTATCCCTTCGAACTTGTAATTGACAATGTTTGCTTTAGCATAAGGACAAGATCCAATCTTCAAAACATTAGAAACCATTTTGCATTGCTTTAAAAAATAGTTACTAGTTCTATTGATGAAGCTCTTAGTGATAATAATTGGATTTTAGCCATGTAAGAGGAATTGAACAAATTTCAATGAAATTAAGTTTGTAGTTTGGTACAAACACCCAAAGATAAATCTATTAGTGGTACTAAGTGGGTTTTAAAGAAAAAATTGGAAGAAAATGGAAAGACTGTAAGGAATAAAGCCCAAGTGGTTGCTATAGGCTATTCCCATGAGAAGGAAATATATTTTGATGAGACTTATACTTCTATTGCAAGGTTAGAAGCTATATGTTTATTGCTTGCATTTATATGTTTTCAAAAACTTTAAGTTGTTTCTAATTGATGTTAAAAGTGCATTCTTAAATGGCCTTTTTTAAAGAGGAGGTATATGTAGAACAACCTCCAAGCTCTGAGGATCCATTTAAGCCCTACTATGTTTATAAACTCATGAAAGCCTTATATGGTTAAAAAAAGCCCCTCATGATTGGTATGAGAGTTTAAGTAAGCTTTTGAT
The DNA here is from genome assembly GCA_024138015.1 of Lumnitzera littorea. Lineage (NCBI taxonomy): Eukaryota > Viridiplantae > Streptophyta > Magnoliopsida > Myrtales > Combretaceae > Lumnitzera > Lumnitzera littorea. Next base: position 69,902,705 of record JAMXBB010000009.1, on the reverse strand, counting down.
AAAGAACAGCTTTCAAAGAGGAAAAATAGATACAACTTTGTTTTAAAACATTATGAGAAAGATATTTTAGTTCAAATTTATGTTGATGATATAGTATTTAGATTAATTAATGAATTGTATTGTCAAAAATTCCTTAAGCTAATATAGGTAGGATTTGAAATGTCGCTCATGAGAAAGTTAAACTTCTTCTTAGGACTTTAAATTAGATAAATAGAGAATGGTATATTTATTCATCAAGAAAAATATACCAAATAAACTTTGAAAAAGTTTGGCTTCGAAGGGGACAAATTAGTTTCTTCCTCTTCCATGAAAGATAATCCGGTCACTTTATTGACAGTGGAAGCAAAATATGTTTCTATTAGCAACCATTGCTCAAAGATTTTATGGTTGAAACAACAATTGTTTTATTATGGACTTAATTATAAAAATATTCCATTAAAATGTGATAATATAAGTGTTATTAATTTAATAAAAAATCTTATTCATCATTCAAGATCAAAGCAGATAGAAATCAGATGCCATATTATTTGTGATCATGTACCAAATGGTGATATGTGTGTTGATTTTGTGCCTATGGATTATCGATATGTTGATATTTTCATAAAACCATAGATAAAACCAGATTTCAATTTATTTGAAATGAAATAAGGGTATGTATTCCGTTTTGCTGAATTATTTTATCTTTTGTTTATACTTGTTTCCCTTATTTTTGTTGAATAATTTAATTTTAGTGTTACATTATCTAAATAATATAACTCCTTGTATGTATTTGTGTGCCTAACACGTTCCATTAGTTATTAAGTAGGCTTACAAAATCTAGACATGTTCACATGCTTAATCCATAATCGAACCCACTATGGGTTAGTTTAATCATGTTCTAGTCTTATAAAATAAAGAAGTCTTTTTTAGTCCACCCTTTTATCAGTAAAACTATCTCTTTCTTTCTTAACCTTCTTTATTTCTTTTTCACTTTTCGTCTTCGTTAACCTCATTTTTAATCAGTTTCCTTCCTTTTCCTTCACTTTCTCTCACATTTCTAACATGACTCCTCGAAAATCCACTCATCTTGCAACCTAAGCTTCCGAAAAAAGAAAGATTGTCAATATACTCAAGAACCTTATTGATCTTACTCTTCATGATGAACATATTTTGAATCCTTTAGAAGTCTAAAATGAACCACAAATTCATGAACCAAACCCTAAACAAGCTCATAACCAAGAAGAACGAACTCATACCGAAACCTTAGTTCTTAAAGAGAATAAATAAATTCAAGAAAACAAAGTAAATAAAACCCTAATAGCCTACTTCTACAAGTAGTGATCAACAACCCAAGAATCCTAATCTTATTCCTTAAGAAATGTTTGAGGAAAATAGAGTTGAAACTAAGGAAGAAACATTAGCCAAAAATCCCAAGTCACTTGATAATGACAATCCTAATCCAATAGAGTTAGAGGGTGAGTCAGAGATTATGACTTAGTAAAGTGAAAAGGAAAGGAGGAAAATTTAAAGAAGAAAAAGTGTTCGTCCATGTTAGAAGGTCGAGTTTGAGAAACCCTTTCTCCAAACTCAAGTGATAGAGACAAGAGAAGTTATGATCTCAAGGATAAGAAAATTTCAATTAAAGAAAAAATTTACTTGGATTATGAGTTTTTCAAGAAAAATGGTTTCTTTTGGGTTGAGTTTGTCAATAAAAGTGGTGCAAGAAGGTTGAGTAACATTGGGGATGCAGTGTATGCTGAATTTTATAGGAGATTGGATGTATGCCATCAGAATGTTTAGAGATCATATGTAATGAATAAAAGAATTGAGATTTCAAGAAAAGATATTGTTGATTGTTTTTGGCCTAAGAGATGAATCTAATGATGAAGAATTATTAAGAATATCTAGGCAGGAAGTGTTTAGAGAATTAAATGATTGGGTAGATATTTTTGTTGGCAAGGATGTATTTAGTACTGAACTTGAGCTTCTAATTAGGTTCCTCCACAAGTTTGTGATCACCTTTAATTTTTCCAAAAAAAGATAGCTCTACTACTATTTCAAGAGAAGATGCCTTTGTGATTCTAGGCATGTTAGGAAAAAGGAAGATAGATATTGCCAAGTAAGTAATTAGACATTTTTGGCTAAATAGGGAAGGGACCATATGGAAATATGTTAATGACTTTATTCAACTATAAGAAAGTGAAGTTGGCTAAAGATCTTGCATATCTATTCTATCCTATTAGATTAAGAGAGAAAGATCTTCAAACAAATGGAGGGATTTACATGCACCCATCTAATTTAAAGAAGAAAGTTGTTATGATTGAGGAAAGAAGTGAAGGGGAGCAAAGAGTTGAATCTAATCAATCTGAAACTAAGAAGTAAGAAGGGAAAAGCTGCTAAAGTTAGTGAACAACAAAAGAAGAAGAAGAAAGTAGTTAAAGGATCTAGTGCTGTAGAGTTCAAAGAAGCTATTGAGATTGAGTCAGAGAGTCAGTCAGAAGGTAGTGATGAAGGAATGAAAATGCTTAAACTTAGAGAATCTTTGATTACAACTCAAATTGCGTAATTTTTCTTAACTTAAAAACTCATATTTGTGCATAAATTTAGCAAAAACTTGTTAATTTTGTATGAAATTGGAGTTTATACACAAAATGAACCAATTTATGTAAAATTTCTAAAAATGTATGAAAAAGGATTAATTTTAAATGAATTTGATTGATTTTGTATCCTACGTGCAGATGGTAACCCCCATCGTTCAATCAAGGAGGCCAAAATGAAGGGTGTTAGTAAATTTGTCCTACTGATCGATCGATAGCCTTCCTACTGACTAATTAGTATGACCTAAAGCATCAAGGGTATAGTGATCTTCTGAGCGATCCATCGAAGGAGAGGATGGCTTGACAAACAGAATGTGCAAGGTGGATTCACTCATGCTGATTGATTGGTACTATGTTGATTGATTGGTACTATGTGCACCGATCCATCAGTAAAGGAAATTAGGGTTAGGGGTTTTTGACTAAAAGCTTAATCCTCCTTAAATGTCACGTTTCATAAAACATAGAGCCAAACTAGTATTGACACATGTCAACCAATCGATTGGTAGCCTAAAATTATATATACTTGCATTTGCAGCTACAAATGCAAGCCTTAATTAGGTTTTTAGTAGCACTTAGTCCAGATTTTGAGAGCTCATTTAGTCTAGATTTTGAGAGCTCATTGTCTATTTTTATGTTCTATTGACTTGTTTATGATATTTGGTGAATGTTTATATGATTTTGATGCACATTTAAGTTTGTTTATTAAGTATTTACTACCTTCTCTTCATTTAATCTCTTATTCATTTATTCCCATCTTGTTTACTTGTTATCTAATGGATTTTCCTATTGTTTCTTTATCATTTATTGCTGCTATTACTCTTATTATGAGTAACTAAGTAGTTTTTAGTAGATTTATGATAATGTGGATGTTGTAAATAGTATTAACACATGTCAACCAATCGATCGGTTGCCTAAAATTATATGTACTCGCATTTACAACTAGAAATCCAAGCCTTAATTAGGTTTTTAGTAGCACTTAGTCTAGATTTTGAGAGCTCATTGTCTATTTTTAAGTTCTATTGACTTGTTTATGATATTTGGTGAATGTTTATATGATTTTGATGCACATTTAAGTTTGTTTATTAAGTATTTACTACCTTCTCTTCATTTAATCTCTTATTCATTTATTCCCATCTTGTTTACTTGTTATCTAATGGATTTTCCTATTGTTTCTTTATCATTTATTGCTGCTATTACTCTTATTATGAGTAACTAAGTAGTTTTTAGTAGATTTATGATAATGTGGATGTTGTAAATAGTATTAACACATGTCAACCAATCGATCGGTTGCCTAAAATTATATGTACTCGCATTTACAACTAGAAATCCAAGCCTTAATTAGGTTTTTAGTAGCACTTAGTCTAGATTTTGAGAGCTCATTGTCTATTTTTAAGTTCTATTGACTTGTTTATGATATTTGGTGAATGTTTATATGATTTTGATGCACATTTAAGTTTGTTTATTTATTATTTACTACCTTCTCTTCATTTAATCTCTCATTCATTTATTCCCATCTTGTTTACTTGTTATCTAATGGATTTTCCTACTGTTTCTTTATCATTTATTGCTGCTATTACTCCTATTATGAGTGACTAAGTAGTTTTTAGTAGATATATGATAATGTGGATGTTGTAGATGGTGTGACTTTGTAGTTATGATATGGGAATGTGTATTTAAATGGAATTTTGATTATTGGTATTTCATTTGACTCTTTGAGGTGCTTTTTATTGAAATTTTGAAAGGGTTTCTTTGTGACTATGAGAGTAAGAGGAGATTAATCTTAAGAAGTGCCTTTGAGGGTTTATTGGTTTGTATAATTATGAGATTAAGTGGAGATTAGTTGTGTAATTCCTTAATTGAGTCATTGAGTCGGTGAAATATCAATAATAGGTTCTTACAAGTATGAAGCTAAGAGGAGATTAGGTGTTCCCTATTGAATTCATATTACATTATGCAGTTTTAGTGAATTAAGATAGCTTATGGGATTGAGAGGAGATTAACCGCTTAATCTCTAGGACTGGAATACTTAATTTGTGATAAGAATTGATTATTTAGTTGATTGTGTAGGAAATGAGACCAAGAGGAGATTTTCCACTATATAGTTGAGTGAGGTACCCTACTTGAAATCGAACTCAAGTGAGTTCCATCAAAACCCAATTAGAAACCATCCTTGATATCTCAACAGCATACCCTTACCACTATTTCGAAAACGTGTTGCAACGTCTTTATTATTCGTATTAATTGTTGCTTTTCGGTCATTTTTTAATTTCAATTGTAATTCCAAATTATCCTTTTGATTTGTCTAGATTAGAGTAGTGGATTAAGATCTAGTAATTAATCAAATCCCTCTTCCTTGAGGATTTCGACCTGGTGAATACTCATCGGTGTTATTACTGTAGATGATACAACACATTGATTAGTTAAAACAACACCATTTTGAAAATTTCCATTTATAAAATTTTAAGTCTACATTTTGCTTTAAGTTAATTTTTTGTGCTTTTTCTAAGGACTAAATTATGCTTTTAAACTTATTATTTTATTAGTGCACTAGTTGTCATCAATCTTCTAAGTTTGTGGAAAAAGTAGTAGAAACTTTGAAAAATTTAGTCATTAAGTTCATGGAAGAGAAATTTATATCTATGGAACCTTTATTCAAGAGTTAGGTTAAGGAAGTTATGAGAGATTGACAATCACACCTAACTTAAGCATGATCATTTTGGTCATGATAATCGTTCTGCATCACATCTATGTTCTGATCTGATTCATGATACCAATGATCCACCTCATGTTTCATAACCTGAAGATGTGGAAGACCATCATTTTGAACTTGTCACCATATCAATAGGTTTAGCAAACTCAGTCTACATTAATCTAAGAACTTACTCCTGGTTTTCACTATTAGTTCAACACTTTACTTGGGAATCAACCAACCTTGTATGTGCCTGCAATTACTTTAACTACACCTAATTATCTATGTCAGACTATTATCATTTATTTTAATAGTACAACGACCTATGAAAGGAAGAAGACAATAAGAATCTATAAGTAGACTTTTATCTTAGATTTTCTTTTTTCTTGTCATGTTAGTTGTTTGTTTGTTCCTTTTTTTTTGTTAAGTTTATTAGATTGAAATTAGTTTCAATCATAAAGTCTTTTGTAATTGCTACTGCTGTCATTCCAATTTCCATTAAAGTTTGATTGTGCTTCATGAAATATCATTGTAAACAAACTTATATGATTAATGAAATTTGTTGTTTTCATTCATTATGGCTTTCCTTTTGGTTATTCACAATTTGTACATTTATGCTCTTTATAAGCTATTATTAAAGCATATGCAAAATTTGTTCTAACATATTGATTTCTATTAGTAGTCATACATGCATACGGAGTATAATTTAAATGATGATAACAAAAAGCAGGTGATAAGAACCAAAAACAATCATTTTATTTAAAAAATATATATATTTTTTAGCCTACATTTAGAAAGTATTAGACATTGATAACAATGACAACATGCATAAAAACATGAGATTAGTAAACTGGTGACATGTATCAACATTTTAAATTTGGAATTTGAACATGTTTTTGGGGAAAAAGGTATTTTGTTATCATCAAAAAGAGAGAAAATGTTAAGTTCTCTCTTAAAAAATTTTGATAATAACAAAAAGTCTATATTTATTAATATACTCGAACAAGTGTGTAGGAAATCTAAGCTAATAATGATAAATAAATTTTTAAATTTTAATATTTGTTAGAGAATTGGTCAAAGACTACAAGCTGATCTTTAGAACCTAATAAAAACCTTACTTAGAGACTTTATTTGTAGTCTATGAAAACAAGTTCAATACATGGTTAAAGACTTGGCTAGAGGTTGCCTAGAAAATTTCAAAGAACTAAATAAGAGTAGAATCATTTAAAAGTTGGAAATAAATTCAAAATGGATTACCTAGATTAACTTTATTAAGGGTATTTGAGTAATGCGCTTAATTCCATTCCACACAAGTTGGATAAAGTCAAAGGGGTTCGAACTTAGTTAAGGAGGATAAACTTATTAAAATTGAGAATTTATTTTATCAAATCACAGAATTTGTGTTTGTTAGAATTATAGTAGTTTTTTTAGGTTACATTAGATCTCTTCCAACTTAGAACTTCTAGAGACTCAGAATTGAATCAAATTACGATGAGAATTTCAAAAAGAAGGTTTGCAAGAACAAAGCTTTATATTCGAGGATGAATGGTTATCGAATTTCATGTTACCTAAGAGTCTGATGGATTTTTAGTTTCGAACTTGTTAAAATTTTAGATTTTTTTTAGGGTAAGAAATATATTAGGTCAACTATTTACAAAGAAGATATGAATATCTTGAAAGATAAGGTCTAATTTTGAAAAAGATTTAGATGAGGCTTAGAGTTTAAAAAAAGATATGGATAAGTATTTACACAAATATCTTCACATTTATCGAAAGAAGTTCTTTCAAAATTCAAAATCTGTTGAAGATAAGTCAAAATCAATCTAAAATAAATTAGAAATATCAAGATCCTGATTGAATACATAAGCTAAAATGGATTAACAATTTCTATTCAAGTTTAAAAAGTTAGGTTTGGTGCAAATATTTAGAAGAAGCAAATTCAATTTTTTTGCAACTTTCCTCAGCAAAATTTGTCCAAGCATAACTAAGGATAACAACAATCTTTCTCGTAAAGGTTAGAATCAGTTTTCAAATTAAATTTAAATAGAAGATACATTTTGAAAAATAAGAAGGAAGCAACGATTCAATTGAGAAGATAAGGATTGAGCTTATGAAAAATCAAGAGTTGGCTGTTGGAGCATTGGAGTATGATAGAATCCTGACCTGTAAACCTCTCACCTAAGCTCGTCTCAGGGGCTTACCAAATCTTGTAAGGAGGATTCTATCTCTATAGCTCAGCCATGACAAAGTCTGGTACTAGGAAGGCCTGCTACTGACCTCCTTGAATGACCAGCTTAGACACACCTTAATCTACTCTATCTCACGTCTAGATGCTATGCTTGTGAACATTTCTAGTATAGTTGACTTGTCAAGTGTTGAGCATCCTAATGCTAACTAGCTTAGTGCTAAAAGCCTAAATGCCAACTTGCCAAGTATTGAGGATCTGAATACTAACCTCCTTACTTTTCTACGTTGATCTGTTACCATACCTAAATAGCTTAGCCCTAATACATCATTGCCTTACGTATGGATGCAATAATAGCACACCACGTGTCTCTACTTTTTCTGACATTATACTATGTTCTCTTTGTCATAATTGTCCCATTTTCCCCTTTTGGCAATTTACTAGGTTTCTTTACATTATATTATCCCTTATGTAATTTCATGCATTTTCTTGTTGCCTTAGGGACTTATTATAAATAGTCCCTTGTCATTTGTAGCTAATCTTGCTAATAGACTAAGGTTAGTAGCTAATAGACCTTACTTTTATTCTTGTAGATCATATCAAGTAAAGACTAAGTTGTGTGGTGTTAATCGATGAGTTATATTCAACAAATAGCCTCGCGAAGCTATTAGAATAGTTGGACCTATCCATTTTTTCTTTCTTTGATATCTTAAAAGACCCATCTAACTCTCTATCATAAGACCTTATGATAACCAACCTCTAAGGCACATCATATTTCCTTCTATCAGAGCTTGAGGGTATGATCGATAGTTGAGTGTTTGTAGTGACTGGTTTTTAAAGTAGTTTGCATTCATTGTTGTACTTTGTTTTCACTACTGCAAAATAGAGTAAGTCTTGAAGTTGCTATTCAATATAGTACTTAATAATCTTGTATGGACTATTTTGTTAGGTTGTGAACTTATTGGAGTCTTGTTATGAGAATGTCGAATCCTAGTGTATAAGGAGAGACAGGTGATGTTGAGACTGATGCTCTTGGTCATAGTCATATTGAACAACAAACCCCTCGAACCATGGATAAACAGATATAGAACCTTACTGCCATTGCGACTACGCAAAGATTAGTGGAAGCTCGATCTTAAGAAAGAAATGTTGAATGTGAATGATGTGTGCGTGATAGGTTAAGAAGGCAAGGTGTAGAAATTTGAGCCCTTGATGCTATGAATGCACCACAAGTGTGACCTATTCGAGCTGAAGGACACATATGATGAAGACTTGAGTTAAGAGAAGCAGAGGACATGGACAATGGCAAAGATGAGGATGAACAGTTCCCTAAATATGACGAGCACGAGCTTTGAGCCCTTTGAGGGACTGAATACATCAAAGTGTAGGTCTCAAGCTTCTCTAGATCCAGTAGTGCTGATTAATATATAGATTAAGAAGAGAAGGTTGAGAAGATATTTGATTTCTATGATTACGAAGATTTAGTGCATAGTCTAGTAGCTACCTTAGAGTTTTTTGGCTATGCAATGATGTAGTGGAAGAAGTTGCAGACCATACGTTAGCAAGCCCGATGTAAAATATGAACTTGGAATGAGATGAAGCAAGTCTTGAGGAGTAGATTTGTTCTTGAGAATTATGAGCAACATACCTTTTGACATCTTCAAAAATTCAAGTAGGGTTGCTAAACTGTAGATGAGTATGTTCAAGAGTTTCAATTTTTGATTATCCGATGTGATGTTGATGAGCTAGAAACATGAATATTACAAGATTTATTTTTGGATTATGACTTGAGATTTGGAATATTGTAGAAGTATAAAGACTAAAGACTCTAGATGAAACTATTTGAATTGGTCAAAGTCGAGTAGCAGAGGTGAAGTCAGCTCGGCCGAGTGCCGAGCAGCTAACTTGCTATGCCAAGTAGACTTGGGATGCCGAATCGACCTGGATATCATCGAGTCCCATATAGTTTTGAGGTGGACCACTAAGGTCAAGTTCTAAGTAGACCTGATGAGGATTGAAGTAAGACTAAGATCGAAAAGCTTGAGGTTAGGAAGGAGAAGGTCAGAGATCAAGGTGGAAGACCAAAGAAATTAAGTGCTTTAAGTGTCTCAGCTTTAGACATGGTGCTAGTTAATGTCTTAATAGATATGTGATGACCATTAAGGATGAGACCCTAAAGATTGAAGTAAAGAGTATGAGTAAAGGAGAAGAGGATGTATACATTAGATATTTGTTAAAAGAATTCTAGGAAGACCTAGATGCCTTGACCCAACCTAAATTTAGGGAATATTGTATGGTTGTCCAAAGATCCCTCAATGCCATTGCTATTAATGAGAATGAATAGAGAGGGAATTTCCTTCATACAAACTGCCCAATGAATGGCAATCTATGCTTTTTAATTATGGTAGGGGAAGTCATACCAATGTAATAGCATAAGGAGTAGTTAAGGCTATAAAGTTGTTGACTTGTCCTCACCCCCGACCCTACAAGATCCATAGGCTCAATGAGAAAGGCAAACTCCTAACTATTGAGTAGGTTAGACTGTTAATCTCCATTGGGGATAGATATAAGGACAAGGTGTTGCGTGGTGTCTTACGAATGTGTGCATCACACATACTTCTAAGCCGACCTTAACTGTTTAACCTAAGAGTACTCTATGACAAATATATGAACACTTATATGTTCCAAAAGGATGGCAAGAAAGTTGTGCTAACTCCTACGAGCCTTAAAGAAGTTCAGGAATCCTAAGTTAAGATTTCCAAATCATTGTAGAAGAAATCCTTAGCAATTTCTTAAGCTTAAATTTCTAAAGAAGTTAAGTCAAAATCTTGCATCTCTTTGTTGGTCATAAGGTTACTGAAGTTGAAGAAGGAAGGAGCCCTGCCAACTAATGTATATGCTCTACTTCAAGAACATATCGAACTGTTTCCTACCAAACTACCCAAGGGATTACCTCTTATTAGAGGTATTGAACATTGTATTGAGCTCTAGCTTGACATGGCTTTATCGAACTAGCCTAACTATAGACTTAATCCTAAATAGGTAGCCATGCTTAAGAAGTAACTTGATGAGTTAATTGACAGAGGGTATGTCAAAGAAAGCATAAGCCCTTATGTCGTGCCCATAGTTCTCGTACCTAAAACGGATGGCTCTTGGTGAATGTGTGTTAATAGCTAAGCTATCAACAAAATCACTGTCAAGTATAGATACCCAATACCTCAATTAGATGACATGTGGGATGAATTACATCAAATCTTTTCAAAAGTATATTTGAAGAGTAGCTATAACCAAATCAGAATAAGACCAAGAGATGAGTGGAAGACAACATTCAAGATGAAGGACAATCTCTTCGAGTGGTTAGTAATGTTGTTTAGACTTATGAATACATTGAGTACTTTTATGCGACTTAAGAATCATGTCTTAAGATCAATGATAGGTAAGTATGTTGTGGTTTATTTTGATGACATCCTAGTATATAGTGCCAACCTCTCATCTCATGTTGAGCACTTAAGATATGTGTTTAGCATTCTCTAAGATGAACACTTGTTTGGCAGCATGAAGAGTGTATATTTTGTCAAAGTGAAGTTGTGTTCCTCGAATATGTTATGTCTAGTGGAGGTATTTAAGTTGACGAAGAGAAAGTCCAATCCATACTTGATTGGCCAACCCCTACTAGTACTTTAGATGTGAGAAGCTTTCATGGTTTAGCTTCATTCTATTAGAGATTCATTTGGAATTTTAGTTCCATAGTCGCCCCATTGACTGAGTTGACCAAAAAGAACTTAGGGTTTAGATGGTTAGAGAAGGCTTAGAGAAATTTTGAGGATGCCAAGTGCAAGCTAACCTCTATCCTAGTACTTATACTACCTGACTTTGATAAAGTCTTTGAAATAGAATATGATGCCTCTAGAGTTGGAATTGGTGTCGTTCTCATGTAAGAATGTTGACTTATCTCCTACTTTGGTGAGAAGCTCAGTAGTGCTACTTTAAACTATTCCTCATATGACAAGGATTTCTTGCCCTTATCCGAGCTCTTCAAAACTATAAGCACTATTTGCTACCTTAAGAATTTGTCATCTACATGGATCAGGAGTCTCTGAAGTATTTGTGAGGTAGTAAAAGCTCTCCCGACATCACACCAAATGAGTAGAGTTCTTAGAAACTTTTTACTATGTTATCAAGTATAAAAAGGGAATCTCCAACAATGTCGTTGATGTACTGTCATGTTAGCCTGTGCTCGTTACAACTTTACAAGCTTGGATACTTATCTTTGGTACTATCTTAGATCAGTACGAGCAAGATCTATACTCTGGACTTGTAGTGGTCAAATGTAGCTATGTAGGAGTGGTAGATTGATTCTATTTGAACCAAGGATTTTTTATGAAGGGTAGACAAGTGTGTATACTGAGCAGCTTAGCTAGAGAACTACTTATTCAGGAAGCCTAGGCTAGAGAACTACTTATTCAAACTACTGAAAGAGCATTTTTACTAGCTAAAGATGGTAAAAGATGTGCATAAAATTCTAAAATGATGTGAGGTGTACAAGTGAGCCAAAGGAAAAAAGGAACCTTCTTAGGAATATATACCTCTACCTATACCTAATCGACCATGGATTGATCTAAGCATAAATTTCATGTTTAGCCTACTTTAAATAGCTTGGAAACATGACTCTGTCATGGTGGTGGTTAATTGATTCAGCAAAATGAGTCACTTCGTTCCCTACCATAAAATTGAAAATGATTTATATGTTGCTAAACTATTTTTATAGGAGATCGTGTAGCTACGTGGGATCTCTAGAAGTATTGTTTTTTATTATGGCCTAAAGTTCACAAGTTTCTTTTGGCAAACTCTGTAGAAGAAGTTTGGCACCAAGTTGATGTTCAACACTTCCTATCATCCTTAAACAGATGGTCAGACTGAAGTTGTGAACATAACAATTGGAAGTCTATTTCACACTACAATTAGGAAGAATCTACATGGGATTTATGTCTACCTGTCATCAAGTTTGCCTACAATCGCTCAACCCATAGCTCAATAGGCCAATCACCTTTCAAGATTGTCTACGGCACAACCTAAACTTACCTTTGGACATGATTACCAATCCAACTCTTAGAGAAGAAAGTCAAACCGGCCTACAGTGCACTAAGGAATTTCAGAGATTGCAGAAGAGAGTTAACGAGAAATTAGCTAAAATAGTAGCCTAATAGCGAGAGCAAGGAAATTAAGGGAAAAAGCACATTGTTTACAATCCTAGAGATCTTGTATAGATTTGCCTCAATAAAGAGTGATTCTCAAGGAAGGGGACGAACAAACTTTTGCCTAGGTTAAATGGTCCATTCAAAGTTCTAAGTAGAATCAATGGTAATGCATATGAGTTAGATTTGCTTGGGGGATATGGGGTATTGTCAACATTCATTGTCTCTAATTTAATGCTACTATATCCTTAAAGAAGAAGCTAACCAAGATTTGAGGGTAAATCTTCAACAACTCTCGAGAGCTGATGGAATGTCAACATTTGGACCCTTCACCGGAGCCCATCTTACGAGCTTATAGAATCTTACAAGGAGGATTCTATCTTGGCAACTTGACCATGATCAAGTCTAGTACTAGAAAGGCGTATTGTTGAACTCCTTGAATGCCCAGCTCGGATGCACCTTGATTTTTTATTTTTCATGCCTAGATGCCAAGCTTACGAACATTTCTGATACAACCAACCTATCAAGTGTTGAGCATCCTAATGCTAACCAACCTAATGCTAAGAACCCAAATGTTGACCTACCACATGTCAAGGATCCAAATGTTAGCCTCCTTACTTCTCTATGCCGATCTATTACCATGACCTAATAGCTCGACCCTAGTACATCACTGCCTAATATATGGATGCAATAATAGTGCAACACCTATCTTTACTTTTTTTGACAAATTCATGTAGTTAAGTTATTAAGAAGGAATTTCATCTTACGAAATTGAAAAAGTTTTAATTTTTCTAAAGATATCAATTTATCCACCCTTGATATCTTACAACAAAACCTACAATTAACAACATGATTTCTTAATAACTATAAGTAATATTAATTGTTAATCTAGTTCATTTCTTGAATTAGTGCGTCATGTCTACTTCTTGATCCATTTATATCCTTTTTATTTTTGTTATGTAACTATAATAATCCATAAAATTAGTTCTTTACCATATATTAAACCTAGAAAATACCAAAAAGACTTTATTTATTGTGATTTGGCTGTTTATGCTGATTGAGCCTTGACTCTTTCAAGGATTTTAGGCACATCCTCTCCTTAGCCTTTTTATGGTTGATATGCATGCCATTTAATGCCCAAAAACATGTGCATAAAGCAACATTATTTATACCTTTTACCTACGAAAGGGTAAGTTCAAGTTTCAAAATGACTAATGATAGCTATTTAAGGAAGCACAATATTCATAATGAAGTGTATGAAGCACATTTCTTCACGCAACATGGTTTGGAAGGTAGAGAGAGGTCTAGCCTTTAGGCTACCAACCTCTATGCTTAGTAGGATTTCCCTAAGACATTGCATTATTTCAACTTGGTTAGGTGGGTAGAGCAAGGCTTAGGTTAGCTTACCTAATTGCTTGGTAAAACCTTCCTTGAACTTGAACCAGTTGCACAACTCTTGCTTAAGTCTAAATCATCTTGGATATCACCTAAGTATCGTGCTACTTCACCATTACTCAACCTCAAGTTAGCTTTGCTAATAACTTAGCATGCCAATGCTACAAAGATAACTTAGTCACTATATGTTAACTTGGCTAATATTTAGATTAGTCTACCATAACAATGGGTGATCCTTATTTTAGCCTCACTTGCTTCGTACACTTGGGGAATAGTTTTAGCTTGCCTTTTCTTGTCGACTAGTCAACAATGAGAGTAGGGGACAAGTGTTATATGCACATTTTGGCCTTAGGCCTTTGTACACCAACTCAACCTACTAAACGTTGGCATAGCCTATGATAGGAATGGAAACCCATAAGAGAACACTCTCAAATACTTAGGTATGCTTGGCTTGTTCTACAAGTATTCTAGAATGTGTTACAATCAAGTGGGTCTCCCTCTGTGTGTTTCAATTAGTAAAGCCCCATAATGGTTAAGGGATCTACATCCATGTACTATGATCTTATGACTCAAATCACGATATAAAACCCCATAAATGTCCCTATTATAAGGGATTCCTAATTTGGAACCTTTTTTAAAACCCTAAACACTTGAATATTATTGGCTTAGGGAATTCTCCATCCCTTACGCTCTTGCTTCTTTGTTCTCTACGAATTTGAAAATTGGAGTGTATGCATCAAAGCCATTTCTAGTGCCCTCTTAGCTTCTGATTACTTTATTGCAAACCTAAACCTAAACTTTCACTAAGCATACTAACTAAATAAAATCTCTACCATTAACATATATGAAATAATTTTACATAATAAACATCAACATAGTGATTCCTATGCGTTATATGCATCATGAACATGGATGTAATCCAAATGGTAGCATGATATGATGGGAATTTCTTTTAATGAAGGGACTAAAAACAAAGTGGTTATCTTTTGAATAAATAAATTGACTTTAATATATGTGTATAAGCTAATAAAGATGTGAATGCAAAGTTCATTGTAACAATATATTCAATTTATACATAATTAGGTTGAGAAACTATAAAGATAATATGATTAATAAAGAAAGTGTTTCTTAAATGGATAATTGAGACACTATATTATAGCGAAAATATCAAAATCACCATCAAAACGTTGATCCTTTCTTCTTTAATTTTACACTTAAAATTTAAAACTGCTTGATATTGTATTTAATCAAATTTTCATTTATCAAATTTTCTACCTACACTTATATTATGTTAGACCTATAAGGAAGGCCTAACCCATTGCTTATTTCACCACCTATTGAATTTGCCCAACATGATCATTCTACTTTACTACCCCAAAGTTGATTTATCAAGATTTGATGTATTGACTATATTTAAATTAGTCTAGAAGGTATGCAATCATGATTATCAAAATCGTGATTTTATTATTTATTTGAATACATAGAATTGGTAAAATCATAATCTTGTAAAATCGTACATCAAAATTTATAATTTTACCAAAAGTCTATACCAAAATGATTTTATATCCATTTGAACTATGAAAAACATTATAGATTCATAAATTTATAAAATCGTATAGTTAACTTGCGATTTTGATAACTACGTATGCAACTTTTTCTTTCTCACTTTTATACTCTTTCATGTTTATCTATTCCTTAGGTTCTACAACTACAATTTGAATACAAATGATGCTAAACTCATATGAACAAATGAATGAATATTGTATTACTTGTGTAAATCTATCTATTAAACATAAATTTGTTTGTTTAACTGAAAATGTCTCATTATCACTAACTATTAGGGTCTCTTTTATATATATATATATATATATTTGCAAACTATGACATAAAGAAGAAGATGTCTTCTAGACTTAGAGTGCTAGAGAGACTCTTGACACGAATACTTTTTTAGGGTAAAGATGGTCCTTATGATAAATCTTCTTTGGCTTTCTAAAATTGCTTATAGTGCATGAGTTGGTCATATAATTTGTTCACAAACTTTATTGTTTAGTTATAATCTACTTAGTACTTTGCAAATTGATTCTAAACTGTAAGTCTTTGTGCACATTTGTTACTTTAACAATTGTAAAGTTCGCTCGTTTTACTTACATGTAATCTTCAAAATGTTTGCATCTTTTATGCTCTTTGTGGCCTTAACTCTTTTTCATGTTTGAGTCTATCTCAAGTTATATTATACCATCCGACCAATTATTTTTTTGCTGCATTGTTTTCCTTTGTTTTTTAAAAAAATGAGATAGCTTATTTGACAAATTAAAAAATCAATTGATAAGAAAATTAGTAACTTAAACATTTATAGTAAAATTTGATAAGTAATAATTGATTGCACATAATATTTGATAATTTCAAACTTCAAATGTAAAATTAGAAAAAAGCATATATAACTTAAATAGTAATTTTATATTATCTCTATATTCTTTCCATCGGAATTAATGCTGAGATCTTGACCCAATTTTCAGGGGTAAAGGACCTCTTTTTAGGATGATTGCCCAATAAAGTTGTACTATTCACATATTTAGAGTATCCTATCTTCATTTTTTTCCCCTTTATATTATAAGACTCATAAATAGTATAAATAAATCTTAAAAATCTTTTCAAAAGTATAAAAAATAAGCAAAGAAATATATATAATTTCAAAAATCGAGAGAAAGAGTCATATTTCAAAGAAGATTTGATCAAATCATTTTTTGATACAAATTTATTCATAATTTTTTTAATGTTTAAATAATATCATCTATACATAACTTTCTTATGTAGACTTATTCTTATCCAATAATACACAAACACTACTATAAAAACTTCACAAACTAATTAGAGTAATTTTATCTTTTTTGTTTCTGAATTTCCTACTTAGCTTATATATAGACAAAGCATGATTAGTTCAACAAATATGTTTATATTTCCAATACAAAATTTATGTTTATTGGTGATTTTGGATAATATAATCATTTCATGAAATTTTACAAGTAGGAAAAGTGTTGAAGCTGATGAGTTTCGTTGTAAAATTTTGAATTGATGTATTACTCAATTCAAGTTGGTAATTTCCATTTAACCTATTTCATTTTCTTTTCTTTTTTTATATATTTTTACTTTTTACTTTGATTTCCTTTTTCTTAATCAACTCTTATAATTTTTGAATTTATGCAATTTTGTAAATTTCTAAAGTTAGTTGAATTTTATTATAAGATATATTGCTTGATTTAAGTTGTTAATTTCAATTTCATTCCTTTTCTCTATAAATAACTCTATATTTATTCCCTTTCACTTTTCATCTAATTCATCTCTCATTAGCACTCTCTTTTTTATTTTTGAATTTGTACTTCACTTTTCACAAAAGTTGTTGGTGAATCTTCAAAATGAATTATTTCATTTTTGGATCATGAACTTTTGTTTATGAAATTCTATAGGTACATGAATTCTAGAGTTAGGTAAATCATGTTGCAAAATACTGGGTTGATGTATTGCTTCATTCAAGTTTGTAATTTTAATTTTGCCTATTTCATATACATCATGGTTTTATTCTTTTTTTTTTATATATATATTTCAACTTTTTACTTCAATGACTTTTTGAATTAACTTTTTTATTTATTCATTATATAGGTGATGATCAAGAAATAAAGTTATGTAGTGTGAAGATGAAGTGGAAAAATGAATTCGTATCAAAATAAAAGCTATACAAGCACAAAGATTGGTATTAGAGTTTGTAGACGTGGTTTTTAGGTTTTTTTTTTTTTTAATTTTAAATTGCACTTGAAGTTTATAAGAGCTTATCAATATATTATTTTATCTCTATATTTAAGTTAAATTTATTTTGTATATTTATGTACACTTTTAACTGTTAGGATATTATCACACAAGAGATATAAACAAGATATAATATAAAATGTAATGCATTGTTAATAAACTAATTATCAAAGAATGAATAATGTTAATATACGGTATATAACAAATAAAAATAATATTAATACTAATCGATACCACAATTGCATAGCTAATGCTTAAAAATGATAAATAATTAAATAAATAAAGCACTTATATAATTTGTTGAAAAATTACAATTTTTTTTATGTGATAGTTATCGTTTGTCTAGAAGAATAAATACACATCGTTATAAAGACCATCTCAAATAACTTTTCTTCACCCCACTTCTCCAAATAATATAGTAGTCATATATTATCCTAGATTAAATTAACTTAAAAATATTTAGCTATGTGAAGATACATAAATTTTAAGATAGATATTATATGACTATTACATGTATTTCATGGTAAGTGTAAAAGTACTATGATAGAGTTTATAAATAAATACAAGAAAATGGTGCACTTATGATGCATTTAAAAAATAAAGACTACAAAATTATCTTAAAGTAAAAATATGATAGGATAAAAGTTTTTAGATATCATATTTAGTGCAAAAATAAGTACTTTTCAGATTTGATGCCTCTATTGATTATTTTAACTCATGATATTTAGAGGATAAGAAAATCTTAGTATCATTTTAGTATTATTGAAATAATAAGGCATAAAGTGAGATTTAAACTTGAAATTTCAATAGTTTTGTTATTATAAAATACGAGATTGTGGAGATCATGTGGTTGGATATTGAGTTGTTAAAAATGTAGTTCTTACTCATATAGAAAAGACAATGGTAATTTAATTAACTATTATTAGTAATTTTTAAGGAGGGTGTGAAGTCAAATAATACAGTATTATCTTAATGATATAGAAGAGGAGATATATATTAATATGGAAGATATAGATATAGATAGTAATATAGAAGATAGATGAAAGATTAAAAATGTAATTTTAATTTTCATATAAAGGAATTTGTGGTAATTAAAGTGTTATAAATAATTTTTAAGAGGGTTGTAGAGCCAAATAAAACCTAATCATGAGAAATGAAAACTGGGATATGTATTATGAAAGCAATATATATATATATTAAATCAAAACAACAGTTTTCTTTTTCATTATAGTCTAATATAAGTCTATAATTAGCTATATTATATCTTCATTTAATGTAAGTGTTATAATAAGAGACAAGTTATCGTTACTTATAAATATTATGTAAGAACATTTGAGTATATTTATCTTCATTTAAAAGATAAGAAAACCCTTACTTAGTGTTTAGTTGTAAGAACTAAACTGGACAAAGAGAACTAGATAAGATAAGTGTAGGGAGGATTAGACGGTATAAGCTTATTTTAACATCTTTAGTTTGTATAGTATATGACACAAAATTTATATTAAAAAATTAATTATTTATAATATAAAATAAATAATTTTTTGTAATATTTAATAAAAATAATATCAATTAACTCAATTTTATAATATGGAGGGATATTTTTAAGAATGTAAAATCTTTTTATTTTTTATCAAGTGAATTTCATTTTTATCTTATAGTGTAGATGGGACAAAATTTGGGCCTTTTGTTTAGTCTATTAACCCAATTTTTGTTTGGTAACCAAATAAAAATACAAACCAAACATAGGACAAAATTTTTTGTCTAGTCTAGTACCACAAAATTTATGCAAGTAAATGCTACCTTAGTATCATTTGAATATTATTGAAATGATAAAGTATGAGAGTGAGATTTAAATTTGAAATTTTAGTAGTTTTATTATCATAATGTAGGATTATGAAGATCATATGGTTGGATATTAAGTTGTTGAAAATGTAGTTCTTAATCAAATAAAAAAGGCTTAATGGTAATTTAATTAACCATTATTTATAATTTCCAAAGAAGGTATGGAGTCGAATAATCCAATATTGATTTAATGATATAGAAATATATATAGTAATATAGAAGATATATGAACCGTTGAAGATGTTATATTAACTTACATTGAAAGGATTTAGTTGTAATTTAACAATTATTAATAATTTATAAGGGTAATGGGGAATTGAATAAAATGATATTGACCTACTATATATAGAATAGATATAGATATTGATAAGAGATGTGCGGAGTCAAATAAAGTTTATTGGCTTAATATAAATAAATAGATAAATAGATGACTTCTTCATTTCATATGTTATACAAGTATGGAAAAAAAAAATGGTTTGTCATATATAATTAACAAATAATATATGTTTATAAACTAGACAATAGTGATCATACCATATTTCTAATGATTTATGAATATATATATATATATAATATTTTGTTAATGAAATATTAATTATTAACAATCTACAAATATGGATTATTATTGAAATGTTTATTGTGATAATCTTTTAGATAAATCTATATTTTTTTAATCATAAATATACTTTAAAACACAACTCCGTTTAATGGCATGGGCATGTCTACTTTGTTTACATTATAATAGATCTAATATATATGTTGCATGCCATGATATTACTTAAATAATTTCTTAAAGTCTTTTTTTATTAACACATAAAATCCTTGATTTATATTTGCAATTTTTATTTTGAAAATTTATAATTATTATTTAAAATTTTATTTGGCATTACACTTGAAAGCTCTTCTCTTTTTTATAGAGTGGGGAAAGAGAGATGGAGATTCGATAAGAAGGATTTGGTCGAATGATGTAGTTTATATCAAGTTATTTATTTACTTATTTATTTATTCAAATCCATTTATAACTTAATGAAGATTTGCTTAAATCAAGCAGTTTTTATATATATATATTTTTAATATTAATTAATATAATGAAAAATCATTCTATCACATGGATTTCTATAAAAAAATAAAAAAATAAATCATATTGAAATAAAAATGATAACTTCTAGCTCAATTTGATTTTATCCTAAATGCATTTCTATAAATAATTGAGCGCGAAGAATTTATAAATACGAATAAGAAGTTCTTGCCTTTTCAAAGAGAAGGATAATTTAATATAATATATTTCTATAATTTTTTTATAATATCAATATATCATAATTTTTTTTAGTACAATTTAATATGTAATAATAATAACCATAAGTTTTTTGAAAAAAAAAAAAAACCTTCATATGTGTGTTTGTTTATAACATTATGATGGTTTTTTTTTTTCCTTCAAAAAACATATCATTGTATTGTTCATATTCTAAAATTTTATATTTATTGATTTTGATTGTATTTATTTTGATTGTTTTAAAAAAATTATAATAATTATTCAAACTTTGGTTTGCCCATTATTGGATTTTTAACTAAAAGAACTTAAAATATTCATTTGGTAATTTAAGAACCCATTAGTTAGAAACTTAAAATTAATGGATGTGATTATCAAAAAGTTCTAAGGGATAAGAGAATTAGCTTCGATCCGACTAAAGATGTAAACGTGCGGGTTGTAATAAGATAGTTGACCTACTTAACCTATTAAAAACATTATAAGGTACCACTCAAAGGGTTTTCTATACACTACCACCCGAAGGGTTTTGAGACAGGTTTTGGGATATGGTTAAAAGCTTGTTAAGGTTATGGGACAGATTTTAAGATTTAGGAAAAATCTATTAGGAGACCTGTTATCAATAAAAATAATATATTAACAACATAATATTATCTAAATAAAAAGCAAATGAAAAGTAAAGTTATTAAAGTATTCATCGTTATCATATATTTCTAATCTTAGTTTCTTCTTTAGTCTCTAATCCTAGTTTCTTCTTTAATCTCTATTCACCTCTTTTATATCTACAAATCTATTTTCTTCTTCTTCGTGTTTTAGTGTTTTATAAATATATTAAAGATGAAGTATGATATATTTTTTGTGATTTCTCCTCTAATATATTTTCATTGCATTACTCATGCTTTATAAATATAAATAATATAAATTAATTTTTTATATAATGAATAATAAAGTAAAAAATAATATTTTGAAAAGAAAAATAAATAGATTTTGTGGATTGGAAAATAGATATCTCATTATGCTAAGAGGATAAGTTCTAGATATATATCTAGGTCCGACAATATGATGGTACTTCCCACTGCCGAAAATAAAAATGAAAATCGCTCTCACTCTATACATTCCATTCCACAATCCGTGAACACACTCCATAGCCTATGCCAGCAAAAATCCAAGGGTTAAAATTGGAATTTTAAATCTACTCCCCTCTACATCGACCGCACAAAAACATGAAAAATCTCTGTTCACTCGTTGCATAGCACATCATCACCGCTTACTGTAGAGACTAGAGTCTCCGACAAAACCTCCAATGGCCACCACAATCTCCACCTCTTCACCTCAGGCTCTCTTCTCCACCACCACCACTATCACCAACACCAAACCTCGTCCCCACCACATTTCCTTCCCCACACGCCGCCACCTCCTCTTCATCCTAACACTATCCACAACGACCACCACCCCATTTATCACCCCAAAACAACCCATATCCAGTGCTGAAGACATACCCCTCTTCGGCCTCCGTAAGACCCTCAAGAAGGCCGAGCAAGAAACCGAGGAGATTGTCCGTGAAGGCTTCGAGGCTGCCGAGAAGGGAATCGTGGCCGCAGAGAAAGGAGTGGAAGCGGCAGAGAGGGAGATTGAGGTTGTGGAGAGAGAAGTGGAGGGGGCCGTGAGTTTTGGTGGTTTAGCACAGGCGGGGGTAGTGGCCGGGGCTGAACTGTTGGGTGTTGTGGTGGCGACGGTGGTGGTGAATGGGATTTTAGGTCCGGAGGCCAGGAGATCGTGAATGGATATTGAGCGGCGGTAGGCATGCATTGACGTTGTTGATTTAATAAGGTTGTATTGTTACATTATATTACCCGCAGAAAGAGTAAAATTTGTGTAAAATAATGACGTTAATTGTTTTTTTAACAAGCGATATTTGCATCTACTTTTACGCCCGAATGGAATTGTTTGGTTTGGCAAAAACCATAGCACTATAACCATAACGTAAATTCGATAAGGAGTTAAAATTGCTATTTTACCTAAGATGTAATTTTTATTTTAGAAATATCCTAATTATCAAACCAAATAATACCAGAAAATTATTATTCTTTTCAATTTTTATTCTGTTCACGGATATTGTTTTAAAGTGTGTCTGACTGATATGTAACTTGCATGCCTTTTTATTTTATTTTTCCCGAAAACTGCGTTGTATATTGAAGAATTCGAATTTCATCATTCTTGTTAAAAATCATACCGATAGACTAAGACGTAAGCTTTGAATGTCGTGTAGTTTTACCTTTTACTTGTCAATCCAACAATTACAAAAATAGTTATAGATATATATATATACAAGTCTCGATGACTTTGAGTCTGAGTTATGCATATATATAAATGGTATCGTCAACTTACAGATGGCCGTGAGACGATGAATATGCGGTTTTCTAAACTGGTGAGTGATGAGGCACTGCAAACCTTTGAGACCTAAACTACGAGACAATAATATTTATGTATAAATACGCAGCACTATCATCCCTGAATCTCGAGCAGGAGATGAGCTTGAGAGTTGAGCCGTATCTAGCTCAATCTCAATGGAGGGGAAAAAAAAAAAAGAAAGAAAGAAAGATTTAAAGTGTTAAAGATGTTACTGAATAGGGTTTGGTTGGCATGGCGAGTGCATTCAATAATCTGATTCATTTTCCATTGAGTAATACCTTATACTGATTCTACCGACTTGGGTTGGTTGAGTAATCCTATGGATTTAACAGACTTGCTTGCCTAGCCTTACTGATGTCGGCCTAAAGAAAAAGTCCCATCAATTGATTTTGGTCATATTTTCAAAAATCTTATTAAAGTAGTTCCAACCTAAATTTTTGTGAGTAAATCCTTAAAGGTTTTATTTTCACACTATCTAAGTTTCCTTATTTCAAGATCTTAAAGTTTTTGATAAATTTTTATTATTTTCATGCTATCTAAGTTTCCTTATTTCAAGATCTTAAAGTTTTTGATAAATTTTTATTTTTGCTAAGACAATGGCCGAGAGCATGTTTTCTTAAATGGTTTTGCATTAGCTTAGTGTGATTCTTATTATAGATTGAATGAATGATGGCTTTTAATGATATACAAATGGGTTTGAGTGTAAATTTTGAAGGAAAATTGGCTATCAAGTCAAGTAGGTAAGTTATAAGGCCAAATCTACATGTTTTCCACTAAGATAACATATAATTTTATTCAAATCAAGTGTTTTGGTGACTTAAATAATTTGCATGAGCATTAAAAATGGTTTTGGACGATATTATATTCTGTTCAAACAAGTGGACGGTGTATTGGAGTTGTGATAAAGTGATTTTTGTAAATTATGATGGCAAACAGGGGAGTTATAAGGTAAGTTAGAAAGTCGAAAGTATTAAGCTAAGTTGGTCAGAAAGTGAATCAAAAGGTTGGCTGCAATGAAACAAATAAAATGGAGTTGATTAGAAGGTGAGTTAGAAACTATGCAGTGTATATGAAATGACTTAGCAGTATCTTTAGGTAAAACTTTAAGACGAAAAGTCAGTTGGGACGTAAGTTAAAAAGTATGCTAGAGAAAAACCCCTATGTAGCCGAAGTGAATCAAAAACTCAATCAGAACCTTGATCAAAAACTACCTTAGAAGGAGTATTTGTTTTAAAGAAGAATCTTAAGCCCCAAACTCTATAATCAAGTAAGTTCTTAATTTAGTTAATATTTAACATGTAACTAATTAAGGTATCGTATATATTGAGCTTGGTTTTTCTTCTTGGTTTTATAAATAAGTTTTTTTTATAAACCAATTAGTATTAAATCCTATTTATTTAATATTAATCATTTATTAGGATTTAAAGAAAACCGGTTCTTTAATTTTGAAAATGCTTTGAAGTTGCTATTCGACCGGAGTTGAGAAACAAAATTAAGTTATAATCAATTGGATAGATTGTTATAACTTAGTTATTGGTTTAATAATAAAGTCAATTTTATAAAATGGTTTTCTAAAATGAGAGATTAGAATCCGAAGGCTATCCTATTAAACCTTAAATGAGTACTTTTTTTTAACCTTTTGAATTTAATTTTACTTTTTAAATACCCTTCCGATAACATTTACTTACAAACTATAATTGAAATTATGCTTATTTACAATAAATAAATAAATAAATAGAGATTTAAAGAATCAACTACTAAGGGAGGAAAATAAATTTTTTCATATTTTAATTCGCTTCGTATGTACGAGTGTCTATGTACTCACTATTCGGGATTAGACTTTCGTAGTTTATTCAACGAAAACTTTAATTGGTTGAGTTAATTTTAATTTCGAAAAAAGGTTAAATTTACATTTTTACCCATTTCAAGTTTATTTAAGGAAAATTTTCTATAGATCCTAATTAAGGTTTTATTTTTGGAAACTTAAAAATAGCCCTAATTTGGAAAGGGTCAATTTATTTTTATTTAGTTTTGGAAAACTCGTGTCAAAACAATTTTTATTCATTAACCTATTTATTTATTTTTATTTTTATTAATATTTTTTTACATTATCTTATTTATTTATTATTTGTTTATTTCATTTTATCCATTTCTATTAAAAATAAAAATAAACTTATTCCTTTCTCTTCTTCTTCTTCTTTCTTTTTCTTTAGATATATAATATATATATATATATATATTGTTTACATTTCCATTCAAAATAGCTAAAAAAAAAGGATTAAAACTAAAAACAAGGCCAAACCAAAGTGCTTAAGGAGGCGTGGGTCCGTTATGGTAGATTGGGCGTTGGGTTGGATCTTTAGATTTGGGCCAAGTTGTGGGTCAACATGTGACCCGTACATGTGTGTAAGACGGAGCAGCAACAGTAGACAATAAGGGTAGCTTCCACGGTGGTCTGCAGGAAAACCTAATTTCATGTGTTTCCCATTAAGGATTATAGGGGTAGAACGAGCATCGCGGCAATTGGGGGTTGTTTGGGTGGTGGTTAGAATCTAGGTAGTGGTGGTGATAGAGATCCACGTTGTTTGTGGGTTGTTGGAGTCGAGAGAGGTGTTGGGTTGGTGGTTTTGGGTGGTTAGGAGTTCAACCATGGACCTGGCTTGAGCTGAAGGCGATGTCTTATGGTGGTTTGTGAATGGGGGGATTACAGTTAGGGTTGGGTGGTAGTTGAGTTGCTCTTCATGTTACAGGGTACGACCACCTACAAAGGGGGTTAAGATCAAACAATAATGACTTGAGGAGCTTACTCGTGGTGCTAACCTAGCTCGAAGTGGGTTGTGTTGATAGTAAAGCTAGAGAGAGAGAGAGAGAGAGAGGCAAACTGAATATAGAGAGAGAGAAAGTGATGGAGAACAAGGGAGAGACTGCTTATGTCTGTCTAAACAAAGTCCTAGAGCCCCTTTTTATACTTAAAATCAACTCAATAAGCATGGAAAGTTGAAATCAGATTGAACAAGAATTTCTAGAAATTCAATTTTTTTTTTCTTTTGATTTTACAACATTGATTTGAATGCTCAAATGCATGAATTTATACATGTTCTTGGGTTTTATTCGAAGTATACCATGTATAGAACAAGGCTAAACAAAAAAAAAAAAAAAAGAAGAGAAAAGTGTGCCCATGTGTGGAATTTATGTAGAAAATGGATCCAAAGTGACGGGTATGGGCTGTTTTCATGCCGAGAAAGCGGGGAAAATGAGGGAAAGGGGGAGAAAGAGAAAGGAAAGGGAGAGAAAGGAGCTGACGTAGCATTGACATGGTGCTACGTCAGCCCGTGTCATCCAATCTTGGCATTAGAGGTATATAAACGGGTTAAATGAGCCAACTTGGCTCGGCTTACTTTGGCCCGTAGGTTACATAGGCTAGGCTCATTTAGCTCTAACCTCTTAAAAAGCAGGTTAAATAGATCGGCCCGTAGTTTAAAGGCATAAATTTATTAAACGGACTAACCCAAACTAGCTTACTTTGGCTTGTGAGTTAAATGAGTTGAGCTAATTTGGCCTATTTTTAAATGGGCAAAAAAATCTTGGCTTTAACCCGTTTTAAAAGTGAGTTAAACAGGTCTGCCTGTAAGTCAAAGCCTACTTGTACACCTCTACTTGGTATGCCATGTGTCTTACAGTGATATGTGGCAGCTGACATGGTACAGGGCCGTTGATGTGGCATGTTACGTAGTAAGCCACGTGGTACCACATCAGTGTTATCCAATTTGAGGGTAACATGTGTTAGGACATGTAGCATAGTAAGACCTTGATACATGGTAATGTAGTATGTGTTGTGGAAAAAAAGGCAGTTTTTTTCCTTTGATAAGATTTAAACCCGTGACCTCAAGCTTAAACCCAATACTATGTCTATATACTTATTCGTTAGGCTATTGGCCTATACCTAATTCATATTTGCAATTAAATTGTACATATGAACAAGGTCAACTTGAGCTAAATTCGAATATAAGCCTAAGCCTAATGACCCTCTCTTTATTTTATCTAAATTATATTCTACTAAACTATGTAAAAGATTTATTATTTTCTAAATTTTCTAAATCTTCTATCTTTCTATTTTTTTTTTTTTTGTATTATGTTTTCTATATTTTTATGATTTTTCCTAAATTTCTTATTTTTTTTGCTTTCTTAAATTTTCTACTTTTTTTTTTGTATTTTTCTACTATTCTTATTTTTAGTTTTTTTTCTTATTTTTATTATTTTTTGCATTTTTCTTAATTTATGACCCTTTAACCTATTCTAAAAATTTTGAAAAATAAAGGAGGCAAAAATGGAGTGTCCGCAGTTGCTCCTTTTTATAGTGAAGTTTGAGCAAAACTTTATCATAAAGATAAAAGAGACATTATTTTTGCCTCAATGATGGATTTTGTCCTAAGAAACACTACAACTAACTAGCTATCATAGGCCTGGTCTACTAGGGATTTGGTGGAAAGAGAGGTGGCACTGTAAGACTATAAGAGGAATTGAAGCTTGGTTGTACCTTTATAAGTTGACAAACTAAGGTGAATGGGTAAGCGCTCTTTGAGTTGGCTAAGACCCTAAGCTGGAATCGATTTGGGGAACCTAATCATGCCCTTATGGGCTCACTAACCTAGGTGGGATCTCTAAGGGACTAGCAACCCTAAGTTAGAATCGATCTGAGATATCTGGTTGTGCCTTTCTAGGCTTACTAACCTAAGTGGGTTTATAAAGAGTGACAAGAAATTAGGAAAGTACTACGAGAGCATACAATCCGAGAGTTTCAACTGGTTTATAAAGAGTGATAAGAAATTAGGATAGTACTACGAGAGCATACGATCCGAGAGTTTCAACTTAGGATAGTGCTCTAAGAGCATGCAATATAAGGGTTTTAAGTTAGGATAGCGCTCTAAGAGCATGCAATCTAAGGGTGTCAACTTGGGTCAGGATAGTACTCTGAGAGCATGCAATCCGAGGGTTTCAAGCTTGGGATAGCGCTCCGAGAGCATGCAATCTAAGGGTTTTAACTTAGGTTAGAATAGTGCTTCGAGAGCATGTGATCCAGGGGTTTTAGCTTAGGTCAAGATAGCACTTCGAGAGCATGCGATCAGATGATTTCAAGGTTAGGATTGCACTCTAAGAGCATGTGATCTAACGATTTCAAAGTCAGGATAGCAGTTCGAAAGCATGTGATCATTAACATCTTTACTACATAGACAATGCTCTAAAGAGTAAACGACCCATAGGGACTAAAGCAAGAGGAGTTTATGTAAAAATTCTTACAACTTGAAAAGGATAGATTTTTTGATTGGCAATCGTGAAAGATGGAGTAGACACTAGCGATAAAGTCCCTTGATAAAAAGAGAGGTGGGTGCCATCAGCGATTAGGGTAATCATGTTGAGGAGTATGATTATAGCCTCTAAGGTCAACTTAGAAGCAATTTTTATGCAGCAATAGATCCTTGAACTTTAGATGACAGTAAGTAAACTCGTTTGAAAACAATTGTTGCTGGGGTAATAACAAAAGCTTACTACTAGGGTTGACTTTAGAGAAGATGGCTTTCAAAACAAATGATGATTCTTGTCCAAAGGATTGAAATGAGAGGGAATTGAATTTATTTCAATTTTTTGACTTGCTAACAGGTTTATATTCTCCCAGAAGTATGTAGGCTTTTAGTGACAACTTGATCTTTTAGGTTGCCTTTATCTAAGAGAACCTTTTCTTTCCTTCAAGGGCAAATAACTTTCTATGACTTCTTCAAATTTCTTCTTATCAGAGGATATCTCTTTAAAGATAAGTTTAGTCTAAAAGGACTTCCTTAAACTCTCGGCTTAAACTCCTCTCTCTTGACTTTGATTCCTAAAATTATGGTCCATCTTGTAAGTAATACACTTTTAATCAATCTGTTAGGTTTTTTTTTTTTTTTTAAACTGTAATGTAATAAAGGCTTTCGATCCTTGGTTTCAAAATAGATATTGCCGAAATGGCTTTTTATGAAAGAATTACTCTTTAACCCAGGTTTATAAGTCAAGAATCTTATAGATAAAACTAAAATTATGCTTGCCACAGTTTCAAATGTAACTTTTACTAAGGATAAGTTATCTCTTTTAATCAGAAGGGCCTTTAAGGAAGGGTGGAATTGTGGGTAGGCCATAAGCCATGTGTCAGTTGTAATTTCTTTAGGGGATCATAATTTTTTAGGGGAAAACTTTGGTATTTGCCCTGGCTTCTTTTAAGCTTAATTTCTTTAACTGTGTTTTTTGAAATGTGGGTCTTAATTCAAGAATGTGTTTTTGTGCCCCATATCCCTTAGAGCTTTGGACTTCATTACCATGTTTGTGTAGATTTATTTCTTGAGCATCTTTTTTTATTTTTTGTTTCAAATTTTCTCGTTTTTTTTATTTTCCTTTTTCATTTAAGACAAAAAATGATTATTTTTTCTTTTAGCTTACAGGTTAAGGCATGTAAGGTTTGTGTTTAGTATTAGAATGGATGCCTTTCTTCATCTTAGAGGGAATTAGTTATCAATGGTAACAATTACTCTCAAATTAATGTGATTAAAGCAAGCATAAATTAGATTTAACCTTTTCTTTTGATAGATGCTCTTAACCTCCTTTTTGCCCCATTGTGGGGGTGGTTCTTGATAAGGTTTAATTTTTTATGATGCCTTAATAAAAGGTCCAATGAAGTTGATAAAGGACTTTATGTTTAGGATATTGAAAAGATTACCTCACTTCATTTTGATTTCTGTATTAAATGCAAGATGGACTTTCTTTAAGGAATGAATCTAATAGTCTCACAATGATACCACTCAACTCTCAAACTGTCTCAAGGTTGGTGTTTGGGATTCATTTTGCCTTTCTTCATTCTAAACCTTTTAACTGATGTGATATCTTAAAATAGGAGAAATGCAAACAAAGCACTTTATTTGAATCACTTGCCTTTTATAAACATTATGAAGTTTAACCCTATCCTTGAATTGTTGCATTAATTAGGTCTTGAACTTTGTTTTTTAATTCCCAGCAATCGTTAGTAGATTGCCCCTGTTGACCCATATGATATTCACATTGTACATTTAAGTTGTAATTCCTTGGCTTGTATCCTGTCATTAGGGCTTTCTATTACAATAAACCCTCATTTCTTAAGTGGTTAAAGACTTGAGATAACGAGGTAAGGATTTGAGTGAACTTTCTTCCAGGTATTTTTAGGCCTTTTTGGTATAGGTCTTGATGTCATAGTATTTATATATGCCCCTATATCTAGTAGGGTTGGTCTTTTTCTAGTTAACCTCCCTATCCTTATGGCTTCTGCAATTTGGCTCCTAATAAGTACAATGTTCGCAAAACTGGCCATTGTATTACCCAATAAGTGCCCATAATATGGTTTCTCCAATGAGTCAATAAAGACAAATATTAATTCTTTTTCAAGGAGAGGAGGAATGTAACTAGCTACCATGCCCCTCCATCTTTGGGCGTATTCCTTAAATGACTTGTTTTTCTTCTTTCTCATTATGTATA
This sequence comes from Lumnitzera littorea, assembly GCA_024138015.1. NCBI lineage: Eukaryota > Viridiplantae > Streptophyta > Magnoliopsida > Myrtales > Combretaceae > Lumnitzera > Lumnitzera littorea. The sequence continues at coordinate 69,871,810 of JAMXBB010000009.1, read as the reverse complement.
AGTCCTAAATCGAAGGAGTTGTCTCAATGTTAAACTTGTGTTGCTCATAGAATGCTCGAGCCAATTTCTCCCAAGTATTAATCTAGTTGAGATCAAGTTGGGCATACCAAGTTAATGCAGGCCTTGTTAGACTATCTTGGAAAGTTTGTACTATGAGTTGATTATTTTGAACATATTTGCCCATTTTGTGGACGTATAATCTGGTGTGTAGCTTTGGGCATCTAGTCTCATCATACTTCTCAAACTCTGGTATTTTGAATTTTTCTAGGTAGGCTTTGACATCGTATGCAAAAAAGTCAGCAATCCTAACTTGCTCGAATCCATCATAGCCTCCAAGCTCCCTCATTTTCTCAATGATTTGTTCGATCAACTTCCTTTCCAGTTCTTTCAAACTATCTTGGTTAGCCCCAGAGTTAATAAGCATTTTATTGATTGGGAATGAATATGTGTTAGGCTTAAAAGGTAGGTTGACTTTTGGATAGACCCCTTCTAATTCAAAGGACTCAAAAGTTGGATTAGCCTTTGGATAGTTCTCTTTTGCTTCTAAGGGTAGAGCCTTAATATTCTTCCCGCAATGGGCCTTAGAGTGCTCTTCGTTCGATGTGGCTCTAAGTAAAGCAATATTGTCAGTAAGGAAACTTAACCGATTTGTGATTTTTTCCATAATTTGCTCCAATGAACGAAACCTTACTTCTATAAGGTTGGTGCCATCAAGTTTGTTGATATTTCTACTATTAGCCATTACTCTAGATAAGAATCCTCACTTGTTAGCAACTTCTTGATTTTATTTTCTTTTTTGAAAGAATACTCTTCTTTTTAAGAAAGAGAAAAGGAAAAAAAAAAGGAATGTAAAGATAAGACTTATTTACAAGTTGTGAGAAAGTAGAAAAACATTTCTAAGGGATTAGAAGCCTAAATATTTACAAAGAGAAATAATCTTAATAGTGTAAAAGAGAAAAGATTGGAAAAAATTAGAGTAGAAGGCATAGAGAAAAGGACCTATAAAGAAATCAAATATTTAGAAACTTAAGGACATGATTCTTATGGTGTTATTCAAACAGAAACTAATGAATATTTACAGGCAAAATCAAGAATGCAATATGAGGACATGTGGATGTAAAGAGGGGAGCTGGCAAATTGACTATGATGTGGCAAGAAAAACATTTTTATTGCATCTTTGAAGTTTCCATTTCAAAAATTTATTACAAATAATCCTTAAAGTTTAGATCTTCTTTTTCTTGTGGTGTCTTGGCTCCTCTTCAATCTTCTTTCTCTTCTTCAGCTTGGTTGCATTGATCTATCTAGCAACTTGGGAGATATCTTTAGCGTGAAACTTTTGGAAGGCTCTAACCTAGTAATAGGTAACAATATCTTTGGGTAGTTCAATAACAATAGCAAATGCATCAATGGGATTCATCTTTTAGATACTTTGTCTATGAAGGAAATCAAGTTTATTGCTCCTAACATGACTGATAAACCAAACCATAAGTAGGGCCATATTGGTATTTAATTCTCCATTTTTCTATTGTATTAAAAAGAGCAATTTGGCTTGTGCTGTTAATAGTGTTGGGATATAAGATTTTCCTTCTAAAAATTAGGTCACTAGCTTTACAATCCTATGTTGTATGTGAAATATCCCATTAGGAAATAAAATAGTTCCAAATGCTACCAAGATTAGGCGTTGATCCTATATTGCTGCTAATCTTCAAAGCTACCACAAAAGAACTTTTGGTTATAGTTAGACAAGGTTGCAAACCAAGTAAAAAGATCATCCACCTTAATGATTCTCCTATGGGGATTTACCCATACTCTGCATGTTTCAGATTTACGGAGGCCCAAGAGTTTTTTGAAAATCTTTGCAGGGCTAGTCGTGACATCTATGACATATTTTCTGTTTCTAATAGGGTGGACTCCTAACAGATAGGAGTATTCTTCGATGGTTGGACTCAATCGACATGGGCCAAAATGAAAAGACTGACTCTAAGGGTCCTAGAAGTGGACTAAAGCCCATACCATGGTCATATTAGTTTGGACTTTGAGTAGTGAGAAGACGGGCTTAATCTTGTCTTCAATGAATTTCTATTGGTTTGGATTGAAAAATTGAAACCATCTTTTGAGTATCCCCTTGGGTTCTAGAGGCTCGTGAATATGGATTTCTTTGAAAAGAGCTAATGTGTGAGAGGACCTAACTATTTTCTACAAAAAAGTTGAAAAGAAAATTACATTAGTACTATCCTATTTACATGGGAAATACATTGATATTCTAGAAAAGAAAACATTTATAGGGAAAAGATTAGGAAACTTCACAGATATTTGACTTTTAATTTTTTTTTAATCTTGCCACGTTGTGTCGATTTATGGAAAAGGGTTCATGAATGTAATTAAGGTAGGTTCTAAAAAGGTCCTTAAGCTATATGACCTCGCTTGTTAAAGAATACTTTCATTGATCACATTAAGCTTAAGTAGGGTGGTCTAATCAACCCCGACAGGTGATTATACCATAGCGCTCGAAACCTATATAATGGCCCTCCTCTTAGGGTCCTAAGACGGCCTGGGTCTGCTTGCATCTACCTTACATCTTTGATGCAACAAATGATCTCCCCATGTCCCAATGCATGTTGTATGATAATCAAAGCTAAGTATATACATGAAATTAATAACAAATAAATAAATAAACAAATGAATAAATAACATGGGTATTTTGAAGAGCAATTTTAATTTTGGAAAGTATTTTAAGTGGTTAGCCCTTTTGACGTCCCTAGTGGAGTTGCCAAGTTATCGAGCCTGGTTTTTTTCTTTCGGTTTTTATAAATTAGTCTTCTTTAAACCGATTAATATTAAATTCTACCCATTTAATACTGACCCTAGATTAGGGTTTAAAGAAAATCAGTTCTTTAACTTTGAAAATGCTTTGGAGTTAGCATTGACCAGAGTCGAGAAACAGAGTTAAGTTATAACTAATTAGGTAGATTGGTTATAACTTAGTTATCGGTTTAACGATAAAACCAATTTTATAAAATAGTTTTCTAAAACGAGAGATCTGGATTTATGGGCTATCCTATTAAAGCCTAAACGAATTTAATTGAAATTATGCCTATTAACAAAAATAAAATAAAATAAAGATTTAAAGAATCAACTATTAAGGGAGGAAAATAAAATCTTTCATATTTTAAGTTGCCTCGTATGTATGGGTGTTTATATACTCGCTATTCAAAATCAGGCTTCTATATTTCATTCAATGAAAACTTTAATAAGTTGAGTCGATTTTAATTTCAAAAAAAGGTCGGGTTTATATTTTTACTTGTTTCAAGTTCATTTAAGGAAAATTTTCTAAAGGTCCTAATTAGGGTTTTATTTTTGGAAACTCTAAAATAGTTTTAATTTGAAAAGGGTCTATTTATTTTTAGAAAACCTGATTTTTCTAAGTATTAAAACGATTTTTATTCACTAACTTATTTATTTATTTTTATTTTTATTAATATATTTTTTACATTATCTTATTTATTTATTTATTATTTGTTTATTTCATTTTATTAATTTCTATAAAAAAATAAAAATAAACTTATTCTTTTCTTTTTTCTTCTTCTTCTTTTTTTTTTCTTCTTTTCTTCTTTTTTTTTTCCTTTTTCTTTAAATATATATTATATATATTGTATACATTTCCATTTAAAATAGCTAAAAAAAAAAGGATTGAAACTAAAAACGAGGTTGGACCAAAGTGCTTAAGGAGGCACGGGTTGGTTATGTTAGACTGGGCGTTGGGTCAGATCTCCGGATCTAGGTTAGGTTGCAGGTCAGCATGTGACCTGCATGTGTGTGCAGGAGGGAGCTGCAACAGCAAATGATAAGGATAGCTTCGATGGTGGTCTAGGGTAGTTTTTTTTTTGGGAAAATACGATTTTATGTGTTTCCCATTAAGGATTATGAGGATAGGATAAGCACCGCAATAGTTGGGGGTTGTTTGGGTGGTGGTTAGAATGTAGGTAATGACGGTGGTAGAGTTCCACGTCATTTAGGGGTTATTGGAGTTGAGAGAGGTATTGGGTTAGTGGTTTTAGGTGGTTGGGAGATCGGTCGTAAGGTTGGCTTAAGTTGAAGGCGATGACTCTTAGTGGTTTGTGAATGGGGGGATCATGACTAGGATTAGGTGGTGGCTAAGTTACTCTTCGTATTGTGAGGCACGGCTACCTATGAGGGGGGTTAAGATCAAACAACAGTGACTTGAGAAGCTTACTCGCGGTGCTAACTTGGCTCGAAGTGGGCTGTGTCGACGGCAAAGTTAGAGAAAGAGAGCCAAACTGAGTATAGAGAGAGAAAGTGACCAAGAATGAGGGAAAGGGTGCTTGTAAGTGATTCTAATGCTTGTGTCTATCCAAACAAAGCCCCAAAGCCCCTTTTTATACTTAAAATAAACTCAATAAGCAAGGAAAGTTGAATTGGATTGAATGAGAATTTCTAGAAATTCAATTTTTTTTCTGATTTTACATCGTTGATTTAAATGCTCAAATGCACGAATCTATATGTGTTCTTGGGTTTTATTCAAAGTATGACATGTGTAGAACAAGGCTAGACGAAAAAAAAAGTGTCCTCATGTGTGGAATTATGCAGAAAATGGATCCAAAGTGAAGGGTATGGGTTGTTTTCATGTTGAGAAAGTTGGGGAAAAAGAGGGAAAGAGAAAGGAAAAGGAGAGAAAGGGGCTGACATATCCAATCTTGGCATGCCACATATCCTATAATGGCATGTGGCAGCTAACGTAGTACGAGGCAATAACATGGCATGCCATGTGTCATGTAATGTGGCGCCACATCAACGCTATCTAATCCGAGGGCACCACGTGTTAGGATACATGGCACAGTAAAACCCTGACATGTAGCAATGTAGTGCATGTTATAGAAAAAAAAGGCAGTTTTTACCTCTAACAAGATTTGAACCCCTAACCTTAAGCTTAAAGCCAATACTATGTCCATATGCTTGTCTGTTAGGCAATTGGCCTAAGCCTTATTCATATGTGCAATGGATAAGATCAACCTAGGCTTGATTTAAATATAAGCCTAGGCTTAATAACCCTCTCTTTATCTTATCTAAATTATATTCTATTCAACTATCTAAAAGATTTATTATTTTCTAAATTTCTTAAATCTTCTATCTTTCTATTTTTTTTGTATTATTATTCTCATTTTTTTCTAAATTTCTTTTTTTTCTTTAATTTTCTTAATTTTTTGGCTTTTTTAATTTTTCTACTTTTTTTTTGTATTTTTCTACATTACTTATTTTTTGGGTTTTTTTTTTCTTATTTTTTTTTTTTGCATTTTTCATAATTTATGACTCTTTAACCTATTCTAAAAATTTTGAAAAATAAAGGAAGTAAAAATGGAGTGTCTATAGTATACTTTATGTTTAGCTGGGGTACAAGAGGAAGAGCAATAGTGTAACGCTTTATTGTTTAGTGAAAGTACAAAGTGGACCTAGTAAGTGGATTTCTTATGTGCTAGAGTAGATTTTATCTACTCATAATTGATCTAACTGTGATTGAATTGGTTGGTCTTGTGTGTATGAATGTAACATGTTAAATGATGAGTTATGAAATGCTTGATAAACTCTTTTATATACTTTGTTGGTAGAGTCATGCTTGGTTATTGACTATGATGACCTTAGCTGTGCTATTGCTTGGCATGATTGTTGATGTGGATCTGATAGGAATTGAACCACTAGACCTTTAACCTAAGCTTAAGCACGAGGTCTTGAGAAACTTGCAAAGTGGATTCTACTATTCCAGCCAACTCCTGCTAAGGCAGAGCTAATCCTCACTGTCGACCAACTTCATATGTTGAGCTAAGTAACTTCTCATCTCTTAATAGTCGAGTGTTAACCTAATATATGCTTCACTAACAGTTTGACCCCTCATACGTCTACTCGACTAAGACCATACTAACCTTTAGCTCGGTAGTATTGGTACTAAGAACCCCAACACACATCTGTACCCACATCTTCTCGAAAGGACCCCTAAGTCTACTTGGCACCATTACTCTATGACCTCCATCTTGACCATACCATTTGTTTGTTTATGCCAGAAGCATCTCCAATGACTTGTTGCCTCTTGTCTAATCCTACATGAAAAGATTTTGCTGCACTAATCATTTATTTCTTTGATTTTTCATTTGTACCCCTTTATTATTCCTTAAACATTATTTCTTTTGGGCAATACCCTTTTTGTTTTTTCCATTTTAAGTAGGATGCTCTAACATTTCGAGTATAAATACCTTTGTAATATGTAGTTGTAAAATAATCTTAAGCATCTAATACTAAATATACTTCCCCTTTCGTGAGCTTTATGTGCTTACTTTCCCCTTTTTACTCTTATCCTAATCCTTAAGGGAGGCTAAGTGGCAAGTGACGTCATCGAGCTACTCGTGCATCATATCGAGTTAGCTTTGTAAGTCCATTGAGTTTCCTTGGTGCATCATATCATCGGAATTGTTCATGATTTTGCTTATTCATCTCATTTACTTATTACAATATTTTATATTTTGTCACCCTTCATTTCAAGCTTTCTGGAAGCTTGGACCTACCTTGATACTGTTGCCCTTGTCAACTCTTAGCGCGGTGTATCATATTGGTATTAGAGTAGAGGTTTGTTTAGGTAAGTTGTGTTTGAGTTTTCTTATAAGTAATGTTTGTTATGGTAGTATGTTGTAGTTGCATAGTTAATTGTGAGTATTTGAGTAAGTAGAAGGCATAGTAGTTTGTTCTAGTTGTACACTCCATTTTGCCTTATTTTGAACATAAGAAAACAAAGCAAGTTTTCAATTAGGTTATTGTTCTTTGGAGTAGTTGTTGTGTTCATAGATTAGTTGAACATTTGTATGGAAAAGTTTGTGTGTATTGTTTAGCTTGGATGAATCGTATCTATTGTTTCTTAGAATCTAAGTTTGTTACTGAGTTTTGTCAAAGAGAATGATAGATCCAAGTGTTAATGTTAGTATTAGAGACGACAATGGTGATGTTGTCTACCATCTATGATAACCCTAGAATACCCTTAGAAGTATAGACGAATGAATCAATAAGATGGCTAACCTTATAACTGATCTGACCATAGCTGTTCATGCATTAGCCTTTCAACCTATCAAAGTTGTGCAAATCCCCAAGCCACATGACTTGCAAAAGGAAAGATCCCAGCTCGACAAGCTTGAGGTAGAAGAGTAAGAGGATGAGTACAAAGAAGGATTGACTTAGGTGATATGGATGATGAAGGAGAAGAAGAGTACAATGAGAAAGAGGAGTGAGCTCGAGCACCCTGAGTTACCGACCATGTAAAGCTTTAGATTTCAAGCTTCAATGGTTCTAGAAACGTTGGCGATTATCTAGATTGGGAAGAGAAGTTTGAATGTGTTTTTTATTATTATTAGTATTAAGATCACGTGAAAGTAAGGACTATTGTTGTAGAGTTCTCAAGTTATGCTACAATGTAGTGGAAGAACTTCCAAATTATGAGGAGATGAGAAGGATATAGGGAAGTTAATACATGGTCTAAGATGAAGAGGATACTTAGAAATAGATTTGTACTGGATACTTATTTATAGGATACTTTTGCTTAGCTTCAAGAGCTGAGACAAGGAGGCTGAATTGTTGATGAATATGCTTAAGAGTTTTAAATACTCATGATTCAATGTGAAGTGAATGAACCATCAGCCCAAATAGTATCCAAATTCCTCATTAGATTAAGAGGCAGCATCCTAGATGTCATAGAGCTTCAGCAGTTTACTTCATTGGATGAGGCTCTAAGAATAGCCCATCGAGTAGAAAGACAAAGGAGGAATAAGCTGATCTAACCTCCAATGAGTCGACTAGTCCAACCAAGCTAAGTCACTCAAGGAAGTTACCGAGCTCACAAAGTGTCGAGTTAAGTAGAAGAACAAGTGTTAGAGCTAAATAGAAGGGTCGACCAATTGATGGTAATGTATTGTTGAGAACTTATGAGAAGGAATAAAGATCTAGGAGGAAGACGAGATAGATTAAGTGCTTTAAGTGCCTTAAGTGCCAAGGGTTTGGACATATGGCTACCTAATGTTCGAATTAAAGAACTATGATCATCAAGGGAGATGTCTTAAATATTGAAACAGACAGCATAGATGAGGAACCAGAGGAGGAAAGTGGAGGAAGAGATTGAGGTTAATGCTGAACTAGTTAAGGAAGATGTGTTTGCTAAAGATCTTGACAAGCTAACTTTGGTTATCCAAAATGCGATGAGTTTGGAACGCTTTACTAAGGAGGAATAGATAAAGAATTTATTCCACATCACATGTAAGGTGAATGAGAAAGTATGTGTGCTTATCGTAGACAGTAGAAGTTGCATTAATGTTGCATTGGCTGACTTGGTTAAAAAGCTCAAGTTATCAACTAGCTTACACTTGAAGCTACATAAGTTACATTAGCTAAATGAGAAGTGAGCACCATATGTCACTTAGTAAGTATTGTTATTGATTTCAATTGAAAATTATTTTGATGAAATTCTCTATGACATACTACCCTTGTATGCATCTTATGTGTTGCTAGGAAGACCTTGGTTTTTTTATTGGAGCGTTATGCATGATAGATTCAGGAACACTTATGTGTCTAAGAAGGATGGAAGGAAGATCACTTTAAACCCTAAGACATTGAGTCAAGTTAGCAAGTTGCAAACTAAACTTGCTTAAGGACCTAAGAAGACTTTGATTTTGAGTAAAGACGAGCTCCAAGAAACTATTAGGGTCGACATGCTGACTTTTTTGTTGATTAGGTGACTATCAGGGTTAAAGGAGCAGATTGAGCTACTCCTATAGGTCAAAGAGCACTAGATGTATATGCCAACTTGTTTCTTGAACAATTGCTTGAAGGATTACCCCTTTTAAAGGCATTAAATATTGCATTGACTTGATATCAGGCGTTGCCTTACCGAACAAACCAATGTATAGGATGAACCTTGAATAAGCTGCTGAGCTTTAGAGACAAGTTAATTAGCTACTGGCAAAAGGATATGTAAGGGGGAGTCTCAACCCTTATACTGTGTCGGCACTCTTTTTACCAAAAAAGGATGGTACATGGTACATGTGTATCAATAGTAGAGCCATGAATAAGATCGTGATCAATTACCAATATCTTATCCCAAAGTTAGATGACATGTTGGATGAATTGAATGGAGTGATGGTCTTCAATAAAATTGATCTAAAGTCTAGTTACCATCAGATCCAAATGAGGCTTAGAGATGAGTGGAAAATAGCATTCAAAACTCAGCATAGTCTTTATGAGTGGATGGTTATGCCTTTTGGCCTATCAAATCCCTTAATCACCTTCATGAGATTGATGAACCATGTGCTAAGAAACCTAATTGGAAAGTGTATTGTGGTATATTTTGATGATATCCTTGTACACATTACTTACTTGTTGAGCCACTCTAAGCATCTTCGTATTATGCTTGATGTACTTCAAGCCGAGAAGTTATTTGGAAATTTGAAGAAGTGTTGTTTCTACTTGGAGGAAGTGATATTTCAAAGGTATGTAGTTGGTGGTGGAGGCTTGCGAGTTGGTGATGAGAAAATCAGAGCTATTGTCTAATAGTCAACTCCAACCACCTATACCAAGGTGGGAAGTTTCCACAGAATAGCATCCTTTGATTGAAGATTCATTAGAAACTTCAGTGCCATTGTTGTAACCCTTACTAAGCTAACAAAGAAGAATATCGAGTTTAAGTGGGGCAAAAGAGAGAGGAGAGAAGTTTCATTGAAGTAAAGGCAAGATTAACTTCTATATTAATATTAGCTTTGCTTAACTTTGAGAAAATTATTGAGCTTGAATGTAACACGTCAGACATTAGGATTAGTGTTGTCTTAATGCAAGAAGGTTGACCAATTGCTTACCATAGCGAGAAATTGAGAGGACCTTAGTTAAATTACTTAGTGTATGATAAAGAACTTTTAGCCTTTATTTGAGCACTCTAAGTATGATAATACTATCTATTGTCGAGAGAGTTTGTCATTTATACAGATCATGAATCTTTGAGGTACCTTAGAAGTTAAACTAAGCTATCTAAGTAGTAAGCATAGTGGGTTGAATTCCTAAAAGGATTCAACTTTGTGATTCACTACAAACAAGGCAAGAATAATTTAGTTGTCAATGCTTTATCAAGAAGACATGTTCTTCTTATTGAGTTGCAGACAAGACTGTTAGGGTTTGAGAGCATCAAAGAACAGTATCCTCAGGACCACCATTTTTGTCTTATATTTGGACGATGTATTGAAGGAAGAATAATGGATGACTATTACATGAAAGATGGATTTCTATTTTGAGTAGACAAGTTATGTGTGCCAACTTGTTCTTTGAGAGAATTACTTGCTAGAGAAGCTTATTTTAGTGGACTTTCTGGACATTTTAGGAAGAAGAGGACGTATGAATTATTGAGTAGAAAGTTCTTTTGGCTAAAGATGAGGTGAGATGTGCATTGAATTATTGAGAGTTGTGTTACTTGCAAGAGGGCCAAATGTTGAGTTGAACAAAGGAAAGCAATGCTTTTGCTTGTCTAGACTTGAACTTAGATTGAGTTGAACATAGACTTTTTCCTTAGATTGGCAAGAACTAAATAAAGCAAAGATTCTATGATGGTCGTCACAAATAGATTGAGTAAGATGACACAATTTGTGCCATGCTCTAAAACTAATGATGCTTCTACTATTGCTTTTCTCTTTTTACAGGAAATTATTTGATTACATGGCGTGTTGAGAAGTATAGTTTTAGACAAAGATCTAAAGTTTTTAAGCCATTGCTAGAGGACTCTTTGGCATCGTATGGGGATTAAACAATTATTCAACACTTCTTATCACTCCCAAATTGATAGCTAAACAGAAGTAGTCAATCGTACTTTAAGATTACTACTTTGAGCTATAGTAGGGAAGAATTTAACTAATTGGGATGTCTATTTGCCTGTGGTAGAATTCGCTTACAACTACACTGTATACGACACCACCAAAAAAACAAACTTTGAAGTTGTCTATGGCTTTAATCTAGAGCTACCCCTTGACCATACTCCTCATATCTGAGCAAGAAGACCCAGATGCAAAAGCCTAAGCACAGTCTTTGTAGTAGATCTATGAGAAAGTTTCGACAAATTAACCAAGCTACCAAGAGAATGAGAGAAAGGACTAAAGGAAGGAAGCAAGCATAATTTTAGACCAAAGATTTGCTATGGCTGCACTTGAGGAAGGAGAGGTTCTTGAACACAAGAAAGAATAAGTTATCTGCCTGAGCTAAAGGTCCCTTTAGAATACTCTAAAAGATTAACAACAATGCCTATTGATTAGAATTACTTGAGGACTATGGAGTCTTTGATACCTTCAACATTGCCAACCTCAGCCCTTGCCAACCTTAGCCCTTACTAACTTAAGGGAAAATTAAGCAAAGACCAGCTAGATTTAATCCTAAATCTAAATCAACCTAAAGGGGATGATAGGAATCAAACTATGGGATCTTTAACATGAGCTTGAGCATAAGGTCTTAAGGGATTAGCAAAGTGGACCTACTGACCAACTCCATATGCTGAGCCGAGTAACTTCTCATCTCTCAATAGTTGAGTGTTGACCTGAAATATGCTTTACTAATAGTCTAACCCCTTACATGTTTGCTCGACCATGACCGTGCCGACCTTCAACTCAATAATATTGGCATTGAGAACCCCAACACACATTTGCACCCAGATCTTCTCAGAAGGATCCTTAGGTCTACTTGGTAACTTTGCTAGGCAACCTCTATCCTAACTGTACCGTCTATTTGTTTCTACCAAAAGCATCTCTAGTAACTTGTTGCTATATGTCCAATCTTATGTGAAAGGATTTTGTTGCACTAATAATTGATTTCTTTAATTTTTCATTTGTTCCCCTTTGTTATTCCTTGAACATTACTTCTTTTAGGCAATACCCTTTTTGCCTTTTCTATTTTAGTTAGGATGCCCTAAATTTAGGATATAAATACCCTTGTAATATGTAGTTGCAGAATAATTTTAGATATCTGATATTAAATATACTTTTCATGATCTTAATGTGCTTACTTTCCTCTTCTTACTCTTATCCTAAACCTTAAGCAAGTGTAGGTGGCGAGTGACCTCATCAAGCTGCTCGTGTATCATATTGAGTTAGTTTTGTGAGTCCATTAAGTTTCCTTGATGCGTCATATCCTTAGAATCATTTGTGGTTTTGCTTGTTCATTTCATTTACTTGTTTCAATATTTCATAATTCATTACCCTTCATTTCAATCTTGTTGCAAGCTTGAACCTACCCTAATATTGTTGTCCTTGTTAGCTCTCAGCACAGCGTGTCAAGATATGTATGAAACCTTCACAAGAAACTAGGTGTTAACTACTAACCTTACCTCCAACGATTTTCACTTAAGTGAACTCAATACTAAGGTTTTAGAGATGTAAACATAAATGAGATTAAGCGAAAGCTAGGCTAATAGACAAATAAGTAAGCTTGCTTGTGGTTTAATAGTTGCCTAGTCTTTCTTGGTATATGGTTGATGCATTCATGGCATGGCACAGCACAAAAATGACTTATGGGTTAAGTTTTCTAAAACAAAGATTTTACTTGCTTAAGCTTTATTTTGAAAATTAGGTTCTTGTCAAGCAAATAGTTTAGTTTCTAGGAGCTTGTTTTGTAATGCAAACATCTTAGTTTATAAAGACTGGTTTTTGAGCATATAGAATTGCATAGCTTAGGCTAGTGCTAAACTCTCTTTTAGGTTCCTAAATTAGGTAATTCAAATGCCTAGCAACGTCGACTACTTGGATGTTTAGCATTAGGGTTAGGCTAGGAAATTGGTGCTGATGCATGTTACTTGCATGAGTATGGCACTCATGTGTTACATTTACATTACTTGGTTAGACTAGAGTGATATGTTTGAATTGATGGTTTACTCATATGTTTATGATATGATGTTAGTTATACTATTGTATGTTATCTACTTTCGCTTAGCTTACTGTAAGCTGAGGGGATAATTTTTCTTATCTTTGAGTTTCAAAAGAAGTTATCTAAGATCTCACATCGAAGGAGCAAGGAGACTTTAGTATACATAAGGGGGTACAACTCTCCTTAAGAGATAAATAGTTAGAAACTTAGATTCAAGCACTAGAAAGGAGCCCTACAGGAAGATTGTTGAGTTATGCTACAAAGGCCTCAATAAGAGATTATAAAAGTATTGTGTAGATCTTATGATAAAATTATATTATGTACAAATATCTTAATGGGGCCTATATATTATATAAGAGTGTACAATTATGATACTTTGAGTATAGCTCACTGATATAAAGATTTCCATTGTGATTTGATATGTTGAATAAGAAGGGATTTAGAGTCAAGTATATCATATAGTTGAATGATAGGTGAAGTATAGGTTCTGCTTTATCCTTAACCCAAAGATGGTACTAACAAACTGCCTTCAGGTACTAAAAGTTGAGAAAAATGTCACATCTTGGCTTAGCACAGGATGTATCATAACACAGGAATACCTATTGAACACTTAACTCAACCTGCTCATTAATTAAAAGACAACATTGCTTACATGATAAAGGGGTTACTACATCGGAGTTCAACTGGATATTCTGTTACAACTTGTGTGTACAACATAATATTTATATCAAAACATGAACCAGCTTTTTCCTTTGTCATCTTCATAATAATAGAATTCCTGACTTAGTATAAGTTCCATACAAAAGTCGCTGACTCCTACTCCCCCCCAAGTATTGGGCCCTTTACGATGTAGTTAACTTGAGAATAAAGCATTTTATCCCCTCAGCTACTAAAGTTGAGCGAGAGTAGATAACAAACAACATAATATAGACAATATGGTAAACAATACTGTATATCACAACTGAAACATTTCAATCATAACCTGTAGGTTCAACTTCACATATGCATTCGCTCAACCGGGCATTTATTGCTAGTAATGCACCATGCTATGCTCATGTACATGGCATGCATCGGTATCGATATCCTATGCCCTCCAATCTTCTTCCGATTAGTTAACGTAGCCGAGCATTTGGATACAATGTCTAGGAACCTATGGACAACAAGAAGTTGCTTAGGAGTAGGACCCCTACTAAATTGGACTATACACTATAGTCTTACATTTTCAAAATGGGCAACAAGGAGTTACCTGGGAGTAGGATCCCCAACTTTGCTTACAAAATTAGACTACATACCGTAGTTCATAATTAAAGTGGCAACATTGGCAAATTAGGCCACACATTGTAGCCTACTAAATCAAAGTAGCAATACTATAAAACAAGACCACACACCATATTCTACTAAATCAAAGTGGCAATACTGCTAAATTAGACCACACACTGTAATCTACCAAATTTGAGTATCAAAAGAGTCACAATGTTCAGGCAATGCAATTTTTATGTTTCCAAAAACTGAGTTCATAAAGCCATATTCTTTCCATGATTACTTAGAAGCCTCATTTTGAAAGTTTTGACCCGTAGGTCCCTTTTTATGCCATGCCATGCCATGATATGCAATAGTAACTCAAGTATATCGCTCAACACAACTAGTCTTTCAGTTTTATTCAACCTAGTGATTTGATTCCAATTTTCAAACTCTCCCTAGCAGAATTCTAATATCTTACTTAGGGTTCACTTAGGTGAACATCAAGAAGATTGAGTTTGCAATCATTCAACTTCCTTAGTTAGCATAATCAATTGAAAGCACAATCAATCCAACATAGTAGCATAACAGTTTAACTAAGATACAATTACCATCATTCATAATCACCACATCAATATTCACCATAGTTGTAAAACCTTAAAATATTCAACCTAATACCCAAAGTAGACCCTAGTGTGCTTAAAGACTCTAAGCGTTAACATGGCTAATTAAGATGAAAACCTTAAGATAACAATCAAAGATTTAATTACGTAGAAAACTTTTATACCCTAAATATATATAAACACTAGAGATTACGCTTGAAAGTGATAAAGCCTTAAAACTATAACTTTAAGGATATAAAAGCACTAAATCACTATAATTTACTGTAAAACCCTAATTGATAATATAACCGTAGTATTATACCAAATCATTAGTAAAAGATTAAAAATAACTTTTAATCACTCATAAATACAAAAAATACTAAAGTAATTAATTAGAAACTAAGATATTACATCATAGATCACATTCATCTTCTAAGTATATAACTAAGTTAATATTACATAGAGTTAAGGGTTTAGTTGATGCTTAGGTTACATGTAGTGAACATTAATACCCTAAATGACACTTTTCATCTTAATTATACTAAGTAGCTTACCAAATGATATATATAGGATATAAATGCCTAAAGTAAGATCTCATTATCTATTTTTACTAATCAATTCACCTAATGTCTCATTTCCTTAATTTTTCTCTTAATTTTCCTTAATTACTATATTATGTATACTAAAAGGCATATGCTTTTGGAAAGTTGACCAAGGTCAAAAGGTTGACTAAGTCAATACATGTTGACTAAAGTCAACATGTAGAAAAGTCAACCAAAGACACTTACACTTTAGAAAATATCTAAGTCATCTAATAATTTCTTTTCTTTTAGCTTTTTCTTTCCTTTCTTCCCTTTAATTGCCATCCACTTCTTTTCCTTTCAAACCCTACCATCTTCTTCTTTTCAAACATAACACAAAACAAAAAAAATCAAACCCTTACCTCACCTTATTGCCGTGACCTTCCCTTTCCTTTTCACTTTCCAAAATTTTCCAAATTTGCCTCCATATTTCAAGAACAAACTAAGGTATGTTATTATGTTATTATGTATTGCTTTATATTATTTACTAGTTAGGTGAAGAGGTAGATTAGATGAGTAGTTATGTGTTATGTGTAAACCTCACAAATCTAGCTTTCTAAGTATAGAAGCAAACGCTTAAATTGTAGATGATTTTTTGAAGTCAATAGAGCCAGTAAGATTTAAAATTGATTAAAATCTCAATTCAAAACCTAAAGTGAATATGAAAAACTTTAAATTATCAATTGAACCTCTAATCGTAGATGAAGACCTTAAAACCTCAAGTATATGTAACTGCAAAAGTTAACCTCGAACTTCATCAAAACCTTAAGATAATAATTGAAGACTTAATTACGTATGAATATATTAAACCCTAAATGTGTAAAAACACTACAAATTGTACTTAGAAGTAATAAAAACCCTAAAACTATTACTTTAAGGATATAAAAGCATTAATCTACCATAATTTATCCTAAGACCCTAAGTGATAATATATCCTTCGTATTTTGTCATTTCATTAGTAAACAATTAAAGATAACTTTCAATCATGCATAAATATTTAGAATACTTAAGTGATCTCTTAGAAACTAAGATATTGCATTCTAGACCACATTCATCTTCTAAGTATATAACTAGGTTAATATTACATAGAGTTAGGAGTTTAGTTGATGCTTAGGTTATATGTAGTAAACTTTAATACCCTAATTGATACTTTTCATACTAGTTGTACTAAGTAGCCTACCAAATGATATATATAGAATATAAATACCTAAAGTAAGATCTCATCATCTATTTTTACTAATCAATTCACCAAATGTCTCATTTCCTTAATTTTTCTCTTAATTTTCCTTAATTACTATATTATGTATACTAAAAGGCATATGCTTTTGGAAAGTTGACCAAGTCAACACATGTTGACCAAGGTCAAAAGGTTAACTAAGTCAACATTTAGAAAAGTCAACAAAAGTCACTTTCACTTAAGAAAATATCTAAGTCATCTAATGATTTCTTTTCTTTTCTTTTATTTTAGATTTTTCTTCCCTATTCCTACTTCTTTGCCATCCATTCTTCTCCCTCTTCTAGACTTTACTTTTCTCATTTATAAAACACAATTTGAGACAAGAACAACTCCTTTTCCTCTTCCATTTCAAACCGTGGAATCCCCTTTGCTTTATCATCTTCACTTTTCCAAAATTTCACTTTCACAATCTTAAATACCACCACACACCAATCTACTATATCTACTTGCTTTCCTTTTCAAATTATAAAGGAGCAAAAGGTATGTTTTATATGATTTCTTCTCTTAATTAGTGAGTTAGTTATCTATCTAAGATTAGTATAGGAACTTTATGTAATTTATGCTTTTGTGTTATGGAAGGAAAGGAATCCTTATACTTATGTTTAGAGTGTAGAAATACCCATGTACATACATCAAGTGAGTATATATGGATTATACATATTAAGGTTTTAGTGAAACCCATAGCATAAGTGTATAAATCCTTAGCTAAATGGAAAGAACACTTGTACATATGCTTAAATATGTGTATATAAGAGTATACTTAATAAATACATGTATGGAAACTCTTGTACATGAATAACCATTATGTACATAACCTAAAAGGAGGTTTATACTAGTTATACATACATATGCCATGCCAAATACACCCTTAAAGTACAAAAATATAAAAATTGTGAAGATTTATTAAAAGGGGACTTTAGGCATACAAAAATACGTATAAAAATATGTATACCACTGTATGTGTATATGGGTATATGTATTAGTATATGTTTTAGTACATAAGTATACATATTAGTATGTTAGAAGTATAAGTATGTATATAACATATGTATGAGTACATAAGGATATATATATATATATATATATTTATATGTAATGAATTATTACATAAGCCATGACATCATCAAAAGATTACATAAGCCATAACATAAGCAAATGATGACATAAGCGATGACACAAGCAAATGATGACATAAGCGATGACACAAGCAAATGATGACATAAGCGATGACACAAGCAAATGATGACATAAGCGATGATACAAGCGATTGATGACCTAAACGATGACATAAGCATAAGTTTGTTAAATAATAAATTATAAGATTACATAAGAATCTAACATATATATGTATACATGTACTTAGGAGTTGAAGATCCTTTAAACCCTAATACACTTTTCAGACTGAATTAAACTTAATTAAGTACGTGAATTAGTAATACCAATGTAAAATTTCCTAAGTGTAAGAAGCTAATGGCTAATGAAATCATTAAATACTAGAATAGGATATAAACATAAGCAATAAGAATAATTAAACTTCAATAAGATAAAATTTCAATAAGTTTAGCTCATATCGTAAAACACGGGTCTTAATGTCTAAAACAGACATCATCATGTGAACGTACGTTCGAAAACGATGAAAAATGACTATAAGTTTGCAAATATCGGAATTAGAATGAAAAGTTACTAAATATATAAAGGAAGTCTCATAACTCACAAATATAAGAAAATAGTTACTATTAACCCCATTGAGTATGGTAAACCCTATATACATTATACTTGGGTTATACTGAGGGAACTAGATAAACTACAATAGACTTTTAGTTAACTAAGGAGTCTGACTTCTCAGAATACTTATAAGTTTTACTATTTTGATTTAGGCGTTCAATATCGAGTTCTAGAAACCCCAAAGGTTTGGAGAATGAGCAATAATCTAGGTGAGGGAGTTTTGATGACCTGCTACTTGCTTGTACGTATTAATTGTATGAGGTTTTGCTACTCGCTATTGCTTGTATGTTTGAATGATTGCTTTGCTTGTTTGCTATCATCTGTATGATCACCTTTTTAAATTGATAAATATAAGTATTAGACCAAAATAACCAATTATACTTGTCGCATGTCTATGACTCGGTAAAGGTATGAATGGAGAGTGCTAGCTTTGCAAAAATCTTGAGAAAAGTATTTTTGGAAAAAGCTTTTCTACTCTTAAATATATTTTTGTATAATCTCTATAAGGGCTCATGGAGCCATAAACAATATATTAACGTTAAGGCGAAGCTAGCATGGGATCTCCAATTGATAGCGAGAAGACTTGCTTTATTGTGCCTATAAGGCCTTGAATAATTTTCGTTGTGAGAGGATTCGCATATTTGTGCTCGAAGAGCCTTGGATGGTGGATAGTCTTAGTTTAGGATCCAACTATTTGGATTGGAACTCTTTTCTCGACTAGGGTAATAGTCGAGTGTTGCCTAGAGGGGTGGTGCCCTTAGGTAGCCTCATGTGGGTAAGCTAAGGTACCCTATGCGGGTAAGTACAGGGTATAATTGAAGTGTAGACGATGTAATTCTACACCTTCAATAGTTCTAAACTCCTATGGATGTATTGCTTACATTCATCGCGCTTGCATTCATTTTGTATATAGATAGCTTGCTTGCATGTGTGATAATAATGTGTGATATTTTACTTGAACGGTAGTGGTGAGGGATGAACTCACTAAGATGTTTCATGCACATTCCCCCTTAGTTTCCTTTGTAGGTTTACTTACGATGAGATTAAGATATGTCTTGAGTGTTGAGTGCGAGTTGAAGATATGTATACTAATATTAGAAGTAGTTGAGTACTCTTTAGATGATACATAAACATCCTTTGTAGAAAATATTTATATGTTAGAACTTACTATAATCTAATTTTTCTTGTAGATTTTTTTTAAAATGTTAGTATATCCTGTCTTATTATTTGGTAGGGGATACCGATTCGCTGCGATTCTAAGGAACTATAGGATATCGGATATCTATAGTTATTTATATTTATATGTTATGTTACAACAAATTAATTACTTGAAAATCAGTAATCTTAGTGATTTATTATTTAGAGTCTTGCAATTTTTGACTTGCAAGGCGGTTTTCATATCATGGGTGTATACATATTATGGAAATTTCAGGTAATCCTACTAGGCCTCCTTTAAGGTCCTAACATTATGTATATATATGTTGAAGGAGGCATAAAGTTTCAATCTTTATATGTAAAAGAGTAGAAATCATGGTGAAGTAGAAGGAGATGCATGTGTATAAGTCTTTAAGTATATGTACATAAGGGTATACTAGAGAAATACAAGTATAGAGACCTTTGTACATAAGTATTCATTATGTACATAACCTAAACTTAGACATATACTAACTATACATACCTATACCATGCTAAATATACTCTTAAAAACACAAAAAGAATGAAATTAGAGAAGCCTTCTTAAGAGGAATTTTGGGCATACGAAGATATGTATGTAACCGTATATATATATGGGTATATGTATAAGTATAAATATAGTATAAGTATAAGTATATGTATGAGTATACTAGTATACATACAAGTAGAGTAATGGTATAAATATAAACTTAACATATGTATAAATGTACATAAGTGTACATAATACACTTAGGCATGAGGTAAGGCTTATGTAAGTAAAGGATGATGTAAGCAATGAGGTAATCACATGATGACATAAGCCATGACATAAGTAAATGATGACATAAGCGATGACACAAGCGATTGATGACGTAAGTGATGATATAAGCATAAGCTTATAAAATAAAAACATAAGTATGTACATGTACTTAGGATCCAAAACTTTAAACCCTAATACACATCCTAAATTAAATTAAACTTAATTAAGTATATGAGTTAGTAATACCAATGTAAAATTCCCTAAGTATAAGAATAAATGGCTAATTAAATCATTAACTACTAAAATGGAACATAAAACTAGCCAATAGAAATAATTAAGCTTCAATAGTTAGAATTTCAATAAATTTAGTCTACATCGTAAAACACGGGTCTTAACGTCCAAAACGGACATCATCGTGTGAACGTATGTCTGAAAACGATGAAAAACAACTATAAATTCGTAAATATTGAAAATAGAATGAAAAAGTTAGGTACGATTAGCAATTAGGTTTAATCGAATAAAGGTTGATAGTAATCTAAGTAGAATTAGGTAGATAGATATTTAGAACCATTAGTTAAGTCAACTACTTATTATCCCTATTATTTTGTAATGATCAGGTGATCCCAACGAAGACGAGGATCTTCTGATCGGTTATTACGATTAGAGTGAGTCATCATAGTTAAGTGAATACTCCCGATGACTTTATACTTGTTTGTGCTTGTAGTTAGTGCACTTAAATTGAATATCAATAACTTGATGCATGGGGTTTCGGGATATGCGTGTGCTTGATATTGATTGATTATTGTGAGAAATATTGTTAAATACGATAATTGATGATTTGATTGTATGATTGATTTTTATATGATTTGGATGGTTTGCTGATATTGTTTGATTGCTTCATAATTTGACCTAATCATATTTAGCTTATCTTAAACTAAAAGGGTCATGCATTACTTATTCTGGCAATCACTTCACACAAAGATAAAGAAAGGCCTTGCAAGGGTTGTTTATATATATTAAAGTGTTTATGTACGGTGTACTCGTACAACATGACCTTACTCGAACTTATGGGCTTACTATGCGATGGAGACACCAACCGTATAGCTGAGGGTTGAGTCTAGAGATCTCCGCTGTAAGGTGTGAGTGTAGACTGTGGGGGCCACCTCACTGTTAGGCTTGGGATTTTGTATACTATTAGACAACTTAGAAATGGAAATATATTTTATGAAATATGATATTCAAAGTTATGGGTAAAAACCCAGGTACTAGAGCCTGGTTGTGATTGGTGCCGATGAATCTCCAACCCTTATCTTGGAGGGCCTTAAAATCTGATATTATATGCAATATTGGTTAATTGCATATATTGTTGGCATACTGCGTGTGCATGTATTGATATGGTTGTAACAATTTATTTGATAACTTGTTTGCTAATATGGTATGAGGGATAGCTCACTAAGCTTTTGTAGCTTATTTCCCAATAGTCTTTCTTTTGCAAGTTTACTTACGATGGGAGGTAGATAAATCTCGAGTGCTGAGTGCAAGATGAAGATATGTACATTAGTGTTAAAATTAGTTGGGATCTTTATAAGTGATACATAAACATTCTTTGTAGAAAATATTCACATGTTAGAATTTAATATAATTTAATTTTTCCTATAGTTTTATAATGTTGGCATATCTTATCCTATTATTTGGTAGGGGATACCGATTCTCTGTGGTTCTAAGGAACTGTGGGATATTGGACATCTATAATTATTTATAATTATATATTATGTTATGTTACAATAAATTACTTGAAAATTAGTAATCTTTGTGATTTATTATTTAGAATCTTGCAATCTCTGACTTGTAAGGTGGTTTTCATATCATGAGTGCACATATGTTATGGAAATTTTAGGTAATCCTATTAGGTCCCCTTTAGGGTCCTGACAATAGTAGCATATCAGTTTACCCAAGATATACTTATATTTAATCAATACAACATCAATCAACACGCAGTGTTATAAGTAGCAATATATCTACTCCAAGCATAGGTTAGATCCACTTACTTGGGCTTAATAATAACGTAATATTCTATACTTCATGATGTAGTCCTTCCCTACTTATCACACCTATGAAAATATAAACATGGTTTCTAAGTCAATTACCAATTGAATCTAAATTCTCATAAATTTCCTTATTGTGCCTTTAAACTTCATTTAATCGTATCTTACTCATTTCCTATTCCATTTTAGTAAACTTTATGTCGTCACGATTGTTGTTTCAAGTACTATTAAGATATCTCCAGAATCAAGTTTATCAATATTATCAAGGTCTAAAAATATCCCTTTTTTTTTTCATTATGACTCGACTGTACGTTATCCTAACTCCGTAATTGACCCGAACAAACTTTAGTATGGAACTAAAAACCCTAAAAATCATACTTTCCAAACTTATCCAATAATCCTTAATATACCCCAATGTGTTCATTTTACGTGAATTTGACAAGCATTTTACTAGTACTAATTACTATATTACATATTAAGAGAATATATAAGCTTATATTAGGAAAATACGTAATAAATAGTATACGAGCCTGATTAATTTTATAAAAAATCCTATAGACTCACAAAAATATGTAGGTTAATTATTGATCATGAATTATACTAAACTAGCTATTATCTATTTTTACGAAAATAGTGGTTTCAGTTCGAAATTACGAAAAATTAGGGAAAATAAATAAATTTATATGTGAGATAAAAAATAAATAGTCTAAATATCATTTTAAACATCCAGAGGTCTAAATATGTAGGGCTCATTCATTAATTTCATTAAAAACTAATTATTTCAACAATTTGGTAAAATTAACAGTTTTATTCAAAATAATTATAAAAAATAGTAAACATACTTAATTTAAAAAATTATTGTTACCAAAATTAAATATATATATATATATATATATATATTAGGTGTATTATATACAAAAATTGAGTTTGAAACAACATCATCTAATATTTATAAAAATTTATTCAATTTTCATCTAAATAGGGCATTTTCTTAAGGAACCCATATTTCCAATAATTATTTAATTAAAATAAAATTTTTACATGAATCTACATCTAGAATAATCTCAGAAAACCAAATTTCACAATTAATTAATAACATTTTATATTTTTACAACATTAAATAAGTTACGGGCAGAATTTTGGTTTACCTAAATCGGTTGCTTCCGACCACCACTTGGCTGCCACACCTTGTTGGAAGTGCTTCTCTAGCTACCCCCTATTGGACCTCTAAGCTGCTCCAAGTCAAGTTGTGGTTTGGTACACAAACTACCTTAAACCCATGCCAACCCTATTTCTTGTTTTATTTTTATTTTATTTTTTCCAATTTTATAAAATTATGTTATTATGTTTTTAGGTTGCTAAAATATTGAAAATGAGATTTGGATCCCTATTTATAGGATTTAAGATTTTTTTGCATGTAAAAAAGTAAATTATAAATGTCATTTTCTTGATTTTTCAATGCATGAGGTGTTATTTTCTAGTGTTTTACCTTTTAACTCATCAATTCAAATTGATCCTTAGCTGCCATATCATGGGATGACTCATCCTTTTATTTTTTTTTAATTTTTCCATTTTTTATATTAATTTACCTTATTTTAATAATAATTTCTTATTATATATGTGTATTTAATAAAATAATGCATGTTCTACGTTAATACATATATAATTTAACTTCATTTATTATTTTTATAAGTTAAATAACTTATTTCTAAGATTTCGTTATATCTAAATGCTAAGATTTTATGTTTTTAATATTTATTGACTTTAGCGATAAATTGACATTTTCTTAAATTAATATTCTTATATGGCTTATTTTGAGAAATTAACTTTATTTAAATTATTTCATCTAATTTTTTTAACTTTACTATGAAGTTTAAAATAAAATTGATAATATAGCTTAGTGCCCTAAATTTAGGAGCCTAGATCCTAAGGTTATTGAATTGACTCGAAATCTTAAGGTATTACAAAAATTTTTTTAAGTAGATACCTAGAAGGTGGGGCGTTACATTCTCCTTCCTCCTTATTATTCATTGGAACAAAGTCTCTTATCCTTGTCTAATCAAGTTGGATTTGTTGAGATCTTATGCAACTTTTTTCTAAGCATTGTTATACATGATAAATATATGAGAAATTAACTAAAAACATATGAAAATTTAATGGAAAGGAAAATATATTATTGAAGATATAAATATTTAGCGAAAATTTAACATAAATGGTTTAAACCGTAGATCAAACTAGTTTTAATTAGGTTTGAAAAATTTATGAACTAAACTATATGGTTATATTCGATTAAAAAAGAAAATTGAATCATTATATTAGGTTTGGCTCGGTAAGGAGGGATGAATC
This sequence comes from Lumnitzera littorea, assembly GCA_024138015.1. Lineage (NCBI taxonomy): Eukaryota > Viridiplantae > Streptophyta > Magnoliopsida > Myrtales > Combretaceae > Lumnitzera > Lumnitzera littorea. The sequence goes on along the minus strand of JAMXBB010000009.1, from coordinate 69,847,169 downwards.
ATACCAAATCAAATTGTGCCCACCCCTAGTGGTTCCCTCCTTTGAAACACAATCCTCCACCACTTCTTAGCGAAAACTAATGCCGTGACTAAGCTCATGGCATTTAAAAACCTAAGACCCAATCCCATTTCAAAGCACAACAACCATAAAGTGGCTCAACTAGTACCACTACCATTAGTTCGATTTGAAACTACCACCAGATGGTTGCTATTGGTTGAAGTAGGACCACTAATCTCACTTTTACGAATGAAAATCTTATGAAAGTAATTTTTCTCCCTCAAATTGGTAGCTAGAAGCCATCAGACCACCTCTTGTAGCTCTTGTTCACCATCCTTAGCTTAATGTATGTGCGCTATATGTGCTAGTTCAATCCTGAGTAGCTAGTTCATAGGTACAAGTAAGCAACTATCTGGCAACTTAAAATGCAAAAATTTTTAGTTTCCTCTTTGTAAATGAATAAATTTAATTTCTCTATTTTTCATTTTTTGTTAATAAATAAATTTATTCATTTTCTTTACTTGCAAAATTATAATAATAATAATAATTTCTTTTAATCAAAAGGATATTTTGAAAGATAAATTTAAATTTGAAAGGTTAAAAGTTGTACATGTTTAAGGTTTAATAGGATAAGTCTTGGATTTATGGATCTTTGATTTTCAAAAATCATTTTTAAAAATGATTTTCTCATAAATTAGTAAGTAGGTTAAAATCAATCAACCTAATTAGTTTTTACCTCTTTTTTTTTTTTTCTTAACCTTGATTAGGTGACGACTCCAAATTCTTCAAATTTATCAAAAACTAGATTTTTCTTAATTCTTAGCTGAGGGTTAATATTGAACTGGTGAGGTTTAATATTAATTGGCTTAAGGAAATTAAAATTAAAAAATTAGTCTTAATAGGATGGCCACTTAATTAAGGAATGTAAATATTTTTTTAGATTTATTTTTTTAAATACCTATGCCATATTTTAATTTCTTGTAAATATTTTTAACTATAAATAATAGTACTAACCTTTTGTTGTAGTTAGCTTTTATGATTCATATTTTGTTTGGGGGGAGGGTGAGATGGGGATGATGTGGGGTGTGTGGTGTTGTTATTTTTTAATTATAATATGTTGTGATATGACCATCGCTTAGGATTAATTAAGCCACCCTACTAAAGTTTCAATAAAACCAATAAACTATTTCTTCGAAAACATGTAAGGTCATAGAGTTTATAGACCTATAGAACCCCTACTAATTGCATACATCTTCCTTAACCATGAGTTAATACACCACTTACAAATTGCAACCCTACTAGTGTTTGAGTGTCTTAGAAGTGTAAATTATTTGTTGTACCTATTCCTTGTAAATATTTTTATATTATTGTAATATTTACCATATGTGTTCTTTTGTAAAAGTTAAGGGTATTTTATAAACATTGAATGCCCAAGCTGAAGAAAATGAAAGGGCCATAGAATGGGCTTTAGACTTGTTAGGTAATATTGTAACTCAACTATGAGAACTAGATTAGGAATTTTTAGATGTAGTTAAGGAGTCTAAGAATAAATGTTTGGCTCCTTTGCTTTGCTCATTTCCTATGTCCTTCATGATATTAAATTAATAAGAAGAACCTGTTCTCTTTTAGAGAATCATTCTTTGTAAATAAATCGTTTAATAGCATTCATTTAACCATTATTTTCATTTGTTCAAAGGAATATAGATAAATCTTATAAGCATGTAAATTAAAGCAAATCCCTCCATCCCAGTTTAATCATTCGGTTTTTGTAAAATAAAGTTTTCATTCCTCCCCCCTTACTTCTCTTTGCAAAAATATCTATGTCTTCATTCCTTAACTATTTCTTCAATTTATCGCTCTCTCTTTCTCTCTCTCTTAAAAAGAGAGAGAGAGAGAGAGAAAAAAGGTTGCTAACAATTGCAAATTCTTACATGATTTAAGGAGAATACAAGATAACACGACTTATGTACACTAAGGAGTAGAAGGGAAAGGCCTATGATTGACCCGTCAAGACAGTTTACTTGAACACAAGACCCTAGCCTTTAGCTTAACCTAAAAGATAGTTTAGTCTAAACACAAACCCCTTGCCTAAGTAACTAGACCAATGTAAAACCTTAGGCCATCAGGAAAGCTAAGTCCTAAACATGAACCCTAATCCATTCAAAACGCAAAACCAGATATAGCTGCAATCTCGAATGCAAGAAAGCCCAATTCTATGTTAGACCTACATTTTAGACAAAAAGGCAATTCAGAACTCCTTTACTTAGCCTATTCGAACCTAAAGAATCAGGCTTATATTAAGATCAAGAATGAAAGAGAGCAAACAAACTTAAAAGCCAAGGGGCATCTAGCTTATAAGTTTAGGGCAATTGTCTTTTTAAGCATGTATATACTTTTGGAGCATATTAAGTCAAATTAAGGTAGGTAGACACAAGAGAAAGACACCATTAATATTTGGTTTTAAAAATTTAATTTTGAACTAAAGTGGAATGAAAAGTGTTTCTTCACACTGGGGAATGTTTTAAGGAACACTTCAAGAGACTAGGGGCAAAATCAATCCTTGCCATGGGGCAAATCAATACAAATGGTAATTTACTATTAAAGAGTTTGGAATGAGAAGAGGCAAACTATATCTTATACGCTAATCTTTAAACACTTTGAGGGTATAGTAACATCATGGTGAGGATATTTTCAACTTATTCGTTAAAGGAGGTCCATTTTAAGATCAAAACGAAGTTAGACATTCATTTTCAATATCTTAAATGAAATTATTCTTTACCCATCTCATTGAGCCCATTCTTGAGTATATTTTCAGAATTTTTTAAATCTTATTAAGAACTAACCTACGTTGGGGTAGATGGGAGGTTAGGGTCACTAATTAGGAAAAGAGGGTAAAATTAGTTTATGTTTGTCCTAGTGACATCAATTTAAAGATAATTTTTATTTTTGATAATTTATTTTCTTTGAAATGAAGAAGAGCGTACAAGAGCTTTATACATATAATCCAAACACTTTGAAAAGGTAGTAACCTTTTAGGATAAAAAAGAGAAAGGGGAAAGAAACAACAAAAGGATGAGATAAAATAAAATTAAAAAAAAAAGAAAGAGAAAAAAGAAGAAAAGAAAATAAGAAAAAAGAGAAGCTTGAAAATTAGCCTCGAATATAGGAGAAAAGTGTAAAAGCTACACCCTAACCTACTAAGAAAGCAAACTTAAACATAACTACCCTATTCCACAAAGAGGGCCTAAACTCAAAGCCTAAATGGCACTAGAAATATAAAGCCTTCATACCCATTTTGAATGACCTTTTGAGCCCTAAAAACATGAAGCCTCCATACTCATTCCAAATCATATTCTAAATTGTAGATACAAAACTTCCTTACCCATTGTGAATCATGAACACAAGGCCTTTAACCCACAATTCCACCCATAGTCAATGAAAGCTCTTCTAATCATAGGGAATAATTCATCTTAAATGAAGATTGTCTTTTAAAACTATGGAAAGCACACTTCTAGTCTTTCTTAAGGGTTCTTAACTTATAGAGTTATGTTGAATACGTAATCATTTCAAAATAGGCCCTTCTCATGGATCCTTTTTGAAACCATTTGACCTAAAACTTAACTCACAATACTGAACCAAAAAGAACTAACGGATTGATTTGGGTGTATCACTTACAAATTGGGCCATAGTTTTTGGAAAAGCAGTTAAGAACGAAAATCTAAAGCGAAAGTATGTAAAGAAGTCCTATTCGACTAAATTGATCATGGGTTACCATTTCCATAGAGAAATGGTACTTAAAATCACAAGGCCCTACCATCAAAATCAACATTCCAACAGTATCTTCATATTCAAGCAAAACTAGCCTTTACGGTATTAGCATTAGAATATATTTTTAGAAATTGAGAAGAATAAAAAGCACCCCATAAGGTTTACCAAGGAAAGGAAGGGTTTAAGAATTTGTACTTGTTAGAACAAGTAGAAAAAAGAAGAAGAAAAGAAAGAAAGAAAGAAAGAAAGGAAAAACAATATAAAGAAAGAGAGAGAGAGAGGG
>JAMXBB010000009.1:69455449-69840187 GCA_024138015.1 Lumnitzera littorea | reverse complement strand
AAAGAGAAAAAATAGAGGAGAAAAAGGTATAGAAAGAGAAAACGAAGAATTTCTCTTCCAAAATTTTTTTCAAAAACTTCTAAAGCAATCCATTTCAAGTATTTGAAAGTACCTAGTGCTAGTTGCCCTAGTGGCCCCTCCTATTCACTTAAACAATTTGATCTCATTTTCGAAAAGTCTTTTTCTCTTATAGTCCTAATGACCATATTTGTTCTTTTTCAAGGGTATTAGCCTTAACTCAAGAACAAGGGAGGCAGTCCTACTTTTCTCTTAAAATAGTTTCTATCAACTTAAGGTACTTATTCCCTAATAGCTTGTCCGGGCAGACTTAATGGTTCGATTCGTCTTTTAAGTTAGCCTTAGTTACTAAGATTAAAGAACTTTTTCATAAGGCTATTTGGGCATTTCCTTTTTGGGTTGGCTTTGGTTTCCAAATTGGGAACACTCCTAACTGATTCATCAATAGCAAAAGTTTTACTATGCCCTCTAAGTTTTCACATTGCCTAATAGAAAATTCGAACTAGTTTAAGTAGCCTTAGTGGCTTAGTTTGTTTCTCAAAGCCAAAGGTCGGTTTTTTCAAGGACTTCAGCCCATTATTTATCATGGAGTTTTCCTGTGTGGAAAGAAAAAGTTTGTCACAATCCTATACAAGACACAAAAAGTTGAATTAACCTTAGATGTAAATTCTTACCAAATTCGTGACCTTGATTCTTGCTTCCTTGTACTCGAGATCTCTAGTACTTTTGATTGAGTAGTGTAGTACCTTTCTGCGTTTATTGGCCAAAGGTGTCCTAAAAGAGCACTTCATTCTTCTTGCAAGCAGTATGACATGTTTAATACTATAGACTATAAAGCTTTATCTAAACCATTGGATGTACAAGTCTCTCTTACTAAGGCAATACTCTTCATGCTAAGAAAATTTTTTGAGGAAGTTTCTACAAAAAGTCATGTGGACTCTTTGTTTAGCATAGTAACATTTTGTTATTAGGGAAAACAAGTAGTTATTGGAACAAGATAAGGATTTGATCTTCTTTAAGGCAATAATGAAGCGAATAGAAAGATGAAGTTGTTGGTGATGCAAACAACTTTCTTCATATGGCGAGAAGAGACAAAGAATTAAACTCGAACACGGGTTGTCTTGGAGATGATATTGACCATGTTGGTATGGTGAACTTATTCGGATTTCTAAAGAGTAATTTCACTTTTGAGGAGCTAAATTTTTTATTATAATGTTAGAAATGCCTATAATGATTCTAAGAAAGCCTTATGGTTTAGTTGAATAAAGAATGAAGGTTTAGCGACTTATAAGCTTCTAGTGCTACAAAGCTTATACCTTAATTAGTACTCTTGTTTCTCCTTTATTGATATGAATTTGTAAATAAACATATGAACCTAATTTCATACGTAACCAAGGGATGAGTCTAGGCTACGAGTTAGCTAAAAAATTAAATGATAGTTGAAGGCTGAGCAGGAGTTCCCGTGCTCCAATGTTGGGTATGATGCATCAATACCTCACACGAGCTCAGGACCATTTGATATGACATACAAGTATGGTCGGAGGTTACTCACCATTAGTTCATGCTCAAAGAGCTAGATTAGTGTAGCTTGAGAGTAAGTAATAGAATACTTAGCTTAAGAGATTATGTCTGAAAAGTTCAATTTGTTAACTCTTATATCTATGACAATGTACAAGTATTTATATTTCTCAATTAGGGTAAATCATAGGTAGGAGTAAATTACAAAAAAGATTCCCACTGGTAAAGGAAAAAGAGAATAATTTACAAGGATATCAATGTAATCATGCAAAAAGAAAGGATAGTACGGATGTTAGAAAAGGATAGCATGCATGTAATTTTGCTCATTCTGTGGTCCCAATGACACTGTGAATTGAGCAGTGGTAGGCCTTGGTTAGGTCTGGTCGGTGCTAGCAGTTTGACAGCTTTGATTGTTAGGAATAAACAAGGGTTGGCTCAGGGGCGACTCACATTTGGGTTGGCCTCGGGTGGTTGGCTCTTGGCAATTGTTAACTTGACTTTAGTAGTGGTTAGGTTGATAGTATTCCGATTCGATGCTGGGAATGTTACATGATGGAGAGGTTAGCTTGGTATGTTGGTTGGTCACCTTAGTAGCTTCTTGGATGATGCAGGAAGGGAAGTAGCTCGACAGGTCGGACTAGGGTAAGCACTGCTCTTCGGCGCTTAACTCACCTCAGATAGCTCGATGAACCATCTAAGCAAGCCTTCAGGTTTAGGAGTGTATGATTGGTCCTTGATCCCTATCATCCCCTTAGGGTTGTTTGAGATTTGGGATCAAATCTGGCTTGGCTCTAGGTTACTCATCTTTAGGAGTATAAGGTTGGAGATCGACAATGTTGAAGGAGTCCAAGACTCCATATCCTTTAGGTAGTTCAATCTTGTAATCATTAGGATTAATCTTTTCAAGCACTCTAAAAGGTCTATTAGCCCTATGAGATAACTTGCTCCCCTTCAAATTCGGCAATCGCTCCTTGCTAAGGTGGATCAAGACTAAATCGCTAAGTTGAAACTCTTTCTTCTTCTACCCTTAGCCTTACCTCTCAAGCTTAGCAGTAGTTCGACATAATTGCTCTATTACCTTTTGGTGCATGGCTTTGATGGTCTTAACTCTTTTTGCAGCTAACTCATCATCATCAAGTCTCGATTGGGGTGCTAGGTCCATTGGGAGCTTGGGGTTGAACCCATAGGTAACCTCAAATGGAGGCATGTTTGTCATGCTACAGGTGGTTCTATTGTCAGTGAACTCAATGATTGGTAGACATACATCCCAATTAGCCATGTTTCATCCGAAAGCAACTCGTAGCAAAGTTCCTACAGTTCTATTGGCAACCTCAGTCTACCCATCAGCTTGTGGAAGGTAGGACGTGCTATATAATAGCTTGGTTCCCATTCATCTCCATAGTGTCTTTCAAAAGTGACTCATGAACTTAGGGTCTCGATCCAAAACAATGGTTCTGGGCACACTGTGAAGCTTGATTACTTCTTACAAGAAAAGAAAAGAGATAGTTGAAGCAGTTTTGGAACAAGGCATGAAATGCGCCATCTTGCCAAGTCGATTTATGACCACCATGATGGAATTCTTCCCTTGAGTTGTCCTTGGTAATCCTAACATGAAGTCCGTACTTAGCTCGGACTAAGGTTTGGTTGAGATGGGCAAGGGTAGATAGAGGCCTTGCTTGGCTCGGCTCTTTGCCTTTCGGCAGGTCATACATCTTTCCAATACGAACTGCACATCTCTTATCATTCTTAGCTAGAAGAATCTCATAGGTAGGACTTCATGGGTTCGATATTGGCCAAAGTATCATGTCAATCCTCTTCCATGCGCCTCGCACACTAGTAATTCTCTTATGGAATAGGTCAAGATACATAACCTCCTCTTCCTGAATAAGTATCCATCTTTCTTATGATAGTCGTCCAGTGTCTATCCTTCCTCGCATCGAGCATAGATAGAACCAAAGTATGGATCCTTAACATATAAATTCTTTATTGTTGAAATGTCAAGTAGCCTGGTCTACAACTCGGTCAGGAGAAAATGTTGTTTCAATAGGGAGTTGACTACTGCATTGTTCTTTCCATTCTTGTATTTTACGACATAAGAAAAACCCACCATGAACTCAACTCATTTGGCTTACCTTTTAGACAATTTGGGTTGGCTCTTCAAATATCTCAAGGATTCATGATCGGTATAGATCACAAACTCCTTGGGTAGCAAATAATGTTGCCACACCATTTAGGCTCGGATTAAGGAGTAAAACTCCTTATCATATATAGAATATTTGAGTGTAGCTCCTCAAAGTTTCTTGCTAAAGTAAGCAATAGGTTGTCCTCCTTAAAACTCCCCTTCTCTTTCTTTCCCCATCTAAATTTAACACTCTTCTTTGATAGTTTGGTAAGTGGGGCCGCAATCATACTAAAATTCTTTATAAATCTATGATAGAATGATGCTAGGTTATGGAAACTTCTCGCATTTGCAGTAAAGGTTAGCACAGGCCATTCTATGATTGCTCTTATTTTCTCATCATTGACTCGAATGCCACCTCTACTCATAATAAACACCAAGATGATTACCTTGGGTTGACAAAAGTCGCATTTCTTCAGATTAGCGTAGAGTTGTTTAGCTCAGAGTTTTTCAAAGACTCTTTGAAGATGCACTTGGTGAGTCTTTATGTTAGGGATGTATACTAGGATGCCATCAAAATAAACCATGACAAACTTCCCTATTAATGCTCGAAGCACATGATTCATCAAGTGCATAAATGTGCTCGATGCATTAGACAGTTGAAATGGCATTACAAGCCATTCATATAAACCATATCGTGTCTTGAATGTGGTCTTCCATTCATCACCCTCACACATTTAAATATGATGGTATCCAGACTTAAGGTCGATCTTAGAGAACACTCTCGCTCCATTTAACTCATCCAACATATCATCAAGCCTTGGTATAGGATACTTGTACTTGATGGTAATGCGATTGATTGCTTGGTTATCTATACACATTCTCTAATATCCATCTTTATTTGGCACTAACAAGGCTGGCATGGTATAGGGGCTAAGAGATTTACGTACATATCCCTTATCCATCAACTCATTAGCTTACTTCTGCAATTCGATGACTTGTTTAAGATTCAGTTTATAGGTAGGCTTGTTTAGCGGTGCGGTTCCTAACTATAGGTCAATTACATGCTTGATGCCTTAGATTGAGGGTAGACGTTTTGGTAACTCCTCTAGAAATAGGTCAGCAAACTCTTCTAGAAGAGTCTCATGAGTCTCATCTCTAGAATTCTTTAGACTAGTAGATAAGTTAGTCCTTCAAGCTTTATCTCTCTTTTTAGCTAGGCTCGGGTTACTACCGGAGCCTCTTTTTTTAGGGTTTGGCTCAATTAGGACTGCATGACCTTTACTTGTTCAGCAGTCATAGGACTTAATTTCATCCTCTAACCTTTATGCTCCATAGAACATATGTTCCTTCTTCCATCATATGTAACTGCTTAATCAAACATCCATGGTCACCCAAGCAGAATGTAGGTTGCACTCATGGGTAGCATATCACAGAGTACTTCATTTTGGTAACTGCCAATGTAGATCAACATGGACACCTATTTGTTCACTTGTAGGGCTCCTTTATCATTGAGCTAATGAAGCTTATAAGGCTTTGGGTGGGGCTTGGTCAGCAATTTTAATTGCTAGACCATAAATGCAGAGGCTACATTAGTGTAGCTCCCACTGTCAACAATTAGCATACATAAAGACCTATTCACCTTACATCCGATATGGAAGAGATTTTCCCTCTACTCATCTTTGGGCACAAGATTGACACTCATTGTTCTTCTCAATACTAAAGTGGTTGGCATAAAGTTTCCTTCCTCACTGTAGATAACTTACTCCTCGGACAGTTTAGCCTATCTATCCTCTTTCATATCCTTTACTTTCTCATCAATACTGTCGACTTCAATAGTCAACAGCTCACCTTAGAATACCATAGTTCTTCTGTTCGGACACTAAGCCGCTGTGTGTCCAAAGCCTTAGCATTTGAAATACTTGATCTCACTCGTCTTCCTCCTTAAACTCTAGCCTTTCTTAAACTTTCTCAAGGGTTCCTTTACCTCTGCTTGGGTAGTTTGAGCAGATTGAACCTTGGTAACCTTGGTTTTGTTTGGACAAGCCTGCTCCGAACAGATCGGCTATTGCCAAGTCGGTTAGTGGGTAGTCGGGACCTTCCTACTTGGCACCTTTCTATCCTTTGGGCAACTCAAACTGTGTCATCAAGCGTTCCAATATCCAGGGTTTCCAGGATGAATCAAGATACAGTTTTGTCCTCTAGCTCCATGACTTCACATTGGATCATTAACATTTGGAATTCCTTAGCATAAGTGTTTACACTTGACCTTCCTTACCTTGGCTCTTGCAGTCTTTTGAAGACATCCTGTAAATAATAGCTTGGCACAAACCTTCTTCGCATAACCCTCTTCATTTCATACCATCTCCTAATCTCTCGTTCTCCTTCCCTTCTTTGGGTAGCTTGTAAGTTCTTTCACTAAAGAGCGGCATAACCAGTGAACTCTAACATAGCAAGTCTAACTTTTGTATTGTCAAGTATGTTATGGCATTCAAATTGCTTTTCAATCCCATCTACCTAATCTAGGTAGTCCTTAGCATCACCACTCTTAGAAAAACTTGGAATATACATCCTCAACTCTTCAACTTTAGGGGCTTGTACATTTCTTTCTTTAAGCTCATAGTACTCCTCTACTTTGTTGTCTCCTTCCTCTCCTTCCTCAATTTCTTTAAGTGCTAGCTTTTGCCTAGCATCCCTACCCATTACGTCCACTCGGGGCGGTCAAACTGGGGCATTAACTTGGACAAATTGACCATTGCCTCACTCTTGCTGCTCACGTCCTCTAATAGGGTTATTTATAGCTCGTTGTCTATCTTCTTGGATAATTGTCACCAAACTAGCTACTACGTCGGTAAGCCTATCTAAGTGGTCACCTACTAACTAAGTTGTGAAGCTTCCTTCTTGCCTTTAGCCATGTTGAGTACCGCTTTCTTGGTTTCCGAAAGTTCCCTAAACACATGAATTTGACATTGTTGGTTAACTCGGAAAAATGGATGTTTAAAGCACCACTCAAAGTTCTCTCTGGGAACAATAACAACAAAACAATAACTACTAGTCCCATTACCATGACAACTATACACAGCGAATAAATAAACAACTATGCTTTGTTTTTACACATAGGAAATAGGGAAAAACAGAGCATAGAACTCTTCTCAACTTCCAAAATCCTAGCTTTGCAACAAAACCTTTAACACACGAGGAGAGTAACAAACTACTCGAAGAACATAGTAACAGAATCCAACTTTAAACATAGCCAAGCGCTTTGATACCAAGATGATATAGATTTGTAGATTAACATACAAACTCAATATCACGCGTAACCAAGGGATGAGTCTGGGCCATGAGATGGCTCAAAAAGTAAATGATAGTTGAAGGTTGAGCAGGGGTTCCTGTGCACTGATGTAGGCTATGATGCACCGACACCTTACATGAGCTCAAGACATACTTGATATGATACATAAGTGTGGTTAGAGGTTAATTGCCACTAGTCCATGCTTAAAGGACTAGATAAGAGTAGCTTGAGAGTAAGTAGTAGAACATTTAACTTAAGAGAGTATGTTTGAAAAGTTTAATTTGATAACTCCTGCGGCTATTACAATGTACATGTATTTATATGACTCAATTAGTGTAAATCCTAGTTGGGAGTAAATTACAAAAAAGTTTCCTTTTGGTAAAGGATAAAGAGAATAATTTACAAGGGTATTAATGTAATCATGTAAAAAGAATATTTGTTAGTAGTAAGGATAGTAAGGATGTTAGAAAAAGACAATACGCACATAATTTTGCTCATTCTGTAGTCCCAATAACACTATGAATTGAGCAAGGGTAGGCCTTGATTAAGTCTGGTTGGTATCGGTAGTTTGGTAACTCTGATTGCTAGGATTGGACAAGGGTTAGCTTAAGGGCGACTTACATTTAAGTTAGCCTTGAGTGGTTGGCTCTTGGCAACTGTTAGCCTGGCTTTGGCAGTGGTTAGGTTGATAGTATTCTAATTCGATGATGGGAGTGTTACGTAATGGAGAGGTTAGCTCGACATGTCGGCTAGTCACCTTAGCAGGTTCTTGGATGATGTGGGAAAGGAAGTAGCTCGACAGGTCAAACTAGGATAAGCACTGCCTCTCAATGCTTAACTTACCTCAGACAGCTTGGCAAACCATCTGAGTAAGCCTTCGAGTTCGAGAGCACATGATCGATCCTTAATCCCTATCACTTATGTTTAGCTATTATCTAATCCTAGGATCCATTCCTATTGCCTAGTTTAGGTGTAAATTAAGAAACTTAGTCCCTATAATCCAATCCTAATACCTCTTTTCTAGTTAATCAAGTCAAGGGACTTAGTCCCTAATGTGCAATTCAATTGGTCCTAGCAGCTTAATCCTTCAAATTAGCCTAACTATCACAACCCGATGGGGTTAGTTGTGGCAATTGCCATATATCGTACAAAGGATTATAGATTGGTTTCCCTCTCAATCGACAATCCTTCATGTGATATATAAGGCTACAACTACAACTAATAACTTAGAGTTGTACACGTATAAGTAATACCATTTCATGATATTAATAATAAGCTATTGAATCATAAAACACATCTATTTATATAGAAATTTACAGATAAGAAGTGTATAAAATTTCTTAACTTAAATTGATATCATTTCACTACATAATAAGATTCAAAATCTAAATACACTATTATAAGTGCACTTTGATCACATCTTACTCCTACATCAACTCCTCGATGTACAACTAACCTTGAGCATGCAACGGCCCGACTCCATGAACAGATAAGCCTATGAAAGAAGATTATAGGGGTATAAGCTAACTAGCTTAGTGAGATTATTCCCTCAACCATACAACAAACAAGTTATACAATAATTAATTCAATCAAATGAATGCATGAATAATCAGTATGCCATACAAATACATGCAAATAACTAGGTACTGCATGTAACTTAGATTTAACACTCTCTGAAGTCAAGGTTAGAGATATATCAGCACAGTCAAATCAGGGTATCATTCTAGAACTTATATCATAACGTAACTTTGCATTTCATATTCAAAATATAATGGTACATCCATTTTCAGTTTTTGTCAAAATCGAGTTTTACGTATGATTGTAAGTAAGTTCACATAACTCTCACTCACCCCTAAACGGAGGCCTTTGGACTTGACCCATAGCAAGGCGGTTGACGCCTCCAATGCCTAGTAATCCCGCAGGCCAGAGTAAAGTCATATCGTACGTGTGCATCGTACAAAATCTGTAACAACAAATAATCAACTTAAGTATAGCTTCTCATTACCTTTGTGTGATATGATGGCCTGAATTAGTTATGCAGTACATGATTATGCATGTTTCGATTTAATTATTTCAAGTCGGATAATGTTAGGTTTTATTATTTAATGATCAATAAGGTCATAAACAATCAATTCCTATTGAATTTACTATGCAACAACTAATATGTTATTATACTTTAAAGAAAATTCATGATCAACAAATAGGATCATACATAAGCATAACCTAATCCCATATAACAGTAAATTATTAATAACAATTTATTTTCACTAACTACATACACAAGCAAGTATGAAATCATTAGGAAAAATTGATTTAGCCATAATCAACTCGGGGATCGTAGTAGTTCGACGACAACTCAGGGTTAAGGTCGAGATCACTTGAGAATAAGGAGTATAGAAAGTAATAAGTTTAGGAATTAAAACTAAACTAGTATGGTAATTCATACTATTTTACTTAACTTAGTTATTGATTTGCGTGAAATCGCTGATTCGAGTTTTTTATCGAATTGTGTATAACTTTTTCAATCTAGCTTGGATCTTTATGAACTTAGAGTCCATTTCAACCATTTTCAAGCGCATTTTCTCGTAGCGAGGTCCGTTTTAGACATTGTGACTTGTAATTTTAACTATGATATAAAAATATCACAAAATTCATTATTTTAACTTAAAAAGCTATAAGATATCAATTTAAGCTTTTTTTAGTATATTTATAGTTTAATAATTACTTAGATCGTATATTTGATAATTTTCTTATTTTAAACCTATTTTACTATAATTACCTATTTTTACTTATTTTTGAGATTTTAGAATTATTAATTCAATTTCTTTTTATTTTATTAGTTTCCTATTTAACGGTATAATTATTTATAAATAAATACTTATGATTATATTTTATTAAATTTTCTAATTTACTTAATTAGTAATCTTTTCTCCAATTTACAATATTTATGTATATATATATATATATNGTAGGCCTTGATTAAGTCTGGTTGGTATCGGTAGTTTGGTAACTCTGATTGCTAGGATTGGACAAGGGTTAGCTTAAGGGCGACTTACATTTAAGTTAGCCTTGAGTGGTTGGCTCTTGGCAACTGTTAGCCTGGCTTTGGCAGTGGTTAGGTTGATAGTATTCTAATTCGATGATGGGAGTGTTACGTAATGGAGAGGTTAGCTCGACATGTCGGCTAGTCACCTTAGCAGGTTCTTGGATGATGTGGGAAAGGAAGTAGCTCGACAGGTCAAACTAGGATAAGCACTGCCTCTCAATGCTTAACTTACCTCAGACAGCTTGGCAAACCATCTGAGTAAGCCTTCGAGTTCGAGAGCACATGATCGATCCTTAATCCCTATCACTTATGTTTAGCTATTATCTAATCCTAGGATCCATTCCTATTGCCTAGTTTAGGTGTAAATTAAGAAACTTAGTCCCTATAATCCAATCCTAATACCTCTTTTCTAGTTAATCAAGTCAAGGGACTTAGTCCCTAATGTGCAATTCAATTGGTCCTAGCAGCTTAATCCTTCAAATTAGCCTAACTATCACAACCCGATGGGGTTAGTTGTGGCAATTGCCATATATCGTACAAAGGATTATAGATTGGTTTCCCTCTCAATCGACAATCCTTCATGTGATATATAAGGCTACAACTACAACTAATAACTTAGAGTTGTACACGTATAAGTAATACCATTTCATGATATTAATAATAAGCTATTGAATCATAAAACACATCTATTTATATAGAAATTTACAGATAAGAAGTGTATAAAATTTCTTAACTTAAATTGATATCATTTCACTACATAATAAGATTCAAAATCTAAATACACTATTATAAGTGCACTTTGATCACATCTTACTCCTACATCAACTCCTCGATGTACAACTAACCTTGAGCATGCAACGGCCCGACTCCATGAACAGATAAGCCTATGAAAGAAGATTATAGGGGTATAAGCTAACTAGCTTAGTGAGATTATTCCCTCAACCATACAACAAACAAGTTATACAATAATTAATTCAATCAAATGAATGCATGAATAATCAGTATGCCATACAAATACATGCAAATAACTAGGTACTGCATGTAACTTAGATTTAACACTCTCTGAAGTCAAGGTTAGAGATATATCAGCACAGTCAAATCAGGGTATCATTCTAGAACTTATATCATAACGTAACTTTGCATTTCATATTCAAAATATAATGGTACATCCATTTTCAGTTTTTGTCAAAATCGAGTTTTACGTATGATTGTAAGTAAGTTCACATAACTCTCACTCACCCCTAAACGGAGGCCTTTGGACTTGACCCATAGCAAGGCGGTTGACGCCTCCAATGCCTAGTAATCCCGCAGGCCAGAGTAAAGTCATATCGTACGTGTGCATCGTACAAAATCTGTAACAACAAATAATCAACTTAAGTATAGCTTCTCATTACCTTTGTGTGATATGATGGCCTGAATTAGTTATGCAGTACATGATTATGCATGTTTCGATTTAATTATTTCAAGTCGGATAATGTTAGGTTTTATTATTTAATGATCAATAAGGTCATAAACAATCAATTCCTATTGAATTTACTATGCAACAACTAATATGTTATTATACTTTAAAGAAAATTCATGATCAACAAATAGGATCATACATAAGCATAACCTAATCCCATATAACAGTAAATTATTAATAACAATTTATTTTCACTAACTACATACACAAGCAAGTATGAAATCATTAGGAAAAATTGATTTAGCCATAATCAACTCGGGGATCGTAGTAGTTCGACGACAACTCAGGGTTAAGGTCGAGATCACTTGAGAATAAGGAGTATAGAAAGTAATAAGTTTAGGAATTAAAACTAAACTAGTATGGTAATTCATACTATTTTACTTAACTTAGTTATTGATTTGCGTGAAATCGCTGATTCGAGTTTTTTATCGAATTGTGTATAACTTTTTCAATCTAGCTTGGATCTTTATGAACTTAGAGTCCATTTCAACCATTTTCAAGCGCATTTTCTCGTAGCGAGGTCCGTTTTAGACATTGTGACTTGTAATTTTAACTATGATATAAAAATATCACAAAATTCATTATTTTAACTTAAAAAGCTATAAGATATCAATTTAAGCTTTTTTTAGTATATTTATAGTTTAATAATTACTTAGATCGTATATTTGATAATTTTCTTATTTTAAACCTATTTTACTATAATTACCTATTTTTACTTATTTTTGAGATTTTAGAATTATTAATTCAATTTCTTTTTATTTTATTAGTTTCCTATTTAACGGTATAATTATTTATAAATAAATACTTATGATTATATTTTATTAAATTTTCTAATTTACTTAATTAGTAATCTTTTCTCCAATTTACAATATTTATGTATATATATATATATATATATCTATTAACTTACTTACATTAATAGTATAGTATATTGTATATGTTATTTAATTATACTTGTATTTTTACTTATATGTCGCTATTCATAGACGTACATTTATAATTATACTATACGTTATATAATAACTTATTCTAACTTTATTTATACATTATGTACTAGTATAATATACACTTATTTATACTTTATATACTTATGTACATATATGGTTATACTATATACATGTATATATACTAAAATACAAAATATTATTAATAGTAATATGTATATGCATCTTCATGTCCAGTAATATACATATATATATATATATATACAAAAATTATTGTTCTTTGAAAATACTAAGTATATATACATATATTTACTATATACGTATACATGTATATACCTCATATAGTAAAATAAATGATAAGTACACATATATACATAATCATGCATATGTACATAAATAATTAAATAAAATACTAAATACATATACATGTATATAAAGGAAATACCTAGTACATATACATATACTATACGTATATACATAAATATACTATATAATAAAAATACTAAATATACATATATATAATACACACGCATACATATATACAAAATACATGTGTAGGAAAAATACATACTATGTGTACATATGTATCATATACGTATATTTATATGTATAGTTCAGATAAAATAATTATCATGTACATATATACGCATATAATATATATAAAAAAAATACTATGTACATACTTTATACTATATACCTCTATAATTACACATACATACTTGTAATACATAAAATAAAATTAACGAATACTCACTATACATATACATAATATATGATGTACATATGTATAAGTAAAATAAATAAGCTTACCTAATTGTTTCAGTAATATAATTGGTAATTTCCCTTAGCCTCCTCCTTCTTCTTCTTCTCCTATTTGCTTTTGTTGTTCGACTTGTGTGTATATGTGTTTAATTGCTTTGTTTTTTTTTTCTTTTTTCTTTTAGTTTCCAGGTTTTGGTTTGCTTCCTAGGACATGTAGAAGATAAGGGAAAGGCTAAATACCACTAATAAAGTAAAGAAACAAATCTCATGAGATAATTGCATCTATGAGGATGGGACATGATAATCATTATATTTGATTTTTCGTCATAATTTCACAACACTTGTAAGAAGAAAAACTCATGTAGGTTGCTATTTTTTGTACTGGAATTGTAACGTGGTATAAGGAAAAGTTATAAGAAAAGAAAGAAAAGAAAAAGAAAGAAAAAAGGAAAATTAAAAAAAAAATTATTTGTAATTTTTCTAAACATAAAAATAGTAAAAATAACATCTATAAATGAATTTTGGAATTTTATGAAAATTTATTAATTTATTAGTACCTATTATAATTATAATTTTCACGAGTTATTTTAATGTTTTTGTTAAAAGTTTTACGCGATTACATGATTTAGTCGATTACTATAATCGATTACATGATTTAGTCGATTACTATAATCGATTACTATTATATCACTATTAAGTGATATTTATTCATTTTGTAAATTTAAAGTTATAGTTTTAGGGTTTCGATTAAGTTCGGGTTTGATTTCTAGTATTTTTGCGTACATTGAATTTAAGGGTTTTATATATGATTTAGTTTTTGATTGATTTTCTAAGGTTTCTATTATCGATACTATATTCGGTTTCTAAATTTTATAAAAATTTTATTGTTTCTAGCCTTATTAACTCATGATATAACTTAGGACACTTAAGCTTAATTTAGGGTTTAGACTAGTAACTAGATAGGGTTTAAAAGCCTTAGTTACCAATGTCTAACATTTTTCTCAACTCATGCAAACACTTCTTTTCCAAATTAGCAACATTCCTCTAAAGAAGCTCAAATGGTTTTTCTTTTAAGGTTTACCCTAATGGTCAATTTTGTCAAGTTAAGAATAGCTAGTTCAAATGGCCTTAATGACTTAGTTTATCTCCAAAGTCAACATAAGTGAGCTTATTGTGCTATAAGCTCATTCTTTCTTCATATTGACTCTTAAGGTTGATTCCACCCATCCAAATCAGGTACTTTATCCTAAGGATGCCATCCTTAATGGCTCTTGCTTGAGAACTATTACCCTAAAGAGAAACTTTTCAAAAGAGTTGAGGTAAGTCACCAATTTTTCATAATCATGGCTAGGCTTCATCCATATAAGATGAATCGAGAAACTCCATCTATATAAGATGGTTCCTATAGTTAGCTTCGTCCATTCAAGAGGAACTACAGACCTCCATCCATTTAAGATGGCCCCCATGATAAGGGACCTTCATCCATTCAAGAAGCCCTTAAGCTTCATCTATTCAAAATGAACTAAGGAACTCTTATAGCCTAAAGACTTTTAAAGGAAACGTTATCTTCTAATCAATCTAAATCAATTTTCAACCATCTTAAGAAGATACTTTTTTCTCTAAACCCAGTAAGGTCAAATGACTTCCTCCCTTATGTCCATCCCCTTAGTGGATATCTTTAGAGTTCCCTTTAACAAAAATTTCAAAGAAATTGCATCCTATTTATTCTTTTATAGTGAGTTTTTGCCAAAATAGTCATTTAGATTGAGAGCACTTTAGAAGGAAAGTAGCCCTTTCCGAACCAAAGATAGTCTTTAGTGCTATCTTTCTCTATTTAGGATTGTTAGCTCATCATGGAGTCCTTTTAGACCCTTAGATAATATTCAGTACTATCTTTATCTCTTTAGGTTTGTTAGCTCATCCAAAAGAGCCTGAACTCTTCTAAGGGTAATTTAGCTCATCAGGGAGCCCTTTTCGACCCTTAGATAGTTTTCAATGTTATCTTCCTCTCTTTAAGGTTGTTAGCTCGTCCAAAGGAGTTTGAACCTTTCTTAGGGTAAGTTAGCTCATCAAGGAGCCCTTTTGCCCCTTAATATTGTTAGCTTGTCTAAAGGAGCTCGAGCTCTTCTTAGGGTAAGTTAGCTTATTAATGAGTCCTTTTTGACCCTTAGATAGTCTTTAGTACTATCTTTCCCTCTTTAGGATTGTTAACTTGTCCAAAGGAGCCTAAGCCCTTCTTAGGGCATAAGTCGTTAGGGAGCCCTTCCTGACCCTTAGATAGTCTTTGATACTACCTTTAGGATTGTTAGCTCATCCAAAGGAGCTTGAGCCCTTCTTAGGGTAAGTTAGCTCATTAAGGAGTCCTTTTTCGACCCTTAGATAGTCTTTAATACTATCTACCTCTTTAGGATTATTAGCTCATCCAAAGGAACCCAAGCCCTTCTTAAGGTAAGTTAGCATGTTAAGGAGCCCTTTCCGACCTTAGATAGTCTTCAGTAATATCTACCTCTTTACAATTGTCAGCATGTCCAAGGGAACTTGAGCCCTTCATAAGGTAGGTTAGCTCATTAAGGAGCCTTTGCCAACCCTAGGTTAGTCTTTAGGGCTATTTTTGCTTCTTTAGGATTGTTAGCTCATTCAAAGGAGCCTGAGCCCTTCTTAGATTAAGTTAACTCATCAAGGGGCTCTTTCCACCCTTAAGATAGTCCTTAGTGCTATCTTTACCTCTTTAAGATTAAGAGCGCTCTAGAAGGAGAATAGCCCTTTTTGCCAATAGGATATTCCTTAGTGTTATCTTTACCTCTTTAGGATGGTTAACTCATCTAAAGGAGCCCAAGCCTTTCTTAGGGTAAGTTAGCTCATTAAAAAGCCCTTTTAGACCTTAGGATAGTCCTTAGTGCTATCTTTGCCTCTTTAAGATTGTTAGCCTGTCCAAAAGAGCTTGAGCTCATCTTAGGGTAAGTTAGCTTGCTAAGTAGCCCTTTCTACCCTTAAGATAGTCCTTGTTGCTATCTTTACCTCTTTAAGATTAAGAGCGCTCCAAAAGGAGAGTATCCCTTTTTACCCTTATGATAGTCCTTAGTGCTATCTTTACCTCTTTAGGATTGTTGACTCTTTAAAGGAGCCTAAGCCCTTCTTAGGCTAAGTTTGCTCGTTAGTGAGCTCTTTCTACCCCTCAAGATAAGTCATTCACATCAACATGGCAAGAAGAGCCCTACTCGCTTTGTGGTAGTTAGCCCATTTAAAAGTTTCCTCTAATCTTAAATGACCTCTAGTAAGAGCCCTTTTCCTTATATAGGAACAATCAACCTACTTTCCCAAATTCCCAATGGTATCAGAGAAAAAATGGTGTCTATCTTCATCTTTACGGTAAAGTTTTATCCAATCTTTAATATAAACAAAGAGAGTTGTAGACATTCCATTTTTTGTTCTCTATGCATTCAAAATTTTTAGAATAAAGAAAGGGTCTTAATTGAAAAATATAAAAAAAAAGGAAATTGAAAAGAAACACAAAAAAAATTGAAAAAAAAAAAAAAGAAAATATAGAAAAATACAAAAAAGATTAAAAATTGGAAAAATATGAAAGAAATTAGAAAATACTAAAAAGTGAAAAGGTATGGAAAAATAAAAATTCTTAAAAACATTAAAATAAATTAGGGTAGTAATAAAATATTAGGGAAATTTGAATAATAAAATATTTACAAATAAAAAGGGATGGGCATTTTAATAAAAAGAGAATTTATTCTTGTTTGGGCCTAGGCTAAATTCAAAATTAAAGACTAGCCTAGATTAGCCCAATCCATATATGCAATTTGATTACATATATCGATATAGCATATGCCACTGGCTTGTTGATAAGACACACACACACACATGTGAGATCCTGGGTTTAAAATGCATAGTAGACACATAGTGCCTTAGTTTTTTTTGCATTTTATATAGAAAAGGTGTCCTAAAGATACATTTTCTTTGTGTTCTTTATCAGCCAAAATCCCATGCCTTTGCCAACTTGATTCTCCTTGTATTTTGGTCGAGTTATCTTTATGATTTCACTAAATTAATGGTGAAATCATGAAGATAACATAGGCTTTTATCAAATCAATCCCAAAGTGAATCCAAATTCATCAAATTAGAAGAGCAAATTAGCCTTGAAAATCATCCATAGGCTGAAAATATGAGATGCCCAAATCCTCCATTAATTGATGTTGCTAAACCTTTTCAAGTTCAAGTGAGTATGAAAGGACCTCCATAAGTTCATTTCAACCATCGACTTTCATCAGCTCTCACTTTACCTCCTTCCTTCTCTTATTTTCAAGCTTTTCTCTGTCTACAAATCACTTACATAAGTGAAATCTTTGAGTTCCAAGCTTTCAAAGCCAACTACCCTTGCTTCCCATCATGCCTTCTAGCTACCTTACCAACTCTCTACTATAAAACCCTAAACAATATAGTTACCTCCTTTGAAACACTACCTTCCACCACTCCTAAGCCAAAACTAATGCCATGGTTGAGCTCATGGTACCCAAAAACTTCAGACCTAATCCCCTTTTGAAGCATAGAATCCATCATGCGACTCAACTTCCACCACCACCCTCAATTCAATTTAGAACCACCATGAAATGGTTACTATTGGTTGGCATACAACCATCAATCTCACTTTTGCTAATGAAAATAGCATAAAAGTGATTTTCCCCCCTTGAAATAGTGGCTAGAAGCCATCAAGCTACCTCTTGCAACTCTTGTTCACCACCCTTAGCTCAATGTACGTATACTGCATGTGTCAGCTTGAAGTCGACTTAGATTCGATTGAAAAATTTGGTCCAAACCCATGTTTGACCTATGTTCCAATTGGGAGTTCCTTTTGCAGGTTAGTTTTTGTATTTTTTTTTATTAAATATAAAAAAAGATTGAATAGATATGTAAATAAATAAACAAAATAAAAATGGTTTTCTTATGAACAAATTTTTTTCCTTATGTTTTGTTTTCTCTTTTATGAATTTTTTAATTTTATTCTAAATTTTTTAGTTAAAAAATAATATATATATAAGAAAATAAAAAATTTTTTCCCACTTAGAAAAAGACTTTTCTTAAAAAAATAAATAAATAACTTTTTTCCAAAATTATGACTTCTTTTAGATTTTCATTTTCCAAAAAAAAATAATAAACAATTAAGATTTAGGACCCCTTTAGAACTTAAATAAAGTTAAATGGATGAAAAATACAAATTTGGTATGTTTTCAAAGATTAAAATAAACTATGAATTTCTTATCCTGAATAGTGAGTACATAAGTAGTTGTAAGAAACTATGACGTGACTTGAAATATGAAAATTTTTTATTTTCCACTTTGTAAATAGATAAATTTAATTTCTCAAATTTTCCTTTTCTATAAGTCAGTAAAATTTATTCATTTTATTTACTTATAAATTAAAATTGTTGTTATTATTTTTTATTAAAAGGGTATTTTGAAAGATAAATTTAAATTTAGAAGGTTAAAAGTGGCATCTATTTAAGGTTTAATGGGATAGCCCTGAATTTATAAGTCTTTGGTTTTCAAAAATGATTTTCTTGCATATTAATTGCTAGGTTAAAACCAATTCACTTAATTGGTTTTGACGTAACTCTTTTTTGTCTTTTTCCCTAACCTCAAGCAAGTGTTGATTCAAAATTTATCAAATTTATCAAAAACAAGATTTTGCTTAATTCTTAGTTGAAGGTTAATATTAAATGTGTAAGGTTTAATATTGATCAAGTTAAGGAAAATAAAACTGAAAATTTAGGCTCATCAGTAACTAATATTAATTAACTAAATCCAAGATAAAATAAGGTGTCAAATCATTTATCTATACCCCATAATATAATGCATAGATTAAGTTCTAATCTAACTAAAACTAAGAAAAACAAGATGTTAAAGTCAAAGTTGATCTTTTTATCCAAAACTTACTTATGCAAAAATTAGACTTTAGTTAGAAGAAGTTGACTTTATTCATGAAGTGCACATTTTAAGGGGTAACTAGATAATTGAGGCTGAAGACTAAGTTAAGTAGAAGCTTGATCAATTCTTTTGAGGTGGTTTCGATTGAACAAAGTACATTGAGCTCTTTTACGCTTTTTTTTTCAATTTTATTCTTCACTTGTAGCCTGACATGATGCTCCCTGGTTTACGAATGTTTGCTTATTTTATCTATTTATGCTAATAATAACAATAGAACACATTGATGTAGGCATAAACTAAAGTTTTTGACATGCTAAAATCATGATATTTTTAAATGTTGTCATCAAGTTAATTGAGCAATTCAATAAGTCAAGCTTAAATTTGAACATATTTGGTTTAACGAATTCGTATACCTTATCTAATTCGCATCAAGTTTAAGTAACTCAAGATTTTTTAAATATGATTCAATTTTGAGTTATAATACAAATTCAATTGAAAGGATTATCAAAATTTTTGAACATTTGTATGTAAAGGGTCTACTTGAGGTAAACTTTAGTTGGTTTAATAGAGAGCCAACCTCAAGTTTGAATTTTCAATTAAGTTTATGTTCCAACTTCAGCTTGAAATCATGTTTAATGTTGTTCAATTTGATTTAGTTATGTTCCTAAAATTTCTACCTTATTTAGTTAAATTTAAAAATCGGGGAGCCCACATAAATCAAATATGTTTATTTAGGAAGAAAAGTGATACCAAGGATAATATTTGTGGATACTTATAAAATTTTCATAAGCTTAGGTATCTTAGAT
Organism: Lumnitzera littorea; assembly: GCA_024138015.1. Classification (NCBI taxonomy): domain Eukaryota; kingdom Viridiplantae; phylum Streptophyta; class Magnoliopsida; order Myrtales; family Combretaceae; genus Lumnitzera; species Lumnitzera littorea. The sequence goes on along the minus strand of JAMXBB010000009.1, from coordinate 69,820,287 downwards.
GGCTTATCGAATATTATATGGCAAGGAGCTTTGATAAAATATATAAATTATATATGAGATGCCAAAACATTGTTTTCTTCCCCTATAATTTGATCCTAGTAATTTATTAGTAAGAATCCATTTGTGAAAAATAAAAGCATTGATAGTGAATACCTAATAACTTGTAAACATTAGGCATGTTGCAAAGCTTTAGGTTATGGATGTAATAGCTTGAATGTATAACCTTTGTTTATTAAATCAGATAATTTTAAGAATTTAGTATTAGACAAATTAAGGAAAATTTATAAACATAGCAAATCAAATAATCAATCCCATCTTAACCCTATACCTAGTATTTATTTATGTAAGTGATATTTTATTTTATTCAATTGATGAGAATTTATTAAATTCATATTTCAAAAATGATTGACTACCATGATAAACATCTTTAATCAAAATATAAAAGCTTATGTTACTAGGTAATTAAACGTAACAACAACATATACAATATATACTAATTATGTAGACTATTTATTAAATTAATAAATTCTTCTTGTCAAAATTGTTTTTCCTTCTAATTCCCATCAAATTCATGTGGAAACCATCCAAAAAATCTACCATTTTATTTTATTTTTCAACTTTCAAATGAAATCCAATTACCATAGTTACTATTTCATTTCCTACCTCTGATGCCCAACAAAATTATATGCATGCTTACCCCTCCTTATTATAAAGCAAATTTACCCATCAACACAAGTGACACAAGGCACTAGTGAAAATAAGAGCTTTTGAAAATATTGGTTTTGAAAACATATCATGCTAATTGATGAGTGTGCTGAATCGTGTGTAATAATAAAAATTGGTGTGTATTCATTGGTTATTTCCATAAGGTGAATGGCACATCTAAGTACCAGATTTTAATCTACTACTCTAATATAGGCTAATCGAATAGATAGATTGAGAAATTTTAGCAAAGAGTTCAAGTGACAGCAAAAATATGACAACTAACACAAATAACAAAGGTTTGGGCTTGTAACATGCTTCAAATGTAGTAGTAAGGTTATGCCATTAAGATATCGGGCATGGTCCTTAAGTGGGTGCTAACAAAATTCACTTGAATTCAATCCTGGATAAGCCATTTTACTCAACTATGTAGCAAAAAATTTCTTCTCAGTCTCATTTTCCAACATGATTAGTTGAACACTTAATTCCTACCATAAATTAAATGTTGTACTTCTAGAAATTAGGTCGTCAATCTCCTCTTGGTTTTACAACCTATCAAAATTCACTAACATAAAGCAATGTGAATTCAATGGAATCTCTACTCCCACTCTGCTCTCAATCTCATGGTTGTAAAAACCCATTCATTAACACTTAACAAACTCACTAACATAAGTAGGAATTTATATAACTAATCTCCTCTTAGTCTAATAATTATGTAAACCCATTTAACTCTTAAAGGATTCCTATAACTAATCTTCTATTGGTTTAATAATCACAAAAAAAAAAACCCCAATTAAGAGAATCACTTTCTAGCACCTCAATAAGCTTACAATAGAGCATTAAACGTCAAAATTCTAAATAAACACACAAACTCATATCAAAACTACAATATTTCACCAACTATATCTACATTATCACAAACCCATAGAAACATAATTAGCTACTCATAAGTTTAGCAATAGTACAAATAACAAAAGTAAATGCAGTAGTTGATCAGTAGGCTAAATTCTAGCTACATTCTCTTCTTGGCTCCCTTGGTCGAATTAGGGTGGGGGGCAAGCTACTGAGACTATGGTAGCCTCCGTATACTTGTAGTCGTAAGATAAAATTAATAAAATTCAATTAAAAATGATTCTTTTTCATGTATTTTCATCAATTTTGTTCTACTTAGTCCATTTTGTACATAAACTCTATTTTTATATAAAATTCTACTAATTTTTCTTAAATTTATGCACAAATGTAGGTTTTAAAATGGGAAAAAATTTGTCTATATTGAGCTATAATCCCTACACCTAACTTTTAAATTTCTTCTTTAGCCTAGAGCATCACCTTCCCCTCTTCACTTTCCAAAATAACCATCGCCTCTCTTATATCTAAAAAAGCTCTAGAAGTGTCCAAGAATGATCTTTTGAAGACTTACGGTTGATCTCTATCTTTCATGTCCTTTATGATGAAGTCAATAGGGAAGTGACATGGTCCTACACTTACATGTATGAAGTGAAGCTCTCTTTGTAGTTTTGTCCAATCCCTATTAATGGTCCTTATATAGTATGGGCTTTCCTTCATGAAACTTTCCAACTCTAAATCTTGCATCACTTTTTCAAACATAAAGTTATTTGGTGCATCTGTATCCAAAAGAATTCTCAAAAAAAGCTTATCCAGAATGGTGTATGGTATATTAAATTTCCTTGGATCATCTAACCTATGTGTGAACTAAAATCCAATGGCACCTCTCTCTTCAACCACCATATAGACAATTTTAAACTCATCAACATTGGATTTTTCATCTAGATTAGCTCAAATCTCTTTCTCCAATTCAGACTTCTCAAAGGTCTCCCTTTTATGTTTATGATCATCACCTTCTTTTGAGTCATCATCATCCATTTCTTCACATTCTCTAGGATCTTTTCACCCTCTTCTTCACTCATATCCTCCTCTTCAATATCCTTTCTACTTTCCCTCTTAGACTCTTCAATCTCACTAAGATATTTCTCACTCTCTCCCCTTACTCCATTCATCATCTCCATGTTATACACCTCATCATTACTTGAGGCCACTTCTTCAACTTCTTCTTCTTCATTGAATTCCCCCTCCATCTAATCATATATATTCCCTTAGAGTTTAACTATTAGTTCCTCTTCTAACGATGCAAACATTTCCTTATACATGGTCTCAATCTGTTCCTTAACAAGATGCTCAAGCCTCATATATTCACGTCCAAATAGTTGCTTCCCTCTATAGCATAGCTCCTTCACTCTTACACTAGCTTTTTTACCAATCCCATTGGATGTTCTAGCTTGGTCTCTCCTGCTTCGCTTAATGTTGCTAAGTAGTTGACCTAAGAGTCTCTTGGTCATATTTTCATTATACTAAGCCATCATTTTATGTAGATCTTGTAGCAAATAAAGATTAGAATTTTAACAACTAAATTACTCAAAATTAATAAAAATTTCAATAATCTACCAACTACAACTATACCAAGCCTAGTCTTAGGGTCTTCAGTTTATCTGATGTTAGAACAACTACCTTCTCCTTGAAAACAGCCCCAAAAAATGATATAAGTGACATAAAGCATTGGTGAAAATAATAACTTTTGAAAATATTGATTTTGAAAATGTGTTGTGCTAACCGACTAGTGTATAGTAATAAAAGCTTGTGAATATTCACTAGGACATTTCCATAAAGAGAAGGACTTGTCTAAGTACTAGATTTTAAGCTATTACTCTAATTTAGGTTAATCAAATCAATAAATTCTAGAACCTTAGAAAAGAGTTAACGACAACTGAAGCAAATAACAAAGCCGTAGGCTTCTGACATGCTTCAAATGTAGTGGTAAGGTTATGCTATTAAGATATCGAGTATGGTCCTTAAGTTGGTTTTGACATAATTCACTTGAGTTCAATCCTAGGTAAGGCATCTCACTCAACTATGTAACGAAAAATCTCCTCTTGGTCTCATTTTCCCATATGATTAGATAAACACTTAATTCTTATCACGTATTAAATGTTCTACTTTTAGAAATTGGGGGGCTCAGTTTTCTCTCTATCTCATAACCTTTCCTAATTCACTAAAACCAATTAAAGCAATGTAAAGTCAATCAAATCTCTACTCTTAACCTCCTCTCAATCTTATGGTTGTAAGAACCCATTCATTAACACTACAAACTCATTGAATTAAGTAGGAATTTACATAACTAATCTCCTCTTTGTCTTATAATTATTCAAACTCATTTAACTCTTAAAGGATCCCTATGACAAATCTCCTCTCGGTCTCACAATCACAAAAACCTAATTAAGAGAATCATTTTTAACACCTCAACAAGCTTACAATAGAGCATTAAACATCAAAATGCCAAATACACATACAAACCCATATCAAAACTATAATATTTCACTAACCACGTCATCTACATTAGCATAAACCCACAAAAACACACTTAGTTACGCATAGTTTTAGCAATAGCACAAAGAACAAAAGTAAATGCAATAACAACTTCCATTGATACTCAAGATAAAGAGATAACTAAATGGGAACAAGAGTATAATGAGGAATAAAAAAATAAACAAGCTAAAATCTACTTCAAAAAATAAGAAATATGCATATAAACCTTAAAAACAGTTGTTAAATGTCAAAGGAATATCAATAGAATAGTAAAAACAAGTAAGAGCATGCAAAACTACACTAAACCCTAAGAATATCTTAATTGTGGCTCGAAAATTCTACAAAAAATGAGAGTATTCATAGATTGATGCTAACGATTGATTGATAAGGTGGTTTACTAATCGATTAGTAGACATGTGTTGGCCTACTGCTTCTCTTGCGTTTTATGAAATGCAGTTTTTAAGGTTAGGGTTTTAGCTAGATAAACCTCAACCCTAATCTCTTCTACTGATAAATCGGTAAGTAGGCTACAAATCGATAGATACGGTCGAGTCCCCATTAGTAGTTTCTCTTCACAAGTTGTCCTCTTATCTTGATCAATCATCTAAGAAATTGGCTTACCCCTAATGGTTTAAGGTAGAATAATTGGTTAATAGCATCCAACTACCTTCTCTTCTTAGCTCCCTTGATCGAATGATGAGGGTTACTAGGACCATGGTAACCCTTGTATACTTGTACGCGTAAGATAAAATTAATAAAATTTAATTAAAAATTATTCTTTTTTATATATTTTAATCAATTTTGTTCAAGTTGGTCCATTTTGTGCATAAACTTCATTTTCATATAAAAATCCATTATTTTTTTCTTAAATTTATGCACAAATTGTGGGCTCTAAAATGGGGAAATTTTGTGTATTTTGAGCCTTGATCACCATTTAGACACTCAATCTTCCTTTACTTTTCCAAACAAAATTTACATTTTTCTTTTTCTCTTCCTAAATTTTACTCTTGGGAAAAATAAAAACAAAATGAAATTAGAACACTCTCCCTCGATACCTTAAAATTGATGTCACCACCCTCACTTCCTCCTATTTTCTTGTCAAAACCAAACCAAACAAAGAAGTTCTAGCATTATTCCATATTGCTACACCCTTATTGTTGAGTCTTAGGTTGGTTTCAGACATCAAAAACCCATTTAAGGTAAAAGAGTTCCTTGAGATCAATTGTCCCTAAGATAGTTGATGATAGATATGCACTTAATATGTCCTTTTCTAAAATCTGCAGTAAATTCCTATTTCATTTTGACAAACTCTAAGCCAAAGAGGTAAGAACTCTTAACCCTTTCTTGTGAAAATGTTGTATGTCCTTGTCCCTGGGGAAAAATCACATCACATAAATGTGACTTTTAGTAGTTGTTGAAATCTTTTCTTATGATACTATAATATTATTTCAACTTATTTATGATACTTTAATATACTTATCTTACAAATTCAAATATGACACTTCAACATTTATGCTATAAATGCATGCTGTTATGTCCCAAGGTCTATGCATGTTAATCTTTAGCTTGATATTAACCATCTCTAAGGTCTAGTACATGATTCATGATCATATCTCATATTATTTCCAATCTTATACTTCATCTACTTCGAAATTTAGTATTGAATTCCGTGATTTCTCTAACAATATAAAACAATTAGGTTCATGCATGATGATCTATTAGGGTATACGATTGATCTCTAGTGCTTATTGGTCATTTAAAGGACAATTGGTGTTTTATTAGTGAAAATTTACTAATATCTTTATAAAAAAAGAATCTGACTAGGTTTGAAGGTGATTTATAATGTCTAAATAATGATAATTAATTGAAGAAAAAGAAGAATAAAATGTGTTTGTAACCTCTACTTGCAACTATATTAAAGCATGTGAAATTATTCGACAATTGGACTTGTTACATGATGCTGAACAATATGGAGATAATTTCTAATGGAACCTTAGTATGTGGCTGCCCCTATTTAACCCTACTATTCATGCCACACTTTAGGTTCTTAGCATAACGCTTGTTGATAATTTTAGGATTATTAAACTTCTTTAATGCCTAGAACAACAAACAAGTCAAATTTGATAATTTACAACACTTAATATATCAAAAACCTTAAGTGATTGAAACAATATGAGACTAATTCTTAAATTACTCTTTTGATGAAGTTAATGTGAACAATAAGTTTTAATCATCATCATATCCTCTAACTTCGTTTAGATAATGAAATCGGAAAAAATCATTGTTGTTGATAAGCTTTATGGTAGCAAGTTTGATTTGACCTACAAACTTATCTAAAGACCCTATATTCCCTATTACTTATATGAATCTAATGTTAATTAAATTATATAATATCTAATAGACATTAAGGTCTCAATAAGGTTAAATAGCTTATTCTAAATCTATAAAAAGTTGTAAACCCTCCTTAAAACTTTATGAGGGATTAGGATGCAAAAGACTAATTAGACTCTTAGCATGTAGATAAGTCAACCCTAACAAATAGCAAACAAAGTCCAAACATTTAGAACAAATTGGATTATAAGTAACTAGGTTATGATAGTTAATTATGTCAATTGAAATGTCAAAAGTTTTTATGACCACTGCACACCTCAAAATACCAAGTCTTCATCTATCAAATTTCATTACTATCGCAAAGTTATTTTAGTGAAATTTCATCTTGAAACCTAACTATAAAGGCCTTGAACCATCCCCTAAAATAATCTCTCCTTTTCTATCTGCTAATTGTTTTTTATGTCCATCAATTTTATTTTGATCAACATTTTCTCATATGACCTCAAAATTTAGTGAAACAAAAACTTAAAGATTATAAACATCTTAAATTTATGTTTCTAGTTGTTAGCAAGAATATTAATTTTGTCTAGAACAATTTCTAGGTGTAAAACTTTAGGTTTAGTTGCAAAATAGTGCACTCGACCTACTTTAGCAAAAATAAAATCTAACCATAACCTTAATTACTTATATTAGACCATAAACTGATATCTTATTTTATCTTGCCAAAATTTCAAGTAAAACCCCTTTTAAGATTAAACAAAAAATAATTTAATGTTAGCTTAATGTATACATGGAGTGTTTTATTGAATTCAACCGCACTAATGATTTGAGATAAGTAGGTAAACACTAAAAAATGAAGTTAGCCATGTAAAGATTCATAATGCCTACTCATATGTGTGATTTTAACTTAAACTAACCAAGATATGACCAATCTAAGTTAGATCAATTAAACCAAAGCTTATGTGCATACTTAAGTTTCCTTAGGCTAAAACTTGTCCTTTTTGGCAAGCAAATGTTATATGTTTGTATATAGAGCCTTAAGTGGAGGATAGTGTATAAGTAAAACCTTAAGTAGGGTTTAAGCAGAACCTTAAGAGGAAGCATATAACCTAAAATACTAGCTTATGATACTAAATTAGTAACTACTTATACAAACTTCATAATAAAATTTAATATGAAGTTAAAATTTAATATAACTAGGTAGAAACCAAGTTACCATAAGACACATAAAGCAACTATTAGAATCTAAACGGGATAATGTATCATTTGAAATATCATATGGTGAGTGTCTATAATCTATAACTCAAATGACCATCAAATTTGAAATTGAATCCTTTAAACCTTAATGAACCATAAAAGTTAACACAAGAAAAGAACAATGACTAAATAGTTTAAGTATTACTTAATTCGGAGTATGGGTATGAAAGTCATAATTAGCATATTTAAACCTAACTTGTAGCATGATTTATAATAGAGTACATTTTTCATAATGAAGAAGTTTCTTCCTTTTTAGCACTCTATGTTTTTATTGTATCTATGATATCATAAGTGATTCCGTTGATCTTGTTGATTACTACTCTAAGGGTTACTCCAGCTACTCATATAGGATGCTTGGGGTTTTATGATTTATTATTAGCGTATTGCTTATTGGTTATTATTAATTATTTACTTAAATGAATGGTTTCTTTCTTGCTTAGAAAAGGAAAATTTTTATAAAAACCTGGCATGTGCTCTATGAAGCCACCATTTGAAAGATTTACATGAGTGCTAGTATGTTGTAACTTGTAACCATCTACATGGATGAGGCTTAAGTGGTAGTAATGATAGAGTTCTCTCCTTAAGTGCAGGGAAGTGATTGAACCTTAAATGGCAATATTATAAGCTCTTTCTTAGAGGCAAATTAAGCATTGAGTTCATTGGCCACATCTATACTCGAAGATAGCTTTCTACTATTTCAACATGGAGTGTTAGTCATTTCATTAAGATGGTAGGACAATCTAAGTGTATATGATGCAAATCTACATCTTCCATTGTTCTGGACTACCATGGATGTGCTATTTATATGTATTGTGTATGCATAGATGTTTAGCTAGAATTGCTTGCCTACCAATTAATGCTTGATAATTTACTTAAGTAGTAATAATGAAGAATGAGCTCACTGAGTGATGGTTTGTTCACTCCCTTATAATTTCTCTTATAGGTTATTTGAAAGCAAGATGGGTTAGGACTCTGAACGCTTAGTGCTCCTCTTTTCTTGCTTTAAATGTCTTTTAGGAAAAGTGTAGCTATTGTAACAAGTTGTAATAGCTATTAATAGCCCTATGAGTATCTAAGTATTAAGTTTATAATATGATTTGAGATAGTTGTAAGTGCTTAAGTTTAAATATCAATCCATTGAGTTCATTATACTTTCAAGTGTTGAAAGGTTCCCTAGTCTTCATTATTTGGTGTGGGATGCTAGACTTTCTATTGTCCTAGATGGCGGATATTATATATCTATAGATAGAACAGGTCATTATCCTACAGGTGATGAAGCAAGTTTGCATATTAAGCATGTTGTTATCAATTGTTTTGTAACCATTGTGTTAGTTGGCATTAGCTTGTAGATTAGTGTAGTTTAGTCAATAATTTAGAGTTTTAATAATTAATAACTTGATAAATTAAATTGCTAAATAATAGGAAGGTTAATTAGTACTAGCGTTTGTATTTGTTCCCAATGGAGACGACCTTATACTCATCTGTACTATAAAATGATAAGTACACTTGCCTATTGAATCAAGTTAAAGATATAATATAGGTTTATAAATTGTAAAGCTCGGAAGCTCTATTTGGAGGTGATAAGTGACCCTTTAGTTCGAACCTATCACAACCCGAGGGAGTTAGTCATGGCAGTCACTATATACCGTATAAAGGACTGTAGATTGAATTCCCTTACAATCGACAACCTTTTATGCGATATACAAGGCTACAGCTACAGCTACAGCTACAACTAACAACTAAGAGTGGCACAAGTGTAAGCAATATCATTTCATGATAATAATAACAGGTTAAGGAAATATAAAACATAATCTATTTATATAAAAATTTACAGATAAGAAGTCTAAAGCACTTCTTAACTCAAACTAGTGTTATTTTATTACATAATCAGATCCATAATCTAGATAAACTATCATGAGTACACTTTAATCATATCTTGCTCCCACATCAATCTCCTGATGAACAACTAACCTCAAACATATAGTGGCCTGACTCCACGAATAACTTGGCTTACGAAATAAGACTACAAAGGTATAAGCTAACTAGCTTAATGAGATAATCCCCTCAATCATACTACAATCAAGTTATATATTAATTAAATTCCATCAAATGAATGCATATCAATCAGTATGCCAAACATATACATGCAGGCAACCAGGTACTGCATGCAACTCATATTTAATACCCTTCGAAATCAGGGTTGGAGATACATTAGCACAGTCAGATTCGGGTATCATACTAAAACTTATCTCATAGCGAAACTCTGCGTTTCGTATTTAAAAATGTAATGGTATATCTATTCTCAGTTTTATAAAAAACGAGTTCTACATATGATTATGAGTAGGTTCATGCAACCCTTACTCACCCCTAAATGGAGGCCTCTAGACTCAACCCTTAACTAGGCAGTTGGCGCCTCCAATGACTACTAATCCCGTAGGCCAAGGTAAGGTCATATCGCACGTATGCACCATATGAAATCTATAACAATCAAATAATCAACCCACATATGGCCTCTCACTACCTTCAGGTAATGTGATGGTCGGAATTAGTTATGCGGTTTATGATTATGCATGTTTCAAGTTAACTTTTTCTAGTTGAGTAAAATTAGGTCTTATTATTCAGTGATCAATAAGGTCACAAACAATCAGTTCCTAGCGAATCTACTATACAACAATCAATATGTTATTGTACTTTAAAGTAAATTCACCATTAACAAATAGTTATCATACATAAGCATAACCTATCCCCATACAACATTCAATTATTAAGTATAATTCATATTCACTAATTACAAACACAAGCAAGTATAGGATCATTAGGAAAAACTTGCTCAGTCATAATTGATTTAGAGGTCGTAATAATCCAAGAGCAGCTCAAGCTCAAGGTTGAGATCACTTGAAAATAAGGAATATGGAAAATTATAAATTTGGGAATTTAAAGCTAAACTAGTATCATATGCAAAATTATCGATTCAAGCTTTTTATCGAATCATATATAACTTTTTCATTTTAGCTCGGATCATTATGAACTTATAATCCATTTTTATCGTTTTCAAGTGTATTTTCTCATAGTAAGGTCTATTTTGGATGTTATGACTCGCAATGTAAACTGTGATATAAAAATATCACAAAATTTATTATTTTAATTTAAAGAGTTATAAAATATTAATTGTAGCTTTTTTTAGTATATTTATGATTTAATAATTATTTAAATCATATAATTGATAATTTTATTATTTTAAGCTTATTTTACCCTAGTTACTTATTTTTATCTATTTTTGAGATTTTAGACTTATTAAATTATTATTATTTTTTTCTAATTTATTATTTTCTAATATTCTACGATATACATATATATATATAAATACTTGTATAACTATATATATATAAATTCTTGTAATATGAAAATACTAGATATAAATTTACATACATAAACCTATTATTATACTTGTACACATATACATATATAAAATACTATGTTTCAATATGTATAATCAAGCCACCTCTATATATATATATATATATATATATATATATGTAGATAGATATATATATATATAACTTACACATGTACAAAAATACAGAACACATATATATATATATATGATATACATATACTTATACTTATATATCTCATATATGAAAATAAAGATTATATACATATATATACATAAATAGACACATTCATGTATACATATATATATATATATCAATACCTAATTTGTGAAAATACTAAGTACATACTATATGTATTCTTATTTATACGTATACACATATACATATACCGTATGTTTTACATAATAATGTATTTATACATGTCTACATACATATATTTATACCCAAATGAAAGAGATACACATATATATTTATCTACTTATGCATACCTACATGTATATGTAATAGAATAATTAGTATATACATGCACATACTATATAATATACATATGTATAAGTAAAGAAAATATACTTACATAAATTTGTTGGTAGTATTCTAAATTTTCTTCTTTTTTTCCTCCTCCTCCTTCTTCTTCTTAATTTTCTTCTTGTTCTTCTCCATTTTGTGTGTAAATTTTAGTTTTGTGTTCTTTTCTTTTTCTATTTTGTTTTTTTCTCTCTTCCAGATGTGAATCCAAGTAGGGTTGATTAAAAAAAAAAAATCAATACAAATAAAGAACAATTGCTAAGATAAGTGATGCATTAAATATGATGGGACAAAGTAATCAAGTTTCATATCTTTTTCTCTTTATTAGATCAACACTTAGAAGTTAATTCATCACGTGGGCTACTGTTTCTTGATTTTTTTTTTCTTTTTCCAGAACATGGTAGCAAGGGGATTAAGAGGAAAATAAATAAAATAAGAAATAAAAGAAGAAAAAGAAAAATAGAAATAATTATATGTAATTTTTCTAAAAATAAAAATCATAAAAATAATAATTGTAAATTAATTTTGGAATTTTATGAAAATTTATCAATTTAATTGGTACCCATTACAATTATAATTTTTATAAGTTATTTTAACGATTTCGTTAAAAATTTTATGCAATTATACGATTTAGTCGATAATTACAATCAACTACAATTATATCACTATTTAGTGATATTTAATTATTTTATAGACTTAAAGTTATAGTTTTAGAGTTTTGATCAAGTTCGGGTTCGATTTTGGGTATTTGTGCATAAATCGGATTTAGGGTTTCACTATGCGATTTAGGGTTTTGATCAATTTCTAGGGTTTTTATTATCGGTATTATATTCGATTTATTAAATTTCATAAACTTTTATTATTACTAGCCTTATCGACTCATGACACAGTTTAAGACACTCAAACTTAAATTAGGGTTCAAACTGCTGATTTTCTAGGGTTTACAGAATCGGTATGTCATATCCAATGGATTATAGATTGAGTATGATTGATTTGTTGTTTTTATATCTAGTTGGTAGCTACTTGGACTTTGATAGCTTTTCTTTTGTTTTTTTTTTCGGTTTGCTTCATTGTGGTGTTTCTCCATGTGTCTGACTCTAGAGACACATCACTTGGTATCAATCAATTCCCTAATATTGCTAAGCCTTGTCTAGTATCAAAGGGTTAGCCTAAAATAAAAACTACATAATTCATCTTGAAAATATCCATTAAACCAACCATTCTTATGAAATCCACTATCTAGTGCCCCAATTGATTTATGAGAACACTACTAACTATTGTGATAGATAAATGAGGGATAAAAGAGGCATTAGTATTCAATTTTACCTAATGCTCTTTGGGTGATTGTGATGACCAACTTTACAATTTAGCATTCATGAGCTTCCTTTTCTAAAAGATTGATATATCCCAATGCTCATGAGCTAAATGTCTTGCTTTAACCCATAGTGCATGTAGATTTTATGGAGGCTTAACATATTTTTTAAGACAATCTCATTATGCTTGCACCACCTAACCCACAATAAGAAGGCTAAAATAATGCCTTGAGGTAGATATGATGCTTATCTTAAAGATATAGGATATCCCAGGTGTGTTTACAACCATGGTACTACATTAACAAATTATCAAGTGCATATCTATGATCATTTAGAGTCCACAAAGTTAGAGGGCAAAGGAAAAGAGCATGGTATAGACTTTCATTACTTAATGGATAGCATAGGCATGTTGGATAAACAATTTTGTGAAGAAATAATTTTTCTCTTATTGGTATAGAATTGAGAGAAACACTCCATAAGAAAATATAAAGTTTTGGTGGAACATAAAACTTCTATATCCAAGATACATCATTGGCTAAAGGGGAACCTATAGATGCGTAAAGAGAGTAATATATCTCTAAAGATTCAAAGCGAATCCATTTGCATGTAGATTAAGATCTTGTTTATTGTCTAAGCTGATACATGGTTGAAAATGCTTGTAAATGAGATTACATTATTCAAAGCATATTAGATCATTACTCCATTCATCATTCTTCCATACCTAATATACGGTAAGACATTTAACATGTTTTCTAAGTGGACCATGGATGAAGGGACAAATGGTTTCCTTATTGAACTAACTATCACGCCAAAATTTTATGTTTTTACCATTTCCAAGTATAATAGTCTAGTGATGCAGATGCATTTGAGAACCATGAACTAGATCTTTTTATAAGGATGAAGAAGAAGGCACTAAGAGGATCTTAGTACCTCGTAAGTAATTTCTATATTTCCATCAACAAAAGACACTCCAAAGAACGATTTCCTTATAGAAATTCTAAGCTCTCTTCATTTTAAAAGCTTGATTCTTTAATTTGAGATTGATAAGCCCTAAAATTCCTGATGTTTAGGTAAGCAAAGTTGTAGCTTTAAATGGTGTTTATGTGTATCATTCTTACCATTTCATAGAAAACTCCCAAATAACAAGTGAACCATATCAATTGTATTGTTAAGAAGTTTGGTTACTTACATATAATATGTTAAGATAGCTTATAAGGTAGATTTAATAAGGGTAGATTGGCCAGCAAAGCTTAGTAACTTTCTTTTCCATCCTGCAAGCCTATTATGTATTTTGCTTAACTTATCCTTAAAATCACTTAGCTTTGGCTAAAGGCTCTTATTAAAAGCTAAGATATTTGCCATTTTTTTTTCTTTTTAAGCCTAGTAAGGATGTGATTTCAATGATTAAGCTTCAACATTATTTTATGAGAAATAGATAGTTGATTTAGAACAGTTTACTTTCAAGCCCAACCTCTGCTTAAAAGTGTTAAGGGCATGTAAGATGCCTTTCATAGTTAGAATAGTGGCTTTAGCTAAAAAAATAATATCATCTACAAAGAAAGGGTGTAAGAGTTATAATGGTATCCTTTTAAACTTAAGAGGTTACCATTTGCCTTCACAAACTTGTGGTCAATGAAGACTAAGTATTTCCATACCAAAAATGAAAAGATAAGGGTTGTTGTTTGCAAACTCTACTAAGGTTAACAAGTGAAGTATGTAGGCATGATCCTTGAATACCTAGGCTTCATAAGAGATAAGACCTACAAAAATACACCAAAGTTTGGTTTGGTGCGAGTACTTCGATGCTTGAGTTAGATTTTAATGAGAAAGTGGTAGAGTAATAGCATTATGAGTCTTAGTGATCATATTTGGGAGGGGGATGATATGGGGTTGCGATATTTTAGGCAATTCATATCTCCAAATGTATATTTTTGAGTTGGTATCATTCTGATTCGAAGTCTTAGTGAATAGGCTAGTTTATCTAGTTGAATAGATACATCTTTTAGAAATTTGGAGTGTATCTTTATAAAGATTTGCTCAATATATGAGTGACTTTGCATCTATGTCAAACTAATTGAAGAACTAAGGTCATATGAGCTTAGGAAAGCCCTCATTTGTAGCATAGAGAGTCTTAGCTCAAGGCCATGACAAGCATTGAGCCCCCCTAATGGAGATCCAAGCATCTTATGTGGAGACCCAACTTGGGAGTAGGTCAGATGGAGCTTAGTAAGTCAATTTACTTTAATGGAGTGGGATCTTAAGGAATGGATGAGTGCCAAAAGCCTAACCTGGAGCAGGTCAAGTGAGCCTAGTATCAACCAAAGTACATTAAACCCATAATCTTTTTGGCTCTTATGTTGATAATGATAAGGAGTAAGGTCAAATTGGGCTTAAACTTAAAATTGCCTATCAATAAGGGTAGATCAAATTGCCTTGGCGACTGCTTTAAGATGGATTGAAATACTTTAGGATGAGCCATTATAAATGACTTAGATTATAATTGATGATAAATAAGATCTTAGTAATTCCAAGCATTTTTGTGGAAAATTTAAAGTTTCAAGAGCTACAATTAGAAAGTTCCATTTGATTTATCAAAGGCTTTTTTAAGGTCAATTTTGATGATCATAAGATCTTCAGCTACTATTTTGTATTTAAAATAGTGCAAAAGTTCTTAAACAAGAAGGATATAATCAAATATTGTGCCCTTGCGTATAAAACTCACTTAGGTAGATGTATGAGTTCATTAAGGAATGTGTGAAGATGACACACAAGGGTTTTGGTGATTACTTTGTATATAGCGTTACAAAGACTTAATGGCCACCTGAATTGAGTGGTCTGAGTTATACCTAAGTGTTTTACAATGAGAGCTATCAATGTTTCATTTAGGTTGGAAGGTAAAATCCAATTTGTGAAAACTGTCATGACAAGGGCAAGAAAAAAGTCCTTGATTATGTACCAATAACTTTTATACAATTTAGCATGGAATCCATCTCTATTAGGAGATTTAGACGAGCTAGTTGAATTAAGGGTATGAATAATTTCTTGCTATGAGATAGGCTACTCAAGGACACTACATTGAACCTCAAAAAGAAACCCCCCTTTACCCCATTGCCCTAAGATAAGACATGATAAAATTCATTTTGTTAAATAGCTTTTAGAAGTCATGTAAAGAGACACAAAGTACTACTAGACATGGTTTACAAGGTGATTCGAGTCAAGAATCCAATTCCCTACGTAATCTTTCAAACCCTAAATCATATTTTTTGACTTTCAAACAATTGCAAGGGCATGGTAACATTTAGTATTTCAATCACCATCTATGATCCATATTTTCCTGGATTTCCATTTATGCACATATTCTTCTTACCTAAGAATGTAATGCAATTGCGTGTAAAGGTGTTTATCATATAAAATTAAATAATGGAAGGGGTGCATAGTTAGTTAATATTTAACCTTTTGTAGCTTTTGTAACAAATATTTCTTTTTAGTACCAATATGACCAAACACAGCTTTGTTCTAGACTCTTATGGTACTTTGCAGGTCTAGTAAAGCTGCTAAAAGGTTATTTTGATTATAGGACCATATTGAATTGAGGACATTTAGGAAAGTAGGATGATCTAACCACATTGGTTGAAACTAAAAAGGATGCTTAGTAGGGCCAAGGGCCCAACTTAAGTGTGCTTATAAAAGAATGAGATAATGATGTGAGACAAACTTGTGCAAATTTTAAAGAAAAGCATTCGGGTAAAGGGTATGCCAAGAGTAATTTGCCCAACTCCTATCTAACTTAGTTTGAACTAGGTTTGGGATGTTTTTCCTATTTGACCAAGTATAACATAGGCCTACAAACCTAAGGTGAATGAGCCTACTAGTCAACATACTTGGTATAGAAGGGTTCTTGACTAATTAAGGCTTATCCCCCCCACCCCCCACATTTATCTATTAATCATTAAAATCTCTTAAATACTATTGTTCTCAAATATTCATGTAATAATATTTTATCTTTTCCCAAAGTGGAGTTCAAAAATCAAATTTACGATGAGCATATATACTAGTGAAAACTAAGGATTTATAAACGGTTTAACTTAAACCAAAATGTAGATTTCTTTGAGGGATTAGTGAACGCGATGAATAGTTTGTAAGTTCTTTCAAAGAAGTAGCAAGCCTCTTTTTGCATCTTTCACTTTAGAACACATCAACCCTACAAAAGGCATCTAATAAACCAACTTATATGCAACAACTGTATCCATTTTAGTCTCAACTAATAACAACACATTAGCTGTATTTCATGAACAATCTCCTTAATCTCATTAACTTTGCGAATGGAATTCATGCCCTTAATTTTCCAAGAGAGTATTTTTGTCAACCTAGTCAATATTGGAAGTAGTTTAGTATCCAAAAAAGTAGTAGCAACACTATACCAAAGGGATTATTGAGCAAGTTAAAGAACTCACTTCACTTCAAGATGGAACTTCGAGGGTTGAAACTCACAGGTCAATAGTGCTACTGCTTCCTCTTAGCTGTAATGAACTAGTAGAACTATGAGCCTCTTCCACATTAGAATGATGACGTAGATAATTGCTGGAATGGGCTTAAAGTTCAGCCTCTCAAATAGCATGTAGGTCATTGTTATGCATGTAATTTCCTAATGATTAAAGATCATGTCCAGGTATGTCATATGATCCATAACCATCGTAGGTATCACTAACGAATATTCCTTGATGGTCCTTAGGTTTAATCTATTTTTGAAGATTACTTATCCATTCACAAATGTTATAAAGATCCTCGTATCGAGCACTTGGTAGATTGTAGTCTATGCTTTCATTGATGAAGTTCAATTGGTGTAAGGCTTTATCGAAGTTCATGTCCACTTGTCCGCAAATGGGACATAGAGAGTTTTCATGCATGGAGATAACCATGAAAGATCATATTCTCAATGAAAACTATTTAGTGAAATTTCTAGATTTACTCTTGTCCATTCTTAACTTTTTGTCTTATAAATTTTTTCAAGGAGGATAATTTTTTATGAGAGGGGTAAGGGGGTCTATGGACAAAGATGAAATTTAAACACAATCGAGGAAGTAGGATTTGTTGGTTAAAGCATTAGTGATGATTATTCTTAATTTGATTAGATAGATTACTAATTTGGTGGTTTTCATCCTTGCTTAAGGACAAATAAGGTGCAACACTCTGACTTGTTAGACTATCAAATAGCTACACAATGATAGGTAAGTAGGAGTTAGGGTTTTCTATAGTGGAATGAGGGGTTTATTCCTTCGAAGGATCCTTAATCTAGGAAGAAAGTTGAAGCTAGGTTGGTTGGGTTTAGGTTAGAACTTTCTATTATTTAAGCGGTCGTTGCTTAGATCTTATAAGAGTCTAAGGTCCATATGATTACTCTATGTCTTTGGAGGAAAGGTTAGTGGTACCTTTAGAGATTCATCATTGCCAGAAGATATGAGTGAGGGAGCATTTAATGTATTGGCTGTTTTGTGTTTAAAGAAGCAATGTTTGATACTTCTCGAGTGAAATGTGACGACTATGGGGCTTGACTATTAATTATTGGGGGTTCTATATTGCTTTGTGACTTCATGTAAAAACATGGTGTTGTAGCATGTATGCATCCACAAGTGAAGTAAAAATTGTTAATGCCCTCATATTGAATTTTATAGCTTAACCCATCTAATATTAAGATGTATATTAAGGGCTCATAGAGGTTTATCCAAACATATGTGCAAATTAGTCTTGTTTAGCATTTATAGTATAAGCATCAAATTATGCTACTAGACCAATTGCTTCACCTTTTTTTTTTTTTAAGTACGAGGGGTAAGTAATATTAAAGTGGCAACCTTAGGATTCATATCCATACAATAATGGAATCAAAGACTAATGTTGAAGCTTGCAAACTTGGCTACCCTTGACATACAGTAAGGAATTTTCCAAAGAAAAAATATGGACCATTTTTAATGTCATTTGGATATCATTTGAATCTGTAAATAGAATATTGTAAAAGCTCGATCTAAGGCTAATAGTGTGACATCCCAGCATAGTACATTATGTACCATTACATAGGAATGCTTATTTATATTCAACAAAAGTTCTATTTATAACAAGAGAGCATTACAATGGAGTTCAACTTTACGCCTATTTATACAAAAGATTACATTTGTCAAACTTAACCAAACCTAAAATACAATACTTTTTTTTTATTTCATATTTACAGATTTATCATGGAACTAAGATCAAAATATAGCAAGTCTTCTTCAAAAGTAGCTGACTCCGTCCTACGTGCTCTTAAAAGACATTTCCCCCAACTGATGTTGATGCCTAGTCAATTCTCCTCATAACTTGAGGATACACAAGTATCCCCTTAACTCTCTGTGAGTTAAGTGAAAGTGGATAAAACAAAGCACAAAACAAGTATAACACACATTCACAAAGATTAGTACTATAGAGCATTTAATCTCGTAACCCGAGTTATTAATACAAACTGTCTATGCAAGAGATCCGTGCCATGCTCATACACGTAATATGCATTAGTATCAATATCCTATACTTTTCCAATTCCACATCTAATTAGTCGACATACTCAAACATCCAGATATTACGTTTAGGAACCTAGGGCAACAAGGAGTTGCCTAGGAGTAGGACCCCCAACAAAAACCTCCCACTGTAGTTCAAAAATCCAACACATAGTCGATCTAACTAAAACCATGCATCGTAACCAAAATAAGTTGAGCATTGTAATTTTATATTAAGCTAATGTATAGGTATATAATATGAAAATACATAATAAATAGTATATAAGCCTAATTAATTTCAAGAAAAATCCTATAGACTCACAAAAATATGTAGTTTAATTATTTACCATGACTTACATTAAACCAGCAATTATCTATTTTTACGAAAATAATGGTTTTAGCTTGAAGTTAGTGAAAATTAAGCAAATAAGTGAATTTAATCACAAGATAAAATTCAACTGCTCCCAATATCATTATAAACTTCTAAAAATCATAATACATAGGGCTCACACTTTGATTTTGGAAAAAAAACTAATTAATTCAATAAAACAACAAAATTACCAATTTTATCTAAAATAATTACAATAAATAGTAAACATGCTTATTTTCAAAAATTCTTGCCACTGTAATTAAATACATATATTAAGAATATTATGTACAAAATTTCAACTCGAAAAGAGATTATTTAATATTTCTAAAATTTAATCTAATTTTCATCCAAACAAAGTCATTTCTTAAGCACCCTTTCTTTCCACTAATTATTTAATTAAAATAAAATTACTAAATTAATCTACACATAAAATAACTTTAGAAAACTTGGTTTCATAATTAACTAACATCATTTCCTATTTTTAGAAAAACTTTCAACCAGAAATTTGATTCACCTGAACCGACTACCCAACCTTATCAGAACACCTCCTCAAGTGGTCCTTCCTTTCACCCTAAATGGCCACCATTACAAAACTCCTACAACCCTTTGAACCAGCATAAACTATATCCATGCTTTATTTTTGTTCTATTTTTTTTTTTATTTTCTTGAGCTTTTAAATTTCCAAAATATTGTTCTTGATGTGTATATGCCCTATTTATAATTTCCAAATGGATTAGATTTAATAAAAATTAGACATACGGTATATACATATCATTTTTTTTCTTTTTCTAAGCATAAGGTGTTAATTTCTTATATTTTAGCTTTTGACTCATCATTTCTAATTGATCCTAGGCTGCCACATTATTGGATGACTCATCCATTCATTTTTTTTTTAATTTCCTTTATTTTGATAATTTATTATTAATATATATGTATTTAATACTCATAATGTATATCACATGTAAATATATGTATATTATATATAATACAACTTTATTTATTATTTTTATAAGTTAAATAACTTATTTATGATATCTTGCTATATCTAAAAGCTCAAATTTTACGTTTTTGATATTTATCGACTTTATCAATAAATTAACATTTTTCTTAAATTAATCTTTTTATATAGCTTGTTTCAAGAAATTAACTTTATCTGAATTCATTCGTATAACTTTTCTAACATGATTCTGAAGTTTGTACTAAAATAGATAACATAGCTCGACACCCTAAATTTATGGGTCGGATCCTAAGGTAATCATATGAGCTCGAAATCTTAGGATATTACATCCTACCTGCCTTATAAAACGTTTCGTCCTTGAAACTTAACTATGAGTTGAGAAAATATTAGTTTTTAACTTTACTCTCGGAAAATAATAATCGAAAACAACATTACTAATCTTATGTGAACAATTTAGGGCACTAGACCCTCATCGATTCGATAGATGCCCTTGTAGCTTCCTCATTGGTGTGTTAACTTTACAAGACTTTCACATACTCAATGTTTCAGTTCCTTAATCTCTGAACCTTGATATCCAAAATACGAACTAGATGTTCAACATATGTAAGGTTTTCCTTTAATTCAACTAGAGGTACATCCAATATCTTTGTGGGATCGCCTACAAATTTCCTTAAAGTTAAGATATGAAATACGTTATGAATTCCTATCATCTCATTGAGTAATTCAAGTTTATAGGCAACTTTCCCAATCCTTTTCGTAATTTGATATGGTCCAACATATCGATACTTAACTTTCCCTTAATATTGAATTGCCTTACGCCCTTCATTGGTGATATCTTCAAAAGTACCTAATCGCCTACTTGGAATTCTAACAGCTTTCTTCTAACATCCACATAACTTTTTTAATGACTCTTGGTAGTTTGTATTAGTTCCCTAATTGTGTGTACCTTCTCCTTAAAATCTTGTAACACTGATAATCCAATGACTTGTTTGTTCCCTACTTCATCCCAATACACAAGAGATCTACATTTACGTCCATATAGTGCTTCATAAGGAGCCATTTGGATAGTACTATGATAGTTATTATTGTAAGCAAATTCTACCAATGCCAAATGGTCATCCTAACTACCTTTAAAATCCATCACACATGCTCTTAACATATCCTCTAGAGTTGGGATTGTTTGTTCCAATTACCCATCACTTTGGGGATGATAAGTAGTATTAAAGTTCAACTTAGTTCCCATTTCTACTTATAAGGATTGCCAAAATCGAGACACAAAACAAGAATTATGGTCAGATATTATCAACACCAAAACACTATGCAAATGAACTATCTCCTCAACATAAACTTCTACTAATTGAGAGAATGTCACTGTTTGCCTTATGGCTAAGAAATGCACTGATTTCGTAAGCCTATCTACTATAACCTATATCATATCTTATTGTCTCCTTATCCTTGGTAAACCACTCATAAAATCCATTGTTATATGCTCCTATTTCCACTTAGGTATAGGTAAAAGTTATAACAATCTTCTAAGTCTTTGATGTTCAGTCTTCACCTTTTGGCAAGTCATACAATGCAATATATACCGTGCCAAATCTCCTTTCATCCTTGTCCAGCAAAACTTTTGCTTTAAGTCCTTGTACATCTTATTATTCCCAAGGTGTTGGGAATATCTTGCACTATGAGCTTTGTTCAATATCAATTCTTTAACTTTCGAATCCTTTGGTACATAAAGTTGTTCTTTAAATCTTAACATTCTTGCATCATCAATTCTAAAGTTAGGCTGTTGCTCAATATCATTTTTGATCCTTTGTAGCTCTACGTCTCCTTTTTGAGCTTCCTTAATGCTCTCAAGTAATGTAAGTTTTACCCTTAAATTAGCCAACATACTACTTTCTTCTCTTGTTACAACTTCCAAGCTCAATTTCTTCATTTCTTCGATCAATTCCCGTTGATTCGTAATGAGTGCAGTGACACTGCTAAACTTCTTCCTGCTTAATGAGTCAACTACTACATTAGCTTTCCTAAGGTGATAATGAATTGTAAGATCATAATCCTTCAGTAATTCCAACCATCGCCTTTGCCTCAAATTCAATTCCTTTTATGTAAAGATATACTTTAAACTTTTTTAATTGGTATATACCTTACATTTCTCCCCAAATAAGTAATGCCTCCATATTTTCAAATTAAATATTACAGCTGTGAGTTCTAAATCATGAGTTAGGTAGTTTATGGTCTGAATTGTCTTGAAGCATATGTAATCACCTTATCATTTTGTATTAGCACACATCCCAATCCACTTTTAGAAGCATCACAATAAATGGCATACACTCTAAATCCATCTGATATCATTAACACTGGAGCGATCACCAATCTTTAAGTTCTTGAAAACTTTCTTCACACCTATCATTTCATTCAAATCTAATGCCTTTTTATGTCAATTAGATCAATAGCATAGCTATTTTAGAGAATTCTTGAACAAATCTCTTATAATAACCAACCATTCCTAAGAAACTCCTCACTTCTATTACAATGGTTGGCCTTATCCATTCTGTTGTTGCTTTTACTTTTACAAGGTCAATTGCTATTCCTATACTAGATCCTATATGTCTAAGAAATCTTACTAGGTCTAACCAAAACTTACACTTCTTTAGCTTTGCGTAGAGTTTGTTGTCTTTAAGTGTCTGAAACACAATCTTTAAGTGATTTACATGTTCCTCCTTACTCCTTAAGTATATTAAGATATCATCGAGAAACACAACTACGAACTCATCTAGGTACTTTTTAAGGTATGGTTCATCATATCTGAGAATGCAATAGGAGCATTCATTAGCCCAAACGGCATCAATAAAAATTCATAATGCCTGTACCTAGACCTAAAGGCACTCTTATTGATGGGTTACCGACCTTTGGCCTACTTACTTGTGTACACCTTGAAGGCTTCCAGTCCCTTACCAAGAGAATTCTCTCCCGTTAACCTACCGAAGACAAGAAACTGTATATAGAAGAATGGTAGCTAAACTCCTTGAGAGCTCTAGGCGGATGCATCCTACTATACTATATCCCTTGTGATGATGCTTCTTTGCCAAGTGATGTAAACCAAGGTCCTACATATCAAATCCTATTCAAACCTTCAACTATTGAGAGCTTCCTGCTGAGTGCCGATGTATAGGTTCCTGTTGGCCTCGTACTTCTCTTTTGGCCTCCTACTCATACTTGTAGCATTCTTTACTCATCTTGACAACCCTTGAGGCCACTACTTTGTGACCTAACTTAGCCACTACGCCTAAAGATTCCTTAATAAGGGACCATTAATGAGCTACCACCTATCCTTTTCACCTGATACCATACAATTTTTCCTTTTTGTCATTTGTCCTATTTACCCTTTTTCGTATATACTAAGAATCACTTTTCATGAATTATTTTTTGTAATTTTCTTTATTTGTAATATTACCCTAGAGACTTACTGTAAATAATAAATAGTCCCTTCTCCTTATGGCTGGAATCACCTTACATTCTTAACAGATAGTTTGAATATACTTGGTCCTTGCAAGATGTTCCTCTCTAAGTCCATTTCCATATATTCTTATCTAGTCTTACTAAGTAGCTCAAGATTAGTGGCAAGTGGACCTTGGCATCAGCTTGTGCATTACATTAAGTGAGGTACCTAATCGTATTGTGTTCGTAGGTGAGTCATATCCTTCAAGCAACTTCACATTAGCTACCACATTCAGTTTGTTGACCTTTCCATTCTATTTTCTTCATTACTTCGAAGGACTCATTTGGTTCTTGTCTCATACGGTAAGTCCTAGTGATAACTGAGCCCCTAGACACATCACTTATGTACATCTTCTTCCTCAATTTTCAATTGATGGTAAATGGATTGTAAATCTATTTTTGAGAATACTACATATCCCTTTAGCTGATTAAATAAGTAATCAATCCTAAGAAGTAGGTATTTGTTCTTTATCATCACTTTGTTCAATTCTTGATAATCCACACATAACCAGAGACTTCCATCTTTCTTTTTTAACAAATAACACAGGTGTGCCCTATGAAGATGTATTCGGCCTTATGAATCCCTTGTCCAATGGCTCTTGTAGTTGCTTCTTCAATTCCACCAATTTTATAGGAGCCATTCAATAGGGTATCTTAGAGATAGGTGTAGTACTTGGTATAAGATCTATAATAAATTTGATCTCCATATCTGGTGGTAATCTAGGCAAGTCTTTAAGAAAAACCTTAAGATATTCAAACACTATTGGTATGTCTTCTAATCTCACTTCTTGAACTTAGGTATCCAGTATTGAAGCTAGAAATCCTATGTTACCATTTCTTACTAGCTTCCAAGCTTTACTTGCTAAGACTATTCGAAGGGTTACCTTTCTAAAGCTTCCTTTAAAGTGAAATTCTTTTCCATCAGGCTACTTAAATACCACCATCCTTCCTTCATAGTCCATATTCGCTTGATGCTTAGTTAGCCAATCCATTCTTAGTACAGCATCAAATTCTTTCATTTCCAATACTACTAATTCTGCAAGCAATTTATATAGATCTATACATACATTGCCTCCCTTCAACTTTTGTTGCACTACTTGCTCTCCTCTATAAGGAGTTGTCACTATTAGGTCATACCTTAAAATCTTTATTAGAAGTCTATTCCTATCAACATAGTCCTTAGATACATATGAATGTGTTGCTCTCGTATTGAATAATGTATACGCATAGTTATCTTCTAGGTGAACCAATCTTGAAATAACAATCATAATTATATCATTACTCTAAGGTACATAGTTTAAGTAAACATACAACACATGATCATATGAAGAAATCTAGAAATCATAAGGTTCGAGACTCGTACCTGCAACTATGTTGTCACCCTTACCTTTCCCATCCTGGATGGTATACACCCTTCCTTAAACTATAGGTTCGGTTCCAACCTCTCCTGATCGGTTATTTCTATTGGTGAGTCCTAGCTCATTGGCTTGAGTTTAGTCTGATCTTGCTTGTTGATTTGTAGTACACTAAGTGGCATTTTGTCCTATTTGACAACACTTATAGCAGTATACACTTCTAGGGTTCAGGTTTTGGCATTGCCTAGCCATATGCCTAGCTTCTTCATACCTAAAACATTTCCCTTGTGGTTCTGAACTGGTATGCATAGGAGTTTAGTTATCACTAAAACTTACCATAGCAGATTTGAACTAACTAGGTCCTTCGAAATATCGAAGAAAATAGAGGGAATTAGTCTATGGATGAACTGGAGTAACTGACATGAAGCTGCTCGAAGGATATGACACACCAGTGAACACAACACAACTTGACACCTTACTTAATATGATGTACAAATTAATGTCAAGGTCCACCCACTACTAATCTTGAGCTACTTAGCAATATTAGATAAGAGTGTATGAAAAATGGACTTAGAGACGATTGTCTCACAAGAACAAAATATTCAATGTCTATTTTGTCCAATTCGCTTCCAGCTTACAAGGGAAAGGAACTATTTATAGTAAGTTCTTAAGGCAACATTACAAATAAAGAAATTAGAAGAAAGTATATACAAAAAGATTTTCCTAGTACATACAAAAAAGGGTAAAGAGGATAAAAGACAAAAATGGAAAAGTAGTACAATGTCAGATGAGGTGGACAAGTGACAGTGCAACATTAGTCCCGTATGAAGATTCTCTAAACACAGCAGGAGAGAGGGATCAAGATGTTGCGGCAATAAAGAGGCTAAGATGAGAAGAGGGTAATGAGAGAAATGGTAACAGGTTGAGAGAAAACTACTTAGCTTATAAGTGAGTCTCTTGTCACTCAGCAAGAAGCTCTCGACAACAATTGGTCGGATTACTCGACATGGGATCATTAGTAAGGAAATGGTCGGCATCATCATAACCGAGAGTATAGATCAACGTATAAAAATGTGGGGAGCTCAAGGAGTTCGGTCACCTCCCCTCAGTGTAAATTTTCTTATCATCAGTAGATTGTCAAGATAGGATTCTTCGAGTGAGGGATCGGAGGCCTTGGAGCCGTATACAAGTAATGGGACCAATGGTCAGTAGTTCATTAGTTCCTTAGGGTTGTTGAAGATTTGCCCTCAAATCTTAGTCCTCATCATCATCGAGTACATAGGGAGGTAGATTAGCAACGTTGAATGTGGTAGACATGTCGAAACCTTCGAGTAGCTCAATATCCTATAGGGTCCATATGTTCTAGGAGATAGTTTGTTTGTCCTCTTGTTAAGGAAGCGTTCCTTGCTAAGATGGACCCAAACAAGGTCCCTAAGGGTATAAATGACTCATCTCCTTCCGTAGTTACCCACTTCCTTCTATCAGGCTACAGTTTTAGCTAATTGCTCGACAATCTTCTGATGTAAACTCTAGAATTCCTCGGCATGCTGTAGGCCAGATTAACTTTCCCCTTGTGTAGTCGAACTGTTAATTAAATCCAAGGGTAGGTTTGGGTTAAGTCCATAAACAACCTCAAATGGTGATGTTCCAGTTAAGCTATGAGTTGAGCGATTGTAGGAAAATTCAATGATGGGTAGGCATAAATCCCAGTCGTGAGAGTTCTTTCTAACAATGGCATGCAAGAGGTTATCGACAGTTCTATTCACTACTTCAATTTGACCGTCTTTTTGGGGGTGACAAGAGGTACTGAATAGGAGCTTAATGCCAAGCTTCCTCTATAGGGTCTTTTAAAAGAAGCTCATGAATTTCAAATCATGGTTGGACACAATACTCTATGGCACTCCATGTAGTTGCACAATTTCCTTTAAAAAGAGGTTAGCGATGAATAAAGCATCATTAGTTCAGTGGTAGGGAATGAAGTGGCCCATTATGTTAAACTGATCGACTACTACCATGATTGAGTCGTATCTTCTTGGCGTGTAGGGAAGGCCGAGCATGAAATCCATGCTTAGATCGATCTACGATCGCTCTAGAATTAGAAGGGGTATATATTCTCCATAGGGCTCTCTCCTCCCCTTTGCATATTTACACATCTTGCACCTCTTAAGTATTCGATGCACATCCCCCATCATCCTAAGCGGGTAAAAATGCTCCTTTAATATCTCAATCGTCCTCTTTTCCCAAAAATGGCTGGCTAGATCCTTGGCATGAGCTTCTCGAACGAGTAGCTACCTTACAGAATCACTTGGCACGCAAATTTGCTTGCCCTTCATCAAGAACCCCTCACTCAAGTAGAACCCTTCCAAAGCTCCTCTAGCACTGCACTTAGCTACTAAGGATCCAAAATGTGGGTCATGCTCATACCGATCAGGTAAAGTGCTGAATCTAAGCACCTTAGCTTACAACGTTGTGATGAAGGTATGACAGTGAGAAAGTGCATCAACCACTATGTTGGTACTTCCCTTCTTATATATGATGGCATTGTAAAAGGTCTCCAAGAACTCGATCCACTTGGCATGACACCAAAAAAGCTTCTATTGCCTATGAAGATGCTTGAGAGATTCATAATCCGAATAGATGATCCATTCTCTCAGCAACAAATAATGCTGCCATTTTTGGAGCGTTTAGACAAAGGCATAGAACTCCCTATCGCAAGTTGAGTAATTTAGGGTAGCACCTAGGAGATTTTCACTGAAGTAGGCAATGGATTGGCAATTTTGCATAAGGATAGCACCAATGCCAACATCAGATGCATCACATTTAACCTCAAAAACCTTCTCTAAATCTAATAGGGTGAGTACTAGAGTAGACGTCAGCTTAGACTTTACGTCTTCAAAACTCCTCTGAGCTTTTTCTATCCAACTAAACTCAACGTTCTTCTTGGTCAATTCAGTTAATGGCACACTTATGGAACTGAAGTTCCGAATAAATCTTCGATAGAATAAGGCTAGACCATGGAAGCTCCTGACTTTGGCAATACTAGTCAGCGTAGGCCACTCATCAATAGCTCTGACTTTTTCCTCATCAACAGCTCTGACTTTTTCCTCATCAACTCAAACTCCACTCCCTGAAACGACATATTCAAGGAATATAACCTCGCTTTGACAGAACACACATTTCTTCGGGTTACCAAATAATTTCTTGACATAGAGTATGTTAAAGACTAATCTCAAATGTTCGATATGAATGAGGAGGTTGGCACTGTA
This sequence comes from Lumnitzera littorea, assembly GCA_024138015.1. Lineage (NCBI taxonomy): Eukaryota > Viridiplantae > Streptophyta > Magnoliopsida > Myrtales > Combretaceae > Lumnitzera > Lumnitzera littorea. Next base: position 69,791,412 of record JAMXBB010000009.1, on the reverse strand, counting down.
GACCAAAAGATCATCAAAATAGACTACAATGCATTTGCCAATCAACAATCTGAATGCATGATTCATCAGCCGGATAAATGTATTTGGTGCATTAGTTAGACCAAATGACATCACCAACCATTCGAACAAACCATCCCTTATCTTGAAGGCCATCTTCCATTAATCCTTAAGTCTCATTCGTATCTAGTGGTAGCCACTCTTCAGGTTAATCTTAGAAAAGATGCAGGCACTATGTAATTTATCAAGCATATCATCAAGTTGTGGGATCGGGTATTGCTATCTGATAGTGATCTTATTGATAGCTCAACTATCAATGCAAATTTGCCATGTTCCATCCTTTTTCTACATGAGCACAACGAGTACAGCACAAGGACTGATGCTCTCACAAACATATCCACAATCCATTAAATCATTCACTTGTTTCTTTAGTTCAGCTGCCTACTCTGGATTAAGCCTATAAGTGGGTTAGTTTAGTAAGGCAACCCTTGGTTAGAGGTCGATGCAATGCTCAAAACCACTTAAGGGAGGTAAACCATTCGACATCTCAATAGGGAATAGGTCGGCAAAGTCCTGAAGTAACTATTACACTTCGGCAGGTAAGTTCTCAGCTTCTCTAACCTCTAAGAATCTCTTGACTAAAAGGAGCACATAGTCCTCAGCCTTGACTTCTCGTGCAAACCGTGCTCAAGAAATCACCAAGGACTTCCGCTGTAGAGATCTAGCAACCTTTTCTTAGGCTTCTTACACTTCCTTAGGACTTATAGGTGTTAACATAATTTTCTTTCCATCCTTTTGGAACATGTAAGTGTTTCTATACCCATCGTGTATCACTCTCAAATCAAATAGCCACGGTCAGCCAAGTAATATGTGAGAAACATACATGGGAAGGAATCACACAGCACCTCGTCCCTGTACCTATCACTAATGGTAATTGACACTTTAACTTGCTCAGCAACGTGTAGTCCTCCTTTCTCATTCAGCTAGTGAATCTTGTATGGCTTGGGGTATAAAAGGGTTATTAATCTCATGGCCTTAACTACCCCTTGCACAATGACATTGGTATAGTTTCCTCCATCAATTATCATGGTGCATAGTTTGCCATTTACTTGACAATTTGTAAGGAAGAGGTTCTCTCTTTGCTCATTCTTGTTAGCTATAAAAGCATTGAGAGATTGTCGAACAACAAAGCAATACTTAGCTCTGCCCTCAGGAGGTGTCTCAGCATCAAGATCTTCCTGAAATTCTTCCAGCGTTTGATTGGTTGCCACTTCTTCCTCTCCTTTGCTCACACTTTCTACTTCAAACTGGGGCTTGTCTCCCTTTATGGTCATGACTCAGCAATTCGAACATTGACTAGCCACATGTCCATAGCCAAGGAATTTAAAAATTTTGATTTCTCAGGTTTTCATTCTTAAGTTCTGACCTTTGTCTCTTCTAATCTCAAGCTCCTCAGTTTTGCTCTTACCTCGGCCTTCTTTTAGTCAGCTTGGCATCTGACCTTGATGTTCCACCTTAGAACTATTTGATGCTCTATCATTCCCTAATCGGCTCGGTAGGCCATTCTTATTCGGCAGCATTGTTTGGCTACTCGACATCCAACAGACCTGGTTCCATCATTGCCTTTCAACTCTTTGGGCCATACGGATGGTTTCATTCAGAGTTTTAAGGTTTTACATTTCCACGATGTTACCAATCTCAGCCCGTAATCTAGAGATGAATCGTGCTATAGTTTGTGCCTCAGGTTCGTCGACATCGCATTGTATCATGAGTAATTGAAACTTTCGGACATAGTCGTCTATGGATCTGTTACCTTGCCTCAAGTCTTGGAGTCATTGAAAAGTGTCTTATTCATAATGTTCGGGAACGAACTTACTTCTTAGAACTCTCTTCATCTTATTCCATGTTTGGACTTCACGTCGGACCCTCAGGCAAACATTTTGTAGTTTCTTCCACTACATTGTTGCATATCTAGAAAATTCTAATACGACCACTCAAATGCGGATAGCATCTCCATAATTGTAGAAGTTGAATATCTTTTTGATCTTTTCTTCCCAATCTAGGTAGTCATCAGCACTACCAAACTCGTTAAAGCTTGAAATCTGTACCTTAAGATGTTCGGTACCTCTTAGCTCTATAAACTCACACTCATCAATCCCATCATACTGGTCTTCTTCTTCTTCATACTCTTCCACTTCGTCCATCTCCAAAATTCGTCTCATAACTCTGTCTACACGTCGAGGTGGTGCTTAGTTCACTAGAAAGGCCTCTAGAGCTCGCTCGTTCATCTGTCTTTTTATCCTATCTCTCATCTCTCAGCACTGCTCAGTAACTCTCTCACGCGGTCCAGTCTCTAAGACTCTGTTTACTAAGACAGCTAAGTTGGCCACAATAGTAATAAGATCTTGTATTTGCTAATCAGTAATATGTGGTGTTTGTTGGGTAACTTGACAATGACTATGAGCACTACTCTTAGCATCATTAATCTCTCCCTATACACTAGGATTCAACATTCACAACATAAAGCTTCAAAAAACACACTTCACACAAATGCCTCTAATACACACATAAGTATCTCGAACAGTAGACTAACTATCACTACATAGGTCTTGCTCTCAACCTCAAGCTCTGATACTAAGATTATATGGTGTACTTAGGAGCTTAGTTATCACTAGGACTTACCGTAGCACATCTGAACTAAATGGGTCCTTCGAAATATTGAATAAAATAGAGGGAATTGATCTACGTACAAACTGGAGTAACTGACATGAAGCTACTCAAAGGATATAACATACCAATGAACACAATACGACTTGACACCTTACTTGATATGACGTACAAGTTGATGTTAAGGTTCACCCACAACTAATCCTAAGCTACTTGGCAATATTAGATAAGAGTGTTTGAAAAATGGATTTGGAAACGATTGTCTCATAAGAACAGAATATTCAATGTCTATTTTGTCCAATTCTCCTTCAGCTTACAAGGGAAAAGGACTATTTATTGTAAGTCTTTATGGCAACATTATAAATAAAGAAATTACAAGAAAACATATATAAAAAGGGATTCCTAGTACATACGAAAAAGGGTAAAAAGGACAAAAGACAAAAGTTGGAAAGTAGTATAATGTCAGATGAGGTAGACAGGTAACAGTGTAACATTAGTCCCGTACAAAGATTCTCTAAACACAATAGGCAAAAGGGATTAAGATGTTGCAACAACAAAGAGGCCGAGACAAGAAGAAGATGACAATAGAAATGGTAACAGGCCAAGAGAAAACTACTCTGCTAGTAAGTGAGTCTCTTGTCACTCGGCAAGAACCTCTCGACAGCAGTTGGTCAGATTACTCGGTACAGGATCCTTAGTAAGGGAATGGTCGACATCATCACAACCAGAGTATAGATCAACATATAACAATGTAGAGAGCTCAAGGAGTTCAACCACCTTCCTTCGATGTAAAGTTTCTTGTCATCAGTAAGTTGTTGAGAGAGGATTCTTTAAGTGAGGGATTAGATGCCTCGGAGCCATACGTGAGTAATGGGACTGATGTTCGGTAGTTCATCATGAACACTGCATAGCTCGATGCCTATCATTACATTTCCAGCAAAGTTGAATAGTTCCACCTAACCTTTGATTCTTGTTAAGGGGTAATACGCCCTTTTTCCTGTTATTATTTTATGGCTACTACTAGAACTTCCCAAAAATTTTCATTTCTTACTTTCTATTTCTTTAACTACCCTTCATAAGTTACGAGCTTACTCAATTAAATGAATTTCATTGATTAGATCAGTATATTGTACCAACCTTGTCCTTTTTAACTTAGCTTGAAAATAAAGATCTAGTCTAGACCTAAATCGACCAACCTTAGCAAGTTCATTATTCTATATCACTTTTGGAGCAAATTTCAACAATCTATTAAACTCTAGTTCATATTTTTTAATAGTCCCGCTTGCTTGCCTCAACTTATAATATTCTTCACACATTTTCTCCTTCACACATGTAGGGAAATACTGCTCCAAAAATGCATCAATAAAGGTATTGCAATCTATAGGTTCTACCATTGTCTGTTTTTTATTTCTCCACCAATTATTCGCACATCCATTTAATAAAATAGCAGTAATCCCTACCCTTCTATTATCTTTGAACTCGTATACTCCAAAAGCCTTTTCCAATGAATAAATCCATTCTTCCATAACTAAAAGGGTTAGTTTTTGTCCCATCAAACGGTTTCACTATACGTTGCACCTAAGCTAACATATCCCCATTCGCTCTACCAATCCTAATCAAAGTAGTCGCAAGTTGCTATACCACTTCCATTACTTATATAGGCATAGCTTGATTTGGTTGAGGTTATTGTTCTTCCTTAATCTGTCTCTTAAGAGTAGTTGATGAACCAGGAACCCCACGTATACGTATTTGCACCATTTTCTGGATAGCAGCGAATACAATAGGTACAGTCAATTTGCTTATATTGGTCACTACTAACAAAGTTAAGTTCATACGATACTAAGCTACCCTACACACCTCACATGCATCTAATACTATGGCCCTTAATTTATGCTCTAATACCACTTAAAGGATGTCACATCTCATCATAGCATAAGATGTACCATCACATAAGAATACCTATCTATATTCAACAAAAGTTTTATTTATAACAAAAGAGCACTACAATAGAGTTCAGCTTTATACTTATTTATACAAAAGATTACATCTATCAAACTTAACCAAACCTAAAATACAACACTTTTTTTTTATTTCATATTTACAGATCCTTCTGGAACCAAGATCAAAATACAATAAGACTCCTTCAAAAGTAGCTGACTCCATCTTATACGCTCTCAAAAGACTTTTCCCCCAACCAATGTTGATGCCCAGTCAATTCCCTTTATAACCTAAGGATACACAAGTATCTCCTCAACTCTTTGTGAGCTAAGTAAGAGTGGATAAAATAAAGCAGAGAACAAGCATAACACACATTTACAGAGATCAGTTGGTGTGAACCGTAACCAAGAACAGACAAGGCCAGTCGCTGGATGGGTTTGAGCTTACAAAAAGCTCAAAAGAGTTAATGGGGGAAAGTGCAAAAGGAATGAACGATGAATGAAAAGTAAGCAAAACCCATGAACAGCTCCAAAGGATATGACGCACCAATGGAACTTCCGAGGACTTACGGTACAATTCGATATGACCTACGAATCAATCAAGTGAGGTTACTTACCACCTGGCCTTACTCAAAGGTTAAGATAAGAGTGATGCCAAGAGTAAATAGAGTGTTTATGCGAGGAAGGAAAAACACACAAGTGCGTTAATGGTAATCTCCGTATATATATGTGCTTGCAACTACAATTACAAGGGTATTTACACCCATACGTTAGGGTAACTTGACCAAAAAAGGAAAAGATAAAAAGGGCACTTCCTAAGGTAATATTGTACAAGATATAAAGGAGTAAAAATGAATATACAAGGAAAGCAATCATTGTTACAATAGATTCTACACATGATACTACACATATGGTGATGTCGTATTGGTGATGCCGTCGAAGAATGTGGTCCAAAAAGTATGGACAGTTTGCTTGTCCGAGTAAGGGTAGCTTGGTCAGTTCAAACTTTATCTCTCGGTATCTTAGCAAGGGTGAGGACAAGTAAGTAATTGGCTAGGCTTATGTGAAAATGAAGATGAGCTATTATCTTAGCCTTCAAAAAAGGTTTCTAAGCACTTAACACATAAGAAATAAGTAGTCACTCGGCTTGGTAGGCAAAATGCATCGATAAGGAGATACTCGGCCTCCATATGAGTCGACTAGAATAGGAAGATTCATCTTGCCAATCCCTCTAGTCCTCGGGCTTGGTTATAAGTCAAAAGTCCAATAGCTTGATTCCCATCACTCCCTCTAGGTTGTTTTGGATTTGAGATCAAATCTGAATGGTCTTCGATAAGCTCTCCATCAGGGTGATACGAACTGAGGTCAGCAACATTAAAGGCATCAGAAACCTTATAGTCCTTTGGTAACTCCAATATATAAGCGTTGTTATTGATCTTCTGGAGGATTCTAAAAGGTCCTTCAACTCGTGCAGATAATTTATTCCTCCTCTTGTTCGAGAACCATTCCTTGTTGAGGTGCAGCCATACCAAGTCTCCTGGCTGGAATTGTTTAGCCATCCTACCCTTGGTCTTCTCCCGCATTCTTTTAATAACTTCATCGGGACAAGCAAAGGCATTGCTTTCCCTTACTTGGCTCGATACGTAGCCCTCTTACATACAGTACAGCTCTCGACAACTCAGTATACATCTCTTTTCATCCTCGACCAAAAGAATCGATCATTTAACAGTTCACAGGTCCTTCTTTCTCCAAAATGTCCAAAGAGTCCTCTACTATAGGCTTTCCTGATTAACAATTCCCGTAGTGAGTAGGTCGGCATGCATAATTTTCTACCTCAGAACATGTAACTATCCTCTACATGATACTCATATATCATTCTTCCATCAATGCATCACATGATTATGGGTCTAAAGTGTGGATTCTCACAATATTATTCTTTAATACTTGCAAACCTAAACAGTCTAGTTTGCAATTCAAATAAAAGCGCATGTCTTCTTAAAAGAGCATCTATAATGACATTGCTCTTTCCTTACTTATATTTTATTATAAAATTGAATCGATCGAGGAATTCAACCCATCTTACCTGCCGCTTTGATAATTTGGTTTGACTTTGGAGGTACCTCAATTACTCATGGTCAGTATATATAACAAATTCTCTCGATAGTAAATATTGTTGTCATACTTGTAATGCTCGGATTAGTGCTAAGAGTTCTTTGTTATATACGGAATAATTCAATTGTGGTCCTTTGAGCTTTTGGCTATGGAAGGCAATTGGTTGGCCTTCCTACATCAGGACAATGCTTATTCTAATGCTTGATGCGTTACACTCTAACAAAAATACTTTCTCGAAGTCAAGCAAAACTAAGACCGGAGCAAGTTCAACCTCTCTTTTATCTCAACAAAGCTCCTCTCCTCCCTTTCCCCCCATCAGAAGTTGGTATTTTTCTTTGTTTGCTCAATAAATGGCGCAACAAGGGTGTTGAAATTCCTGATAAACCACTTGTAAAATGAAGCTAGTCCATGGAAACTTCTTACATTGACACAAGTAGTAGGAGTCGACCAATTGACAATTTCTCGGATCTTCTTATCATCCACTCGCAAGCCTCCTTCACTAACTACATAACCCAAGAATACCACTTCCTCCTGGTAAAAGCAACATTTCTTTAAATTGCTGAATAATCTCTCAGCATGGAGGATATCCATAACAACATGTAAAGCATGTAAGTGTTCACAGTAACTTAGCATGTAGGTACTATAGATCAAGATGTCATCAAACTACACCATAACACACTTCCCTTTGAGATGTCTCAGCATATGGTTTATTAGTCTCATGAAAGTGTTCGGGACATTTGACAAGCCAAAGGGCATGACCAACCATTCATATAATCCATGTCGAGTCTTGAACACTGTTTTCCACTCATCGCTTAGCCTCATGTAGATCTGATGGTAGCTAGATTTAAGATCAATCTTGCTGAAAATCTTGGCTTTACTCAGTTCATCCAACATGTTTTCTAGCCTTGAGATCAGGTATTTATATTTGATCATGATCTTGTTCACGGCTCGGCTGTCTACATACATCTAGCAGGTTCCATCCTTCTTCAACACTAGAAGCATTAGCATAGCACAAGAGCTAAGACTTTCTTTGACATAGCCTCTTTTTAGCAACTCATTGACTTATCGTTAGAGCTTAGAAGCCTGCTTGGGATTCATCTGATAAGTTGGCTTATTCAGCAGTGCGACACCAAGTACTAAGTCAATGCAATGCTTTATGCCTTAAGTTAAGGGCAACCCTTCAGGTAATTATTCTGGGAACAGGTTGATATACTCGTTTAGTAACTTCATGATTTCCTAGCGTAGTTCACCCCACTCCTTCATTTATAATAGTCGCTTGACTAACAAGAGGGTCGGCTCATCAACATTGATGGCTTCTCAAAGCTCGGCTCTACTCATCATTAGAGCTTTCTTCGATTCGCGAGCAAGTTTTGTCTGCAATTTATTAACCTCTCTCAGTGGCAGCGGGTTTAGTGTTATCTTTCGATCATCCTTTTTAAACATGTACGTATTCCTGTAGCCATCATGTATAACTCTCTTATCAAATAACTATAGTCTACCCAGCAACACATGGGAAGTGTACATAGGTAGTATGTCATTGAGAATTTGGTTAAAGTAATTCCCTATAGTGATCAGTAATAGTATTTGCTAAGTGATATGTTGTGCTCCTTTCTCACTTAACCAGTGCAACTTGTATGGCTTTAGATGCGCAACAGTCAACAACTTCAACTTTGAGATGAGATCAGCCGACTCTACATTGGTGCAATTTCTACTATCCACAATGAGGGCATATACCTGATCATTCACTTTATAGGTGATATGAAATAAATTCTCTCTCTCCTCCTCCTTTTGTGAGGGTTCCATGTTCATAGTACATCAAACAACCATAAGTAACTGGTCTAAATCCTTAGTAAACACATCCTCCTTAATCAGTCCTTTCTCAGCAAAGACCTCCTCTTCTTCAAGTTCCTCATCAATACTGTCTATTTCTAGCTTCAGGATGACTCCCTTAATGACCATTGTTCGTCAGTTCAGGCACTAAGCAGCCATGTTTCCAAACCCTTGGCACTTGAAGCACTTGATCTGGCTCGTCTTTTTACCAGACCCTTACCCCTTCTCATAAGTTCAGGTCGACACTTCAGTATAAGGTTGGCCCTTCAATTCAACTCGAATATCTATCTTTCAACTCAACTTAGTACTTGACTAAGCTTGGTGACTTACCTGTCCAGGTTAGCTAGTCAGCATCCTCATCGATACTCGGCTCCGCCTTTGCCTTTCTATTCCTTAGGCTATTCTAACAGCTTCATCCATTGTAGTAAAGTGTTGGAGTTCTACAATGTCTCGAATATCACCTCTCAACTCAATAATGAATCTTGAGACTATTCGAGCCAATGGTCCCTCTATTTCGCAACAGATCATAATCATTTGAAATTCTTGAACATACTCGTAATAGTCCAACCACCTTATCTCAACTCCTAAAGCCAAGTAAAAGTATCTTGAAGATAAGTTTCTGGTACAAATCTATTTTTAAGTATTCTCTTCATATCAGACTAAGTATTAATCTCTTTATAGCCCTCTCGTCTCCTCGTCATCTGAAAATTCTTCCACCACATGGCGGCATATCCTAGGAACTTAACAGCAACAATTCTCACTTTCTCGTAATCCTCATACTAATAATAATAAAACATACATTCCACCTTCTCTTCTCACTCCAAATATTCATCAGCATTCCCAGATTCATTGAAACTCAAAATCCGAAGCTTCACATAGTCAGATGTTCTGGGGACTCGTACACGCTCTTCTTCGAAATACTCTTCCTTGTCCTCTTGACCAAGCTCTCTCAAGTCTATTCTTCGCCTTACTCGTTCACTTACTCCTCTACCTCAAACTGGTCAAGCTAGGTTCTGACCTCTAACAGGTTGAGCAGTTTGTGAGGTATTTTGCACAACCTCAATGGGTCAGCAAACTAGCGCATGAATAACTTGGGTCAGATCTACTAAGAGGTTAGCTACCTCATCAAGTCTCTCGTTAGTACTTTTCGGTGTCTCTTATGACTGTCGTCTATGGTAGACAACTTTACTATTGTCATCTCCAGCACTAACATTTACACTTGGATCCATTGTTTTCTTTACTGATTCAAAGTTCAAATAAACACTCGCTAACCAGAAAATCAACAGCTAACAAACTCAACAATTAAGATGAACACAGTAGCTTGCTCTGTTTCACATACAAAAAACAGAGTATGAACAGAACTTTAGAAGAACCAACAACTCAAACAAAACCTCCGCTCCGATACCAAGATGGTGCAAACTATAACCAAGAACAAACAAAGCCTATTGCTGAATGGGTCAAAACCTGTAGAAAGCTCGACAGAGTTAATGAGGGAAAGTGCAAAAGGAATGAACAATGAATGAAAAGTAAGCAAAACCCACGTACAGCTCCAAAGGATATGATGCATTATTAAAACTTTCGAGGACTCACGGTACAATCCGATATGACGCACAAATCAGTCGAGTGAGGTTACTTACTACCTAGCCTTGCTCAAGGATTAGGATAAGAGTGATGTCGAAAATAAACAGAACATTTACATAAGGAAGGAAAAACACACAAGTACATTAATGGTAATCTCCATATATATATGTCCTTGCAGCTACGATTATAAGGGTATTTATACTCATAAGTTAAGGTAACTTGCCCAAAAAAGGAAAAGACAAAAAGGACACTTCCTAAGGTAATAATGTACAAGATACAAAGGGGTAAAAATGAATATACAAAGAAAGAAATCATTGGTGCAATGGATTCTACACATGATACTGTACACATAGTGATGCTGTATTAGTGATACCGTAAGAAGATGTGAACAAAAAGTACAAATAGCTTACTTATTCAAGTAGAGGTGGCTTGGTCAACTCGGACTCTATCTCTTGGCATCTTGGCAGGGGTGAGGTCGAGTAAGTAATTGGCCAGGCTTGTGTAAGAATGAAGTGAGTTGTTATCTCGACCTTCAAAAATAGTTTCTTGGCACTCAACACATGAGAAATAGGTAGTCACTTGGCTCAACAGGCAAAATAGGTCGACAAAGAGATACTCGGCCTCCATATAAGTCAGCTAAAATAGGAGGATTTGTCTTGCCGATTTGTCTTGCCAATCTCTCTTGTCCTCGGGCTCAGCTGCGGGTTAGAGGTCTGGTAGCCTGATTCCCATCATCAGTACTATAGAGCATTTAATCTCATAACTCGAGTTATCAATGTAAATTGTCTATGCAGAAGATCCATGCCATGTTCATACAAATGACATGCATCAATACCGATACCTTTACCTTATACTTTTCCAATTCCACATCCAATTAGTTGACATAATGGAGCATCTAGATACTATGTCTAGGAATCTAGGGCAACGAAGAGCTGCTTAGGAGTACAACCCCAAAAGCCTGATTCCCATCATCAATAGTATAGAGCATTTAATCTCATAACCCGATTTATCAATACAAACTGTCTATGCAGGAGATCCATGCAATGCTTATACAAATGACATACATCGATACCGATGTCTTATACTTTTCCAATTCCACATCCAGTTAGTTAACATACCGGAGCATCTGGATACTATGTCTAGGAACCTAGGGCAATGAGGAGCTGCCTAGGAGTATGACCCCAAAGAAAAACCACCTACTGTGGTTTGAAAATCCAACATAGAGTTGGTCTAGCCAAAACAAGTTGAGCAATACAATTCTATATACTCAAAACCCAACTTAGTAGTGTTAAAGCTTTTAAAAACTCAACCCATAAGTTCTTTCGTTCCATGCTAGGAATGTAGTAAACAACATGGTAACCTTATATCAGGCATAAATCTCAAGTTCCACTTCATAATAACTCAACTGTCTTAACTTCACCTTTGTTTCTCAACTTTATAATACATTCTTTTGTATAGAGTTCACTTTAGGTGAACACCCTAAAGGACCATTTAATTTCCAAGTTTTTCAAACAGAAATATACATCAACAAATCAATCATACATGAGGATACATTTCACTTAGTCAACACACATTGAACAAAATCATGTATTTAGTCAATGCAATACATTATTATAGTTGACGATACAAATGACTCCAAGTCAAGTAGACATAAATTTACTTGCACAAAAACAGAAATATCCACTTACCTTAGCTTGACAGTAGCGTAAAATCCTAAGCTTCACAATGTGGCCTTCCTTACCTATCATATCTAAGGAAATACATACAAACCTTAAGTCAACTACGGATCAATACTAAATTCTTATACGCTTTCACTATCACGTTTCTAAACTTATTTTGATTGTATCTTATTCATTTCTTATCCGATTTTAATAAACTTTGTATCATCACAATTGTTATTTTGAGTAATATTAAGATATCTTAAGAATTAAGACTAATCAATATTGTTAAAAGTCCAAAAATACCCTTTTGTATTACTGATTGGATAATACATTATTGTAACTTTGTAATTAACTCAAATAAACCCTAAATCTAAATTAAAAATCCTAAAATTCCTCATTTCCAAGTTGGTCAGCTTTCATTATATACCCAAAAATACTAATCCTTTATATATTTAACAAATATCATATTAGTACTAATTATTATATCATATATTAGACTAATGTATAGGTTTATAATATGAAAATACATAATAAATAGTATATTAGCCCAATTAATTTCACAAAAAATCCTATAGACTCACAAAAATATGTAGTTTAATTATTTATCATGAATTATATTAAAGTAGTTATTATCTATATTTATGAAAATAACAGTTTTAGCTCGAAATTAGTGAAAATTAAGTAAATAAATGGGTTTAATCGTAACATAAAATTCAAGTGTTCCAAATATCATTAGAAACTTCTAGAAATCATAATATATAGGGCTCATACTTTGATTTTGTCAAAAACTAATCAATTCCATAAAATAGCAAAATTGCTAATCTTATTCAAAATAATTACAATAAATAGTAAACATGCTTATTTTCAAAAATTCTTCTTATTGCAATTAAATAAATATATTAAGTATGTTATGTACAAAATTTTAGCTTAAAAGGACATAATTTAATATTTCAAAATTTTAATCTAATCTTCATCCAAACAGAGTTATTTCTTTGAGCATACTATAATTTTCACTAATTATTTAATTAAAATAAAATTAATACATCAATATACATGTAAAATAACTCTAGAAAACTAGATTTTATAATTAACTAACATCATTTACTATTTTTAGAAAATTAAAAAACTTTCGACCGAAAATTGGGTTCATTTGAATTGACCGCCCCGAGCACTCTTCGACCACCTAACCTTATTGGAACACCTCCCCTAGTAGCCCTTTCTTTTACCCAAATGGCCACCACCATAGAACTTTTACAACCCTTTAAATTGGCTTAGACCAAATTCGTGCCTTATTTTTGTTTTATTTTTCTTAATTTTTTTTCCTAAATTTTCTTAAGTGATTTTCTTATGTTTTTAGATTTCGAAAATATTTTTTTTTATGTGTACATGCCTTATTTATAATTTCCAAATGGATTAGATTTAATAAAAATTAGACATGTGGCATACATGTCATTTTTTTTTTATTTTTTCAAGCATGAGGTATCGATTTCTTATATTTTAGCATTTGACTCATCATTTCCAATTGATCCTAGGCTGTCACATCATTAGATGACTCATTCATTCATTTTTTTTAGTAATTTCCTATTATTTTATATTAATTCCCCTTATTTTGATAATTTATTATTAATATATATATGTATTTAATACTTGTAATGTATATCACATATAAATATATGTATATTATATATAATTCAAACTCATTTATTATTTTTATAAGTTAAATAACTTATTTCTAATATTTCACTATATCTAAAAGCTTGAATTTTATATTTTCAATATTTATCGACTTTATCGATAAATTGGTGTTTTTCTTAAATTAATATTTTTATATAACTTGTTTGAAGAAATTGACTTTACTTGAATTCTTTTGTCTAACTTTTCTAACCTGATTGTAAAGTTTGAACTATAATGGATAATATAGCTTAGCACCTTAAATTTAGGGGCTTAGATCCTAAAGTAATTGTATGGGCTTGAAATCTTGAGGTATTATAAATAAAGGTGAAGTATTTTGAGGATTTCCATAATGATTTCAATTTAAGTTATAAAATTGGGTAAGTTAAGGATTTTCCATATTATTTGATGATTAATGAGTGCTTCTATGGCTTGTAAGGCATAGTTTTTTGAGCATTTAAGAAGATTATTGATATAATTCCTTTTGAAATATCCTTAATGGATGTGAATGCTTAAGTTCTAGTTCAAACGTAACATTTACATGGTTTAAAGATTGAAGCATCATGGTCCTCATCCATATCTTCATTAGAATCCAATAATGCAAAATTATGAGCATACACTCTTAGGATTGTTGTGGTTGTGATATCTCTATAGAATTCTTTTATATGCGATTTTTCTAACTTCACTTGTTGCCCTTGTTTAGGTCAATTTATTTCTTGATGAGAAAGGTACAAAAGTGACTACGTGTTCACCACAAGAGGAGGATTGGACAAAGCATTACCTATATGATGGTGAATATATATATATATATATATCTATATAGACGATGTTTCTTTTTAGTCCATAGAGTAGAGAAATTAAGATCCTAATTGAGGATTCCAAGGTAGAGGAGAGGGCATGGCTTCCTATCTTGTTTTCCTCTCTATGTTTGAGTGATTTCTAAGTCTTATTTAAGTTTTGTTTTTTTTTTTATTTGCATCTTATCTAATATGTCTAATTTGTATCTGTTTCAAAAATGGTATTTGAAAGATTATCTTATCTGTATCTTATTTCTTTTTGTTTTATAATTATGATAAAGATAGTGATTGGAGTATGAGAATTGAGAAATAAAAATTCACATAATTTTAAGAGAAAATATTTGAAAAGTTATATTCTATATTTTAGAGATGATTATTTTAATTGATACTTTTGTAAATATAAATGGAGTAAAGGTATATAAATTCAACTTTATAAGGATTTATCAGGTATGTAATTTTAGAAGAGGGGTAAATATAGAATTATATTTTTATCTTCCTTGTATATTATTCTTACCAAAAGTACCATTTAAATAGACATAAAAAAGATACTAAAATGATTCGGACTCTCTCTGTTTAATTTTAAGAGAGAGATTTTCCTCTCAACTTGAGAGTAATCCCACACTTGTTGTGGTTGGTAGCTTATTAGAAGATTCTTTGTTTCTTTCATCACAATTTTCACGTTCTTTCCTTCCTATTCACAACATTCATCAAATTTGTTACACCATTTCTTCTACTACATTATATCATTCATTGCATCTTTACATTTCATATTACTTCACATATGTGCATTTGCATTTGAAATATATATCAAACTACTAATTTAACGTAGGCTAATAGGTATGATCTTATATTATACTTTGTAAATCTTCTTTTTCTTATCTTCCATATCTTTTTTATCTAATTTGTGTCCATAATTCTCTATGTTTTCCTTCTCTCCATCTCTCCTTTGAGTGTTTCTCTATTGAGTCCTTTTTATTGATTTGTTCTTTATCATTCTATGTGCTTGTTTTCTATTAGTTTGTTGCATCTGGTAGTATTTGGTTCCTTCAGTCTTTTGAGTTTTCTTTTAAGTGTCTCATCTTTTGTCTTTACTTCTCCTATATAGATCTAAAATGGCAGCATCTAAAGCATGTGAGGATCTGCAGTATTCCAATGGGATTAATGAACTTAATGCCTCCTTAGAACTAAAAGAAAACATTAAGCTAATTAATGAACAAAAGCATCTTATGGTGGGTAAAATCTTTGCTAAAAAATCTCTTAATAAAGGTGGAGTTATGAATATCTTGAAAAAAGCATGGAAAGAGTTCAAAGAGGTTAAGATTTCAGTTATGGGTAGGAATCTTTTCCTTTGTGCTTTTGATTGCTATGAAACTACCTAAAAAATCATTCTTGAAGGGCCTTGGGCTGTGATGGGGCATTGTTTGATTCTTGAAGAATGGAAATCAAGGTCTAGAATTGAGGATCTTAGATTGGATTGTATTAGTTTTTTTGTATGAATTCATAGCTTACAGTTAAAGCATTTATCTTTGAATAATGTGAATAAATTGGGGGGTTTAGCTGGTATGGTTTTGGTTGTAGATCTAATTAGATCTAAAGAAGGCTTTTGAAGGAGTTTTTTTAAAGGTGAAGGAGAGAGTGGATTGTTCAAAACCTCTTTGCAATGGGGCATAGATAAATCAAAAGGAGGGAGGCAAGTACTAGGTAAGATTTAAATATGAGAGGATGTTTGAATTTTGTTTAGATTATGGTAGATTGGGTCACAGGATTAAACAATGCTTATTCCCTAAAGCAGATGATATGTTCTTTGGACCTAACTTACGTGCTTTTCTAGTTTGTGATGTAGGTGCTGCTATTGAAAAGAAAATCTCCAAATCTAGAGAACTCTTTAGTGAAAAAGAAAACATTAATTTTTTACTTGGATCTTATCATGATCCCAATTTTGAACACAACTTTGAATCATCCAATTTCAGCATCCAAAACCTATCTCCTATGATATCAATGACTACCCTTAAGCCTAAACCTTCGGATAAGCTTGAAATAGTTACTGAACCTATCAACACTAAAATTAGCATCCTCAACAAAAACCCTCCTCTTAGAGATGTCACCAATTTCTATTTGAAAGAAAACACTAATAAACACTTACCTATTGACCTACCTTTAAAAACCAAAGATACCACTCCTATAGAATCTCTCTTTGGAATCTTCCCAATTAGTTAGTGAATCATTTTCTTCTCTTATAACTGAAATAGCAACACTTAAAATCACGAAGAGTAGTAATGCATTATATTTCATGGATCTACCATCTAATGAAGATGATTAAAAAAATCTTGCTGTTGCACATGTTATTAATGGTTTAACACTAATCATGACTAATGCGATAGTCAATGAGGATTTAATTAGGGCGTTATCTTGTTTGCGATTGAAATGGCATAAGGAGGAGGAATCTATGCCTATGTGCAAAAAACTCAAATTAAGGACTTTATGCAAGAGAATGAAGTATTCCATAAGAAGAAAGGTATTAAGAACAAGAATAGAAGGGGTGTTTCCAAAATAGTAAGGAAATGTAAGGTAAAGAAAGGGAAAAGAGGAATGATTATTGAAAAATCATTGAAGCTTGTTGATGTGCCTATTGAGTTTTCTCATTTATGTAGTGGTGGTGGCTAGCCCTTAATAGCTGTATGGGAGCCATGATTTTCTTATCATGGAATTGTCAAGGGCTTGGGTTATCCTTGACAATTCTTCACTTAATTGACCTTGTTAATAAACACAACCCAAGTGTTGTCTTTTTAATGGAAACAAAAAATGCCATGAATAAGTTGGAAAGAATCCATAATAAATTACATTTTTTGGGTAGTTTTTATGTAGAGCCTAGAGGTTTGAGTAGAGGAATGTTATTGTGGTGGTGTATTAGTTTTAATGTGTCTATATTAGAATATCATCATTTCTTTGTTCATTTTAAAATTTGTTGCGAAGATGGTTCTCTTGTAGGATATTCCACTTGGTGTCATGCTCCTTATGATTTCCAAAGGAAGATAGATTTATGGACGTCTTTAGAGGATGTATCTCAAATTGTAGATGGTCCATGGGTATGTAGTGGAGATTTTAATGAAATATTGAGTGATGAAGAAAATTGGGGTGGTAAAGCAAGGGATAGTTGAAACATCATAGCTTTTCAAAATATGATATCCAAGTGTGGTTTGCATGATTTAAGGTTTGTTGGTCCTATTTTTACTTAGATAAACAAGAGGCATGGGGGTGTTGTTTTTGTGAAAGAGCACATTGACCATTTTTTGGCTTAGGTGATTAGTTAACTAGATACCTAAAAACTCAAATTTTACGTGATGATATATTTAGCTCTAACTATGCTACCTTAATTCTAAATTAAGCTTTCTTGGAAGTTAAAGGAAAGAAAAAATTTAGATATGAAAACATATGGCAGGCATCTAAGGATTGTGGGTCAATAATGGATCGTGTATGGAATGAAGCGACTAGAAATAATGACTTAAAAGGTGTTATGAACAAATTGGATGCATGCAATAAAGACCTTATAGTTTAGAGTGAATGTGCTTTCCCTAATAATGGAAAGTTGATTGACATTCTAAAGAGAAGACTTGCCATGATTCAATTGAGTAAAGACTTGGAAACATGGGAAGAAGAAGAGGAAATCAAGCACAGTTAGAGGAAGTTTGGGGAAGGGAGGAGGCCTATTGGCAATAATGTTTAAGAATTAATTGGCTTATGTATGGAGATAAGAATACCACCTTCTTTCACCATACTACCATTGAAAGAAGGTAAAGAAATAAGGTTTTTCACCTTGGAATGGAGAATGGACAAATTGTTAACTTGAAGGAATGTATTGGAAACCTATTTGTCGACCATTTTGGAAACCTCTTTATGTCGGGTAGAAGTAGAAATTGGGGATTATGCTTAGATTAGGTGGATGAGATCATCACTAAGGACATTAATGAGTTCCTTTGTGCACCTATTTTTGAATGTGAAGTAGAGGCAGCAATATTTTAGTTAGGTATGCTTAAAGCTCTTATTCCAAATAGGTTTCCCAGCATATTTTATTAATCTATTGGAATACTGTAGGTTCTTCAATAGTTGCTACTGTTCAGAGCTTCTTCTCTACAGGTAAGTTTCCCATTCTTTTTAATGATATTGACCTCATTCTTATTCCTAAGGTCCATAATGCTACATATGTGTCTTGGTTTAGACCAATAAGTCTGTGCAATAACCTTTACAAAATAGTGTCTAAAATCATGGTCAATAGACTTAAGCCTTTTCTAAATGAGATCATTTTTTAATATCAATGTGCATTTGTATTAGAACGTTTGATCCAAGACAACATTGTAATTGTGCATGAGATGTTTCATCGTTTGAAGATAAAGAAGTTAGGAAAAAAAAGAACTTATGTGCTATAAAGATTGATATGAGTAAAACCTATGATAGATTTGAATGGGATTTCTTAGAAGCACTTTTGTATAAGAGGGGTTTTCTCTGGAGATGAATCAACTAGATTATGTAATGTGTTTCTAGTGTTACTTTTAATGTGGTAGTGAATGAGAGATTAGTTGGTAAGGTAGTGCCTACAAGAGGTATTAGACAAGGAGATCCTTTGTCTCTCTATCTTTTTATCTTAATTACTGATGTGTTGTCCAAGGGCTTAAGTAAACCAGCTAATTCTGGAATTCTTAAAGGAATTCGGATTAATAGTCATTATCCATCTTAAACTCACTTATTATTTACAAATGACTCTCTGTTTTTCATAAGGTTGAAGAAGAAAATGTTGCTATTCTAGGGTAGGATCTATTGGAGTATTGTTTGGCTACTGGTCAAGAAGTCAATTTTCAAAAGTCAACAATATTCTTTAATAGTAACACACTTGAACAAATTCAACACAACATCAGTAAAGTTTTGAGTACTCCCTTTATAGCAAACCTGAGAAAGTATTTGCGACTTCCTACCATTTAAGGCAAGTCTAAGTGTGAAGCTTTGAAATTTTTTAAGGAAAAGATTGAAAGGAAACTATCAGGGTGGAAATAGAGATTATTGACAAAAGCTGGACATGAGATTTTGATTAAGGCAGTAGCTTTTGTTGTGCTCACTTATTCCATGGGAGCTTTCAAATTTCCATTATATTGGTGTAGATAAGTCAATTATATATTAGCAAATTTTTGGTAGGGCCAAAGGAAGAATGAGAGAAAAATCCATTGGTTGGGATGGGATAAATTGTTTAAGCCTAAGGAGTTGGAGAAGATGGGCTTTAAGGATCTATACTTATTTAACTTCAACATTATGGGTGAAGCTTTTAAGGGGTATCTAATTTCCAAACTATGAATTTAGATTTGTAAGAAAGGGTGGAAAGGCCTCTTAGGTATGTAGTAGCATATTGGAGGGTAGGAAGATAGTTTTTGATGGTATAGTATGGTAGGTAAACAATGGCAATAGTGTATATGTAGGAAGAGATAGATGGTTACCTGAGTCTCGTAAAGGCCATATTATAAGAGGGAATGACATTGATTCGAACTTGAAAGTATGTGACATGAAGAATGAGGACATGGCATGGAACCTATAAAGTATCCAACATGTATTGTCATTTGATGAAGTAACTTCCATTAAGAAAATACCTATTCTTTAGATGCCTAAAGAGGATGCTTTGATTTGGCCATTTGACCATCATGGAGTTCTCTTAATTAAGTCTGCTTACTTTTACTTTCAAACTACATTTCCAAGTCCATATTAGGGGAAAGTCATCCTTTATTATAGACAAGGAAATTTGGAAAAGAGTATAGAATATCAAAATTGTACCTAGGATTGCCTACTTTTTTTTTACAAGCAATTACTAATACACTCCCGATGGCAACAAACTTATTCCATCATCATGCTTTGCCTTCTCCACTTTGCAAGTTTTGTGGTGAGAAGGAGTCAATTGAACATGACCTTTTATGCTAGTTGTGGGTTGGGTATGTATAGTATGCAATGGTTAGATTTGTAATTGATAGATCTAAGGTTACAGTTTTAGCAGAATGGTGGATGGATATGGTACATCAATTTTTGAAAGGTATGTACAAGGAAGAGGAAACAAGCGTAATAGAAATTGCATGGATCATTTCGTTAGAATGGTGTAAGGCTACCTTTAATGATCGAAACCTTAACCCTCTTTATATTACTAAAAGGATTCTTCGTTGGTTTAAAGAAAGGAGTGTGGTTTCCAAGGTTTCCTAAGTGATATAGAGTGATAGGAGGAATAGTATGATGCTAATGAGAGCTGAAAATGGTATAAAGATGTAGCCTTATAGGGGTAAAGTCATGGTAGAAGATCAAGAATAGAAGGGTTTTTGTAAAGTTAGGTCCTTTTTTGTGAAAAAAGGTGGGGTCTTGGCAAAAGGAGAATTAGAGGGTTGTCAAATCATTTCAAAAAGGATGGCGATGTGTCATCTTTTTATGGATGATAGCTTGTTATTACCTATGTTTAGTCCTTTTGATAATATTGTGCAAATAGTGATGGGATTTGGTTTTAATGTAGTCATTAGCTTTGATGGATCTTGGGCTAGGCCAAATGTGAAAGTTAGGCTTAGGGTAGTTATAAGGAATTTATAAGGAGAATGGTTGGGCTGTAGAGCTAAATTTGTTATGTCTCCTAGTGGAAGTAACGTAGTGCTTGGCTTTGCAATTAGCTTTGGAGATGTTGTCTAGATTTCTTTTTTCGGGAGGAGGGGGGGAGAAGAGAGGGAGAGGGGTGGGTGGAGGTGAATTTTATTAATGGACACTTGGAATTTGTTCCTTTTCCTTGTTTGTCCTTCACCATCTTTATACTAGACTTCGATGCAGTTTTTCTTTGAAACCTAAAGTTTCCTTGCAACAAGTGTTTCAAAATCAACATCTTTTTGTTTTTCAAATTAATTAGCAAATGTTGCTGCAGATAGGGTCGCTTCATTGTGTAGGAGGGGAATATGCCACTTTGATTGGTGCTCTAATGCTCCATTTTTCCTTTGAAAGCAACTCTTTAGATTTTGATTGTCCTCCCTTTAGTTTGGTTAGTATCCCGTTTTGTATCCAATTTGATTATGGTTCATCATCAATAAATAATATTATGCTGTTTTGAGGGAAAAAAATAAAACTAAAATGATGAAAAAAAAAAAAAACCTTAAGCGGAATGAATTGCGTTTGTATATGCTGGAGTAAGGAAATACACTCACGTGGCATAGATCATAAAAACCAGTCCAACGGATACGTGCCACGCTATTCATCGTTTATCGCACCATTTGAGTCACCCTCACTGCATTGAGAAAAACGACCGAAACAAGTTGACGCATTCATTAGTGGACAATCGGTACTCAGCCGTTGGCTTAAAGACAATCACCAAAATTTTCGTCTGGCCCTCAATTTTCTTCATACCTCCAACTTATTTCCTAATCCACTAAAAATCGTTGTCTTCTTCCACGTTCCAATTTCTTATCCTCACTCAAACTCCAACCTAATTCCGGTCAACAAGACATTACACACATCGTCATCGCAATATCACATACGCCCATTTCATTAAAAATTCAAACTTACAGTCTCTATTTCTCAAATTCGTTACAAATATCTCTCAATCGAGTACTGTAATTCACTTCAATGTCTCGTGTTGCTTCAAACCCTCTTGGCCTTCATAGATTCAGACTATATTCTCAATCTTCTCATAAACCATCTTTTGTCAAGACATCTGTTGATTTTTCCCATAAAAGGATTGCTAGGAAATACCAAACCTTTGCTTGCCAAACAAACCCAAATCCTAATCCCACTGAAACTTCAACAACGGTATGACCTTGACCTTTCTCATTATAATTTATTGAAATTCAAATTCTCGATTCATGCCTTTTGAGATAAAGCTGAAATCTTTACCTGTGAAATTGCCTGTAATTTTAGTCCATGTGAATTGGGTTTATTTTGGAATGTCATTTTCTTTGTTCTTTTTATAGGGATTTTGGTGACAAAATATAGTGGGTGTTTTGGAAGTCGTTGAAATATCATGTGATGTAAATGAAGTTTGTGACTTGATGATTTTACGTTTGGCTTTTGTGGAAAGTAATAGAGCAAGTATGAGTGTGAAAGAATCTGTGAGAGTATGAGAAATCCCGTGTTCTCAATTTTGTTTGCTTCTCGAGTGTGTTTGTTTCGTGAAAAGCACATTGCTGATGGACAATATTTATCTATCCTTCCGAAAGTTTTTCTCCGAATTTCATGCTCAAACATTTAGGTAAATCTAAGTGGGTATGAATATAAAAGCGTTAGGAGATGATTGTTTCATGAGGGGAATTCAGCTGCATAATTTCGAATACTGTAGCATTCCTCATTGCGGATTCAGACTACAGAATTATTTATTTATTTATTTTTTCTTTAAAAAATAGACGAAAATGATTTTCTTGAAGGAATATTTATGCAACCATTGGCAATCCCAATTGCTTCCCATTACTAGCTGCTGCTAGGTAGTTACTACTATTACCACTATGTTCCATTATAATGTACAACAATTACAACTAATTGAAGATACCAAAAGTGAAAAGAATAGGAATATGTCTTCCACAAAGCAAATGCTACCTAAATGGTTTTGCACGATTTTGTGTTCCAAACTTTGCCAGTCATAAGTTAAATCCACTAGTCCGTTTTGTATTTGGCTTTGTCAACGTAGTGAAGAAGAGAATCTTAAAGAATGTTTAGAATGAGGATGTTGTGTCATTATGTGTTCAAGGCTCTTAATCTTCTGCTCTTTTCCCATGTGTTTGTGTTCTAGCTTTGTTAATCACAGGCCAAATTCTTTTGTCTTTTCCAGTGAGACACATTGAACAACTTGAGAATTTTGATGATATTGTATCTTGCTGCAGGAGAAAGTGCCTATTGAGGCTTCTCCAGGAGATGACAGCACCGGTCCGAGTACAAATTTATCTGCAGGTTCTATGTTGCCTGAACTACCAAATAAAGATTTTAACAGGCAAATAGCTGTAGTTTCTGGCCTTGCAGCTGTGGCACTTTTCCTATCATCCCGACTGGATTTTGGTGTTTCATTGAAGGACCTTGCTGCCAGTGCCTTGCCGTATGAAGAGGTATTGCTCTTGATTATTTTGTCTTAAGGAGCCTGAAAATACATGACTCTATGAAGTGGAGAAGGATATTCGTTTTAAACTTAAAGCTTTACAACATTTCAGCTGAATTTTGTTTGTACATGCATCAAGACAAGCACAAGCATGCATGTAAATGCAAAATGTCTGCAGATATCCTTCATTTCAGCTTTTTTTGGACTGCTTTTATCAATTAAAAAATGTGGGGTGGAATGAGTCATTTGATATATATGGTTGATCACCTGAACTGATAGTCTTTTTTGATACCTGATTTTTTAGGCTCTCTCAAATGGGAAGCCAACAGTAGTGGAATTTTATGCAGATTGGTGTGAAGTTTGTCGAGAATTAGCCCCTGATGTGTACAAAGTTGAGCAGCAATACAAGTAATATTCTTTCGAGTTTGAGTATCCCCTATATTGAGCAGCTCTCCCGTTGATTTATCTTGGTGAAATTTCCTCTCTTAATTGCATTTATTTGACTGCTAGTGCTTTTTAACGATCTCGATAAAGGTTACAAATCCATATCCTGAATTTTGCAAAAATTAATATGTAAGAACTTGAGTTTCATGCTCTTTTTACTTTCCAATCAATTCTCTTTCCATGAGCCTTGCCATCTTTCAAATAGGGACCACGTGAATTTTGTTATGCTGAATGTTGACAACACAAAGTGGGAGCAGGAACTTGACGAGTTTGGTGTGGAGGGTATTCCTCATTTTGCATTTCTTGATAAAGAGGGAAATGAGGAAGGCAATGTAGTAGGCAGACTTCCAAAGCAGTATTTTCTAGAGAATGTGGATGCTCTGGCTCGAGGAGAAGCCTCAGTGCCCCATGCCCGTGTTGTCGGACAATATTCAACTGCTGAGGCTCGAAGGGTGCACCAAGTTGTCGATCCAAGAAGTCATGGGTAGCGTTCCTATCAATCTCTTTTCTCACCTTTAAAAAAAAATACATTGACTGTATTTCTGTTGCTGAGCTTCATCCTATTATCACCAACTTCCTGTGTAAACAGGTCATTCCTGATATTTTGTTTCCATCATTCAATGAATTTCATTACATGTAAATATCTGCTATACAGCTCCTTTTGCTTTACTTCTCAATCATCCTCAAATTTTTATTTAAGTGAGGGAGACAGAACCTTAGGAGCGAGTCTTAGTTTTTCCCCACTTTAAGGAAGAGCTACCATTCTCTTCTTTCCATTACTTGAATTGGTAGTTGGAATTGGGAGTTTCTATTTATGAAGTTACTCTTATTTTGTGTTCTCATATACATCTTTTGACCAGATAGACATTACCACCTTGCACTTTGTGTTTGCGAGGTTCCTCATGCAAAACAATGTCAGGAGGCAGTACCGGTGCCCTCGGACTTTGTGCTTAATACTCTTTGAAACTTCTTTGGTGAGGATTAAAATAAGAGGTTTATGTTTGCTACGGAGAAGAGGGAGCCAGATTTTGTGGCTGCCCATGAAGTCACATGTAGAAAACCTAAAGAACTTGTTCGATTAATCCTATGAAGTTTAAGTTGTATTGTTTGTGATGATTTTGTGAAGATGCACGGATGGATTTAAAATGAAGTCATGGCTTTCGGTTCTTGAAATTTCAACAGTAAGCATGTGAGGAAATTGAATTCCTTCTATTTAGGAATCATATATCCCAATATCCTCATTAATATCTCGTTAAACCCCGGAAGAATTTGGATTTGATGTAATTAGTCACATATGACTTAAACTGGATTCTAGTTTCTTCTCGAGAATTGCCTCTATGTTCATAATCCTTATGCCCTGAATCTTATTATTTTGTATTGATGGCAATCCTTATGCTTTTACCAGGGGAGAAACCGGCTTAATTATTGTGAGAACAGGAGAACAAATAGGTATTGCGTCATCAGGGGGTTAAAAAAAAAAAAAAAAAGAGAGGAAAGAAGGTAGAACGGATCATAAATAGTAATAGATGCATATTCCCCGTTGATTCTTTGACATGCAATAAAATTAGGAGCTATATGTGGTTCTTGTTTACACGTGCGATACTAAAATCATATAAATGCATCCAAAAAATCTATTTTCTTCTACGCATCATGAAATTATGTAGAACTCCATCGCTCGTTTGCATAATAGCAGGATTAGACTTTGCGCTCTCCAGCGCATAGAAGTTGTGTTGTTCACTAATAGCCATAGTTGGAAGTATTCTCATTTGATTTTTATATATAACGCAAGTAGCAGCATTTAAGCGAATCCAAACTAAAAGATGGCAAGGATGCTTTCCTCAGATGCAGAGACAAAGATAGATGTATACTAAACTAAGAGGCCTTCTCTAGAGTGATTAGAGCAAGAGGTTAATCAAACATCAGGACTCGCCAGCTGTGCTTCTACAAGTATTTATATCGAATGGTACGAGGACTTAGTTCCATAATACTTGAGTAAAGATAAGGAATAATAGAAAGTAAAACTAAAATGAAATAAGGAATAACTGAATGTACAATGATATAAGCATAAGATCATTGGTTGTTTATATGAAACAAGATGTTGACGCCACTAAATATAATAAAGAATAGTAATTGTAATGTTAACATTAAAAGAAAGGAGAAATTATTCTTCGAGTACCTGAGGTTTTTTTTTTCTTTTATTTTGGATACCTGTGTTTTTATTTTTCACATTTAAGATACTTACTTTTTGTTAGATATAATAAACTCAAATGTTATTAGTGCACTGTTAGTGTAAAACATACCGAGAAAAAAAGTCCCCCTCTTCCATGTCTTCCTCTATCACTACACCCTAATCACTAACCCTAACGCCCTAATTCACGATTCACGTGTAGCGCCTTGACGAACGCAACTTTCAATATTTATTACTACAAGGATTATTTCAACCAGAAAGAATAGAAATCAATCTGAAAAACAGATCGAAGCTTTGCTCCATAATACATGTGCACTTCGCATCATCCAATTTGTTTTTCTGCCTATTTTTAAGTAATAACTACATGTAGAACTAATTAAGCATTACAAATGAAATTCATTTGATAAACCTCGTGTCGTGTAAATTTTGAAGTTCAGTTTCTATAATCAATTACTGTTAAGAAAAAAATAATAATAAACTGAAAAAAATATATAAAAAACAACAGGATTTAATATAGAAAACCCTAATGTGAGGAAAAAACACCATAAGATTGTATTGCTAAATTCTTCTACTATAAACAATAATGGGTTTATAGAGTATCGCTTCCTTAGTTACACTAGTAGATGAATAATCTTAACTACAGATAGTGAATTTTGATAAAATCTCAATAACAAGGTAATTCACAAAATTTCGAAAACACAAAATAACCTAAATAATTAAGAAGGATTTACTAGAAATAGAAATAGAAATAGCAATCTTCTAGAGCTTTACACTACGAATCCAATAACTAAAATTTCATCACAATTGAGATTTAATAAGCTATTTGGTTACAATCCGAAGTTGCTCCACCAAAACTAATTCCACCTTCGGCTTCTATAGCAATCATAAACCAATTTCCACTTTGATCACTTCTAACACATGCATGATGACTTTGTCCTTTCCTTTTCAATTCTCCCTACATAGCCACTTGCTCCAATTCTTCTTGGGAAGAAGATAGTATCTAATAAAAATATATAGAGAAGCGATACTATCGTCTAAAAGATATTAAGAGATTGTAATATTTTAACAATATTTAATAAAATATTTTATTTTATTATTTATTATTTTTCTCTAAAATAATAAATATCATTATTTATAATTCTTAAACTATTTAAGAATAATAAATATTTCAATAATTCCTACTAGGTTTATCTAAAATAACCCATAGCCCATTTGGTTTGCTCTTTTATATGCAACTCTATTGGTTCACCTAATATTGGTAGTAGGCTTAAAACTTCTTATTGAACCTATAAGACATAATGGCCTCTAGCAAGACATTATACTTACTTAAATTAAGTGAAGGTTAGTGATCCGACTCCACCTATAAAATAGTTAGTTATTTGGTCCCTTTATCATACAACATCGAATGATTAGACATAAGGTGTAAATTAAGACACTCTTATATTATTTAATCACTCATTTCTTGAATCTAAAGTTCGATTAACTTAAACAAATCATATTGATAACTCCTTATCGATTTATTTGAGCATGACTATACATTTTTCTCAGTCTTACTCTTTAAGGGACCTAAAATATATCTCTCAAATTAATGAGAGGGATAAATTCCTTCAGAAATACTCATATTTCTCCACATAATTTATTCCATATCTGATCATAGTCTTATAATCATTCGATTAAAAATGATAGATAACTGAGTTAAAACATAGAACTTACTATATAGGAATCCATGATATCATCAGGTCAAAGGATTAAAATAATACTATAATGAGTAGTACTTATCAGATTGATCTATGTAGTACTCTCACTGTGGGTCAATTCATTACAATATACTCCTACATATATCTATGTGCTAAATTAATATCTCATATCCATGATTAGTAAAACGTGATTATCATTCAGCCAACATATTAATCTTAAGTCATTATTGTTTCATATAATGAGCAACTAAGGATAATTTAAAATAGTATTCATATCATCTTATGGTTTTACTATTAAAGTCATACACTTTAATGACATAAGGAAGAAGAAATTATTCAAGGAATCCTTTTATCATGTTAAAATGCCAATAATAATGTAATAAATAAAATAACTGATTTTATAAAAAAAAAATCAATCAATGTTCAAATGACATAAAATTTATATAGCTTAGGGCATATCACTAACAAAATCTACATAATAAGTGTAGATAAGGAGCAATTATAGCCATATTAAGTTCTTATTAGATATTATGTCTCAAACAAGAGGAGTCATAATAATCTTGCCGTGTAAACTAACCTAAAATAAAAACTAACCTCATGGCTGTTATTGTAGACACACTCTTCACAAGGCGTATACGACTTAACCAGCTTAAAGTAACCAATCTAGCACTTGTTAATAATCAAACTTATGATATAGCTTTTCAAAATACCTATTTGTAACAACTTATTATTCAATAATATAATAGTACTTATATAAACATTTTTATACAGAGAGTTATAACTCGCACCAAGAGTTTATAAAAACTATCGGTCTTGAAGACTATTTACAATAAGATAAGAAATTAATGGGCATCTTAGGAATTCCCTGTTAGTTTTCTCAAAAAAAAAAAAAAAAAAAGTCAAAAGCCCATATTCAATGGATCATTCTTTCTTTACTTTCCCAATAAATCACGTACTAACCTAAAGGTAGTGATATCTATACATCTTGAACTTTCATTAGTCACTTGTAAAAGAGTCTATAGGGATGTGAGCATTCTTAACTTTATAAGCAAGATGAAGATAGAAGACAAATATAAATAAGGTTATTAATTATAATGAAATGCAATACAGTCAATTACATGAGACATCGCATAATGTTACCCGGTCTATTGTGAAGTCGAAAAAATTACATCTACTTCAACCTGAATTAAAGAGCATATTGTAACTCAAATCAGACCAAACCTAGACTTGCGCAATAGAAAATACTTTCTTCTCGTAACCACCTTCAAACCATAGCCCTTACCTTTACTGCAACCTACTCATCTATCACTTAATTTGACTAAGAATGGGCAAATGATCATTTCAACTATCCTCGTTGAAAGGAGTTGATATTTGGTTTGACACACCTAATCATTACCCAAGGGGGTTGCTATCATGTCTAGTTTTGTTAGAAATCAAATCATCATTAGTTTCATTTAAGGGTAGCCAAACAAGATCATATAATACAATATTATGAAACTATGTCAAACAGTATGCTAAGAAGTTCAACTCTTATCATCAACAGAATACCAATCACATATGTAATATGCATATAGACAGTTAATTTACAACCACAAACAGGAGCACTCTTAAGTCTCTAGATACTTTGATATAGTATCTAAATAAGCGGTAAAGCCATGATCCTAACTTACCTATATTAACGTTCACTATAATAGATTTATACTATTGACGTTCTGCTCACTAAGAGATCATATATATATATATATAACAAAACCCAAATTTAGTTTTCGTAAAATTTACGAAAATGTTAGGATTTTATTTACTTTGTGTATTATCATACAATATTAAAGTATCTAGAGACTTAAGAGTGCTCCTGTTTGTGGTTGTAAATTAACTGTCTATATGCATATTACATATGTGATTGGTATTCTGTTGATGATAAGAGTTGAACTTCTTAGCATACTGTTTGACATAGTTTCATAATATTGTATTATATGATCTTGTTTGGCTACCCTTAAATGAAACTAATGATGATTTGATTTCTAACAAAACTAGACATGATAGCAACCCCCTTGGGTAATGATTAGGTGTGTCAAACCAAATATCAACTCCTTTCAACGAGGATAGTTGAAATGATCATTTGCCCATTCTTAGTCAAATTAAGTGATAGATGAGTAGGTTGCAGTAAAGGTAAGGGCTATGGTTTGAAGGTGGTTACGAGAAGAAAGTATTTTCTATTGCGCAAGTCTAGGTTTGGTCTGATTTGAGTTACAATATGCTCTTTAATTCANTATTATTTTGATCGCAACGAAACGTATATTTAATCAATCGAGTTACGTTTCAATTATGATAATTTCATTATAATACATAAATTTTCATAATATTATAGAAATACCTATTTTATTACCTAGAATTATCATATTTTAGTAAAAGTAGTATCATCAAGTTCATACGAACTTGACGATATGTAATACGGATTTTGTCTTAAGAGATAATTTCTAAAGTGTATTTTTACTTTCTATTATACCAATATGCCCCTATAACAATTATTATCATATTATGTCCATATGATCTAAACAAATTATATTTTATATAGTTTCCTAGCATAGCTTAGTAATACATATAGAATCTAGGTCTTAACAACCTAATAAGTGTATATTGTAACTCAAATCATGTAATTATCATAAAATATGATAAAACTCACTCTAACTAGATCTAATTAGTAGAGATATGTATATGATTCTTTCAAATATTTATCATAATTTAGCCTAATATTGCTAAAAATGTACCCTAGTTAGTAAATTAAGTTATTTAACTACAAAAATTCATAATAAATAGTTAGGATTAGCAATTAATTCCACAAAAATTTTTATAGACTCAAAAAAATATAATAAATTCATTCAACAAGTGGTTTCATGTTAGCAAGTGTATTGTCTAAATATGTAAAATTACGTTTTTATCCCTAATTTACGATTAATTAAGCAAATAATATCATTTTTATACCAAATTATTTCTAACTTCTCCTGAAATTATTATTACAAGTCTCTAGAAGTCATTAGATATCAATTTCATCAATTAATTCTATAAAAATCAATTTATCTCATAAATTGCCCTAATTTTTTAGCCAGTTTTTGTTTCAAAAAAATACAATAATTACTAAATATATATAAAATCAAAATCAAGCTACATAGCATTAAACTAGATGTAATATGTATTCTATAGAAAAATTTTAAGCTCAAAACAATATCATTTAATATATTTATTTTAGATTTGAAAATTTGGATAAATAGTGTATTTGTTAAGTAGGTATATAAAATATTCATAATTTTACAAAAATAAAATTGTGGCATGAAAGCATCTTAGAGATAACCTAAGAATAAATTTTTTTAGAATTTTCCCAATTAATTTAATACTTTTAGAAAATAGGGGAAAAATAAGTCGATGAGGATGTGTCAATAGAGTTAGGCGCAAGGTAGACCAATGGTGGCCAATGGGGTTCAACAATAGAACACCAGGGAGTTAGGGAACTATGCTAGGGTAGTAGGTGCTTTGTTTTTCCTTTTCGTTTTTAATGATTTCTCAATTTTCTCTTAGATGATTTAGGTTCCTAAATATCTAAAATGTAATACTAAGGTTTGTTTATACTGAATTGGGGTGGTGGAAATTTTCTTTTGATTTTTTGTTCATTTATGAATGATAAAACAAATAAAGGTGGCTAAAAATCACATAATCTCCTTTTGATGCAGTTGTTTAAGCTTTTTAGGAGTCGATTGATTCTAAATTTTTCCAAGTGTTTTCCTTACAAATTGGATAAGTTTTGGTTGATTTGCAAGTAAATTATTGATATTATATATATATATATATTATATTAAGGTTTAATACATTTATTAATATACGTATATATATCCTATATATGTGATACATGTAATTTGTAATTGTACTCATATAATTATATTTTTATCATGTTAATTATTTTTAAGATATATTTTCTATTTAATTTCATAAATTTATCGCATATTATTCATATTTTTTGGTTTTCGGGTTAATTCACATATATAATTATTATAGATACTAGGTATATTCATCAAATACATATATATTCATTTTATAGCTTAAATAATTTATTTTTAAGTTCTCGTTATATTTTGAGATTGGTTTTAGGGATTTCATAAGTTTTATAATATATTGAATAATTACGCTTCTAAGCTAAAATTAGGGTTTTATGCTATTATTTTTAAAATCTTACTTTATTGGATCACTTCAAACTAATTTTTCTAATCTAATCATGAAGCTTTAGAATTAATTAGATAAATTTTCTAAAAGGCCCTAAATTTAGAAACAGTTGCCTTAAATACAATTATAAGGGCTCACATTAGAGTAGCGCAAGGGAAATTATGGTTAAAGACATTTCCGAGGTAATTATGGAATTGTAAGAGACTTGGTAGATAATGTAAAAGAATGTGTTCGAGAGATCTTAAAATAAATTTGAAATGGAATGGGAATGGGAATGGGATAAACCATAGCCCAATCTATTAAAAGTAGAGTATTATGTAAGGACCTTAGATACAATAGCAAGTCCCAAGGAAGAGGACAAGTAAGTAGGTCTTGTAGATGGAAGGTAACCATAGTGAGAGAAAAGCTGCATGGGAGTTCAAGAAAGTCATGAGAAGCAGGTAACTAAAGTTGTTATAGGATTTCGATGACTTTCAAAGACGAAATTCCCTAAAATATAGAATTTATAAAAGGGAAATTAAATAATCACTCTATTGTATTTTGTATTTAACCAATTGGTATATTAGTCACAAAAATAAATTAAATGGTATAGATATAAGGTATGCTTTACCTAAGATAAGTTATGCTAGACCATCACACAACCCCATCCCTCAAAATAAAATGAAAAAGAAAACTCCAATCCTTATGGTGGCCATGACATCACAAAAGAGATAAGGGGCTTCTTTTTGTCCATCCTTTGTCTTGTTATCAATTTTTATTAGTAAAAAGTTCTAATGTATTAGATCTCTTATGGTATAAGGGATTCAAATAAGTTGTGAGAAGGACTAATAAAGGGCATTGGAATTCAAGAGAAATCATTCAAAAAGAAAAGCCATGAAACTATAAATTTCAATTTTAAGATAGATGAAAGCCCTAATGAAATGATCTTTCTAGGATTTTATAAGATCAAGGACATTAAAGAGATGATGCATACATTGGAGTAACAATTATGGTTTCAACCTACATCAACATAAGAATTCAAAGCTATCATGATTATTAATTAATAGCAAATCAAAACCTTATTCTACCATATATGTAAGGAAATCAAATGATTACGAATCCGTATTGGAAGTATGGTGAGTAGCATAGAGAATATTGGTGCATAACTTGATATGAGGTAAGATATATTATTCTGTTTTAAAAATTTGATTGAAAGATAAGAAATCTAGGAAAAAATTCAAGTGATAGTTGATGTGGTAGCAAGAAATTTATTTATGCTGAGATATCATGAACTTAAGAACATTTGTCAATATTTTGGAATAAGAATTAAGCTGATCTTATTAACCATAGAACCTAAATTCATTATTTGTTATGAGAGGAAATTATGGATATTTTAGTATTGTTAGTTAAGTTGATTTCAAGTTTAGAAGTATGGAAATCAAACAAAGTCATGTAATTGGTGGTTAGAATCATAAATTGATTGATATTATGATAAGATATAAGGAAAAAACATAGAATTGTTGATTCTTTTGAAGCAATCATTATCTTGATGTAACTTTATTGGAGCCACCTAAGGATCAACCTTAATAACGTATAATTGTTACTAGATCATATAAAAGATTCGTTGGTGAATAAGTTTTGATATGACAAAAGTCAGGTTAATATGAAAAAGACGATTTTGGAAACTAGGTTTTAGATTAGGACTTTTTGAGGGGAAAAAAAAATGAAAAATAATATATAAGGTTAGCCAACTAGCTTAAGAGGCCAATTAAATAACCCTTAGTAGGTTGAAGCCTATTATGGTCGGTCAATAAGGGGTTATAATGGGCTATACAATATCTTATGTAATTTTAGTCAATTGACCCATATGTGGCAATCAAACGACCTTAGTAAGTCAATCCATCAGCATCATTGGTCGATTTATTAGAAAAAAAAATAACTTTTCTTAAATTAATTATATTAGATTAGATAATTAGTTAGTTAGTTATTAAGTTATCAATTAGTGGTTGTATAGTAAATTAGTATTAAGTTAGAAGTTCGCTACATCAAAGAGGTTTTTTTTTTTTTTTTTAAATTAATAAGAGATAGAGCTCCAAATACCTCTAAAGAAAATGCTTTCCATGAACCTAAGCTTGAAATCAAAGGATAAGGACCAAGAAAGTAATCAAACATAAAGAAATAGGAAACATTTAGCAACAAAAACACATGAAGGATCAAGTAATCCGCATCCAGTAGATGTTAAAGATAATGCTACAAGTCTGAAACAATTTGGAAGGATCTTTTTGGAGATATAGTCCTCACAAACATTCCGAGAGATTATGAGAAATTTTGCTTTGACTAAGTATATAAATAAACTAAGACTAAGATCAAGAAAGAGAAGAAGAAAGAAGATTAAATGAGAATGCATATACTAGCATATGTTATGTGTCTTTCTCAAAAATAAAGAAGGAAATTCTCTATGCATCATGGAGAAATGTATTAATAGCCAAATTTATGGGACCAAATCTAGGTTATAAGATGATGTGGACAAGATTAAGAAGAATGTGGACAACATTGAATAAGAGCTAGTTGGTTCACATGGGTCATGATATTACTTAATTTCAGTCATGGAGTTGAAGAATACTAATGGGTGATAAGGAATGGGCCATGGTTTGTTAATG
Organism: Lumnitzera littorea; assembly: GCA_024138015.1. Lineage (NCBI taxonomy): Eukaryota > Viridiplantae > Streptophyta > Magnoliopsida > Myrtales > Combretaceae > Lumnitzera > Lumnitzera littorea. Next base: position 69,756,903 of record JAMXBB010000009.1, on the reverse strand, counting down.
GATATTATTTGGCTTTAAAGAAGTGGGAGCTAAACTTTTAACCTAAGGCAATTGAGTTTAATGCAATAGCTGTTTGGATAAGGATAACTGATCTTGTAATGGAATTCTTCTCAATAATGAGGATAAAAGGATTAGTGAAAAAATAGGCTTGATCTTAAGGTTTGATACATATACTATTGGTATAGAAAGGGGGCATTTACCTGGATTTATGTGCAAGTTGACATAATTAAACCACTCAAACATACGGTGGTCATTAATAGGATGCATATAAAATTTTGTACGAAGGGCTAAGTAATATATGTGAGACATGCAAATGTATTAATCATAATAAGTTCTTTTGCCTAAAAAAAGAATAAAGAAGTTAGAAAGGTAAAGAAAAGTGAGGAACGAAAGGAGGAAGTGAAGCAGTTGAAGGATGTTAAAAGTCAAGATGACAGGAAGGTAAATAATAAGGGTAGAAGTTTCAAGGACGTGTATGAACTATTGGAAAGTGCGAAGGAGTTAGAAGGGGAGTGGGTATAAGTATAAGAAACCCAACCAAAGTAAGTTACAAGAAAAGAAAAAAACTAAATATTTCTAGGAGGATTAGTAATAGGAATGATTACTCATCTCAAAAAGGCATGACTCCAACAAAGAGTGATAAGATACACAACATATCTTATAAGGGTGACTCATTAAATGACAAAGGAAGAAGAGTAGTTAATGAAGTGAAAAAGGGAGAATTAATGGTGAAAGGAAGAGGAAAAGATGTGTGATTTATTGCATCATCTGACCCTTGAGTAGGAAAAGAAATTGAAGAGAATAATAACATAGGAGACACTAAAACTTTTGTCTTTGGCTAAGCAAATTATAATAAAAAACATCAATCTATGAAAAAAATTGCTTGGTAAAATGGCAATCGTGGTATAAGTGGAAATATAGATTTTAGTATTCTCATTCCAAGAACTACTACCAGAAGTCAATCTAGACTCAAGAATATGAGAAACACGCAATGAACATTGCACTTTGAGACTATATGCAAAAGTGATGGAAATAGTCATGACAAACCAAAAGTGGAAGAGGTGAAAAGTACCAGAAGTGATATTCAAACAGAATAATTCAAAGGAGCCAATGTATCAAACAAGGTAAAGAATGGCAAGAGTGATGGGGGAAAGAATTCTTCGACTAAAGACTCTACCGTACCAAAAGAGCATGAAGACAAAGAACTTTTTGGAGCTTGCCCAATGGACATGCAAAGAGATTGTAGAGTTCCTTGATGATGTCAACTTTAAAGCCATTAGAGATTCAAAGGGTATCATTCATAGTCAACTTCATGGAAGGGTTAGAGAATCATTTCTTGATACCTATAAGGGAAGCATTGATAGTGATAGCTAAGACTATGTTCAAACCATTCAAATGGAAACTGATGGTCAAAAAAATAGTTGAAGATTTTACAAGAGTGGAGTGGTTCCATATTATATTTGAAAAGCTAAACCCTAAACTCATGGACACATTATCATCAGTTAAGAGGCCATGTCCTTTCAAAATTCTAGTTTAGAACATAAGGGGAGCGTCTTCGAAGTTGAAACCAAATGCAATCAAAGACCTGTTTCGAAGATATGATCCCTAGATCTTTATTATTATTACAATGAAATTAAACTAAGAGGGTGTAGAGGGACTCAAAGACCTTCTAGAGTTTGATGGAATGATTTATGCTGAAATAGTAGGTTTAAGTGGTGGAACTATGATCTTGGCACAAGAAATGGTCTAGCTACATTACCATCAAGTGTTAAGGAAACACATTTTGGCTTAACTTAAGGTAAATATCTTTCCTTTTCATTGATTTATTTCTATAATGTATGCTAGTCCTTCTATTGATTTATGTAAAATGTTGTGGCAAGAGCTTAAAAATACTTTAAACTTTACTAAAGGACCTTAGCTATCTCTAGGGGACCTTAATGAAGTCCTTTACAAGGGTGTTAAGGGAAGATAGAGTTAGGGCCTAGTAAGAATGCATGGATATTTGTGGAGTTGCTAACTTAGGTTTCATAGGCCCAAAGTATACATGGTTAGAAAGAACAAAAAATCTTAGTAACTTATTTTAATCTAAGTTAGTCCAACTTTGGGCAAACTTTACTTGGAGGGCTTTTATCTTGAGACCAAAGTTTTTCATTTGTCAAATTCATAGTCTAATCATTGTCCTATCCTATTGAATACCTAGCCTAAAATAAGAGATGGCCTAAAGGAAAGAAGGCCATTCTGCTTCTAACTAATATGGTTAGAATATCCAAATAAAAAGCCTTTTATGGAAAGTGCATGGACTCTAAAAGGGAAAAATATACAAAAGGAGTTGGAGTGTTTTATTGATAAACTCATAGTGAAATAAGAAAGTGTTTAGACTTATCCGTGTTCAAAAGAAGTAGGCCTTAAGAAAAATTAAAGAATTAAGACATAAAATAAGAATGGATCTAAGCTAAGTTATGTTAGAAAGAGGAGCTTTTCTAAAAAAAAAATGGAAATTATTTCAAATTAAGAAGAGAAGCTATTGACAACAAAGTCAAGAATAAATTGGATTATTAAAGGTGAAATGAATACTAGATTTTTTCATGCATCCATTGTTGCTCGAAGATCTAAGGGAAGGATAGTAGGTTTTTTATGAGGCAAATAATTAGATCTTAGAGAAGCAATATTTGGAGAATCATATTAATAAGTATTCCTAGAACTTGTTATGCTTTGAGAAAAGATTTATTAAAGCATATATATTAGATTGGTTTTGGATTCAAGTTGGTCTAGGCAAAGGCGTTATAGCATGTCTAGATAAGGATATAATAGGAGAAGTAAGAAGAGCATTATAATGTATAGCAAACGATAAATCTGTAAGAGTAGATGGGTTCTATGCTTAATTCTATAAGGAATGTAGATCCATAGGTGATTCAATTGTTAAGACAATAAAAGGAGTTGTGGAAAGGGGCATTGTCCTAGAGGAGATCAACCAAACCTTAATTATTTTAATTCCATAAAAAAGAGGTAGTTAATGAACTTAATGAATTCAGACCTATTAGTTTAATTGGGAAGCTGCTTGTGAATAGATTAAGGCCTTACTTAGATGAAGTCATTAGCCTAAAATGGTTCGGTTTTATTCTAGGTAAGACTATAATGGATAATGTTATTGTCCTTTAAGAATTGCTTCACTCTTTAAATAGAAAGAAAGGAAGGAAAAAATGGATGATAGAGAAATTAGACTTAGAGAAAGAATATGATAGAATGAAATGGGAGTTTGTGAGATACTCTCTCCTAAGCTTTAATTTTCCTAAGAAATGGATTAAAGCCATTAGGTCCTATGTCTTCAGCTATGTTTAGAGTGCTATTAAATGGATCAACGATATATCCCATTAGTTCTAGTAGAGGACTAAGACATGAAGATCCCATGTCCCTTTATCTGTTCATCCTTAGCATGGAAATGTTGAGCTGTATGATTCAGGAATTACTTACTAAGGATCAATGGAAACCAATTATGCTGAGAGGATCAAAGTTGAAGCTTTCTCACATGTTCTTTGTTAATAACAATTTTCCCATGGGTGAGGCAATGATAGAAAATGCAAATAACCATGGAAGTTTTTGGAGCCATATCCAAGCAAAGAGTGAACTATAATAAATAATATGCAATGTTTTCAAGAGATATCAAAGAGATGATTTGTGAAGTACTTATAATTAATGTAAATACAAAAATGGGAAAGTATTTGGGAGTTCTAGTGAAAGGAGGAGGAAAGGTAGAAGCAGGAGACTTAAATTTTATTTTGGAAAGGACAAGAAAGAAGTTAGCAAGATAGAAGGCAAAGTACCTTAATACTTCAGATGGAAAGATATTAATTTCTTCTTCATTCAAAAGTATTTATAATTACTATTCACAAATGGTACCAAGGCCATCTAAAATTCAAAGTTATCTTGAGAAAAATTATAGGGATTTCTTTTGGGATAAGTGATAAGGGAAGAGGAAGATTCATTGGATTTCTTAGGATAAGTTGAAGAAACTAAAAGAAGAGGGAGGTTTGGGCTTATTAGATTTGGAAAGAAGGAATGAGGCAAACTTCGTAAAGCTAGTGTAGTATGTTAAGACACGAAAAACCCTCTAGACAAATCTGATCAAGGAGAAGTATAAATGGAAGGTATTGGAATTTGGGAGGAAAGGAGAATCGTAGTTCTTTCGAGAAGTTGTAAAACAATCAAAGTAGCTAAAGGAGAAACTAGTAGCTAATCCAACTAAAGTAAGGGGCGGAGAAGTTTTGGATAGGTAGATGGGCTATAAGTGGTCAAGTAAGGAAATGGTCACACAACTCACTTCGTAGGGATGGAGAGCTGATATCTGTGACAATTGTGTGGAGTGGATATGGCCAATGGAATGAGGAGTGATTATAATATTTTCTTGATGATGACATTAGAGCACAATTTAGAAATCTTGATTTAAGCTTAATTATTGCTAACTTAACACTTCATGAACAAGAAGAATATGGAGAGAAAGAAATAGGAAGAATTTTAGACAAGTACAGGAGATGCCTAATTGGGTAAAATCTATAAGAGCTTAAGCAAAAAGATGGTAGGCTTGTTGTAGGAGAAAGAAATTTACTGGTGATAGATATGACTTTTCAGCATCATGGTAATGTCCTAATATAGGGTAGCTAAAATTCAATTGTGATGCTATTGTTGACTATAGTGGCAGTAAAGCCAATATTATAGGAATTTGTAGAAATAGTGATAGTAAAGTTTTAGGAGACTTTAAGAAAAGGATTGCAAGGACTTCTCGAATAGAGGCTAAGCTATGGGCTATTATTCAAGCTATGAAAATGGTGAAATAAAAAGGATGGGAAAATATTATTTTTGAATTTTATTCGGGTATTGCTATTGGTTAGACCTTAAAGGAAAATCTAGACTTAAGTGTCTATTCTTTCATTATGCGTGTTTGCAAAGAACTTATAGGGAGTTTTAATAATGCCTTCTTTTACAAGGTTCCCCTTAAGATGAACAATACAATTGATCCATTGGCTCGGGAGGGATTTATGTCAAATAAGGACCTCTTGTGCAATTGTGAATTTGGTTTGTTTTGACAGTGTCTATTGTAAAGAAAATGGGAATTGTGTTATGGTTGCATAGTATGCTGTTTCCTTAGGTTGATGTTGTTCTTTTATCTTTGTTTTGTTGATCTAATGTTGAATTTTTGTACTGGTTTGGTTTTTATGAAATGAAGATGATAGAATTGCCTAAAAACAAGTTTTTTTTTTTATTAATTATTTAGGTTAAATTTTGTTAGTAATTGATTATAATTACCTGGAGTGCAATTATCCCAAATCAATTGTAGAAAAATAAATGTAGTTCTTAAGTTTAAATCCTTAGGTGTTTAATCAAAAACCTAGATCAAAGATATGATCATAAGGTTTTCTTAAATATGGACATATAACTTGTATTATATAAATTGTATTACAATTTAATGTTAATAATGTACCAAGGATTTCAATAGGTGAAGACACATTTATATGATCATTTCCATATTACTTCATGTTTTCTCAATGCTATTTATTAATGAACCTAATATAAAGTAAATATTTATGCTTATGTAGGGCTAAAGAGATCTGGGGCAATTGGTGGTTTGAATATCCACTTAGTATTTGGTACGATATCATTAGCCATTTGAGAAGCATTGTATTGAGAGATCTAGGTAATCAAGTGCTAATATTCTCAGTAGGTTGCTAACCCTTGTAACATCTTGAACCTAATACGTGGGTCGAGAAGAATCTTTAAGTAGGTCATATTTGTAGTTATGAGATGCTTGTATGAATGACTATAGTGGAGTAGCACACTAATGAGTGATCTAGTATTGTCTTAAGATGATGCCGCATTTAATTTTGGTATCAATTTTACGTAGGTACATTTTAGGGGTTTGGAAGTCATGAATTACTCCACCTTAAGGATATCTAAGGTTAGGCACTTGTGTTGTAATAAATTATGTTTACTACATTAGTATAAGTTATGTTTTGCATAATATGTGCGTATAGTTGCATAGCAAGCTTTAGCTCATACTTTATGGGAAAATTTTTGTAAGGTACTATAGATAAATGGATTTATGTATAGATTTGAACTAAAGAATAGGATTTTAGATCATTGTTAGGATGCTATGGAATCTTGATTCTTAATAAGAAGCTGATGTACCAACTTGTGGATTCTATGGACTAGTCATTCCAAAATAACTAGTTTAATAAATTATTCTAATTTATAGTAAATAAAATTCATTAACAGTAAAAATGAAATTGTAACAATGAAATAAAGTTGTGATAGCTTCTTGGAGGCTATCAACAACTTCTTTTTATTATTAATAAACGTTATTTAATGTACATTAGGCTGATTTACTACAACTCAAAAGTAACTATACCATATAGTTGACTACATCATTGAATTTCTTATGCCAACTATCACATTAATATAGTTTCTCTATCATTTTAAGTGTTCTAATTAAATGTTAATGAAATTGTTTATTTTGTTTCTTAGGTCATATCCACATGTTAAGATCAATAAATCAAAATAAGAAAAAGAATAAAAAAGAAAGTAATGTTATCTTCAAGAAATTTGAGGGAGTAAAACCAACCTTGAAATTTTAAGATTTTCATTGATGAATTGATTTTTTATAATAAAAACCTATTTGTACATTTTATTGATAACTTATTCACTGTTCAACGATCTAACCAACTTAGCTAACTCTCTACCTAATCTTTTAATAAAGAGCTAATGTACCAACTATCAACTAATATAGCTTTTCTTTCATGACTTTTAATATCCTAAATGCCAATGCAATTGCCCAATTTCACTTTTTAAGCCAAAATTAATGAAAATTAAGTGTTTGGAAAGTTTAAATGAAAATAGAAATGGATAGAAAGGAATGGATAAAAATATTTCCACTATTAAATGCAAAATGTTTCTTTGCAAATCTGAAGAGAAAAGAGTAAAAACGTACATGAATAAAAGAGTAAAATTATTAAAAAATCCCTATAAGCCTTATTAAGAGAGAGATAGATCGTGGGTATTTTTCACTTTCATATTTTATTTCTTCTAGTTTTTTATTTATTTTGTGAACCAAACAAGACAACAGGAAATGTTTCCTTTAATTTCCTCCCATTTCCTTTTTATATAACTCGCAAAAATTATAAAATATATTTTATTTCTCTTCCTTCCATTTCCACCATTTTCTAATTATATAATCTATTTCCACTTTTGTTGAACTTACCGAAGGCATTGCAAATATATAGATAGATAGATAGATAAATGGGTAGATACATACACTCTTACCCAAACATTCATTATTACATTATCTTGGCCAATGAAAAGTTTGAATATAATGGTAACTCTCTATGTGGTTCTAATTTATGTCTTTCTTCATCTTTTGACTCTTTATCAATAGAAGTTCAACCTTATTTCTTTTCAATTCTTTTAGGTAATCCACACTGATAAAAATATGTAAAGGTAGTTAGTGTTTAAGACAAAGATGACAGTTTACATGAGGTTTCAGAGTTATTTTAGCATCCAGTCGCAAATGTAAGATTTACAATCGTAAAGATGTTCTTTCCTTATGTTACTAATTTGGTATATAAATGAAACTTGCTAATAAGTTATATGAAAGAACAAAATATTTGCTTAAGTTTAAGTCAAGTATAGTTTAATAAAGTTCAAATTCAAACTACTTAGGTAGCTTACTTAGTCGAGTTTTATTACATTTAGCCCAATGAGCTTGTAAACCTAATTGAGGTTGAGTTAAGCTTATGTATAATTCTAAGTTTGAGTTAAGCTTGCACATCAATTTTATTTTAGTTAGAAGAAAAATATATATTTTAAACAATATGAGTATAGACAAGCCTTGATTGAGTTGACTTTGACCTCATTAAAGGCTCTTAGAATCAACCTCGAGTGAGCTCAAGCACAGGCTCAATACTACATGATCTCGACTTATCAACACTCATTGGCACCTTTGTAGCTATATACATAGTTCAGAAAAGAAAACTTTTTATGACAATACTTGTGGTTGCTCCTTTCTCGTTGAACATAGGCTTAGACTTAAAGAGGCATTTATGTGTTCTTTATGAGTGAATGACCTACAAAAAAGGATAAACTTGAAGGTGTTGGAGTTAGCAGTGTAAAAACTCGATGCTTAAGTTGATAGAGTACACAAGGGTATAAGAGAGTAGCATGAATTTTTTCCTTTTCCAATAAGATTCTAGAATATCTACTTAAACCAAATTTTATTCCTTATACCCTTATATAAGAAAATTTTTTCCTTGTAACTAAACATAAGCTAAGGGTGGTTTAGTGACTAGGCATTTTAGCTAAAGTTAAAATTTCCTCTAAGGCTAATTTACTAGAATGCCCTTACTTAATTAATTTATATAAGATCCTTTTTCCTATTTTGACTGTAGAAAATATTTAATAAATTTTTGTAAGCCACCTTTAAATTCTTGAAAAATTCTTATTATGATTATTATATTAATTAATCTTCTTGATTCAAGTTATTATAATGGTAGTGGTATGATAATAGCAATTATGATGATAATGTAGTAAGGGTTGCGGTAATGATGGCATAAGTTTGAGCGGTGATAGTATGATGGCAGTGGTGGTCGAGGTAATTGTAGCAATTATAGCATTGGTGATGGTACCATTCACCAGCGAAAGATATATTGATGCATTTATTTTAATGCTAACTCAATTATGCAATATAACAATGTAATGGAAACAATAAAACACAGTTATTCTCTATAATAGAATGAATTAAACAACAAAATGTATATTATTTAGTTAGGGTAATAATTATCTCTAAGGAATAATTTTTGTATTCTTTATCTTTTCCATTTGTGAAAATAACTGAATCATTAGATTTTGTGTTTTAAGTGCAAGTTAGGTTTTGTTTCATAGTACAGTTTTATGTTTTTACATTTATCCTTAGCATGATTTTATCTAATTCCCAATCTTCTTTTCTTTCCAATCATTCATGGTTTCAATTAATAAAGACTAACTTAGTATGTTCACAATTCCTCATAGATTATTTATAACCTAAATTTCCATGCAGTATATGTCTCTAATTAGTAGATATCATACTTAATATTTTCTTATTTCCAAATTGTATAATAATCTATTCCAATATATTTTATGATATAAATTCTTGCTTTAGAATTCTCTATGTCTTATCTAGTCTAGATTAATAACCAAATAATTAAATTTTTCTAATTACATTAGTCAGATGTTTTGTCTAAGAGATAATTACAATTGAAAGCATATAAATTTTTTCTCTTTAAGTGCAAATAAAGTATACAAATTTAAGCTATTGCAAACTGAAAATAAATGTACCATCAAATACATACAAAAAATGGTTAGTATTCATAATGTATTTCATATTTCGAACTTAAGGAAATTTATAGAGTTGAGGGAAAATCTTACATATGTAGAGTGTCCAATGCGGATATTAGATTAAAAGGTTCAAAAGTTAAGAAATTGGGACATTGAATATGTTAAAGTCTTATGGAGTAGGCATATTGAAGAAGAAGTAACTTAGGAATCTATAAAATGTATGAGAGCTCAGTATCTCGAGCTATTTACACAACATTAGTAATTTGTTAATCACTCATTATTTCTATTAAGAAGAGGTAAATGTGTACAATTCCTAGAGCACAAGTAAGTTTTGAGAACGAAACTTATTGTAAGAGGAGTAGCAATATGAAACCTTAATTGCTCAAAATTGTTGCGATTTATAGCTTTAAAAAAAAGTTCTTAGAATTGAATAAAACTTTAATATAAGGTCATAAAAATTAAAAGAAGAGTTTTGGTAAAGTATATTTAGTAAAATAAAGTCTATATAATATTTAACTTAATAAAAGTATAATTTTACTAGCATTGAAAATTCGTGTCATAAATCTAGTATATGAGCTTTGGAAAGTAACAAGATGTTAGAAATAAATTACTTCACTTATAAAAACAATAATTTGGGATAAATATAGGTGAAATAAATATATAAGCTAATGTATGTGGGCAGCATAATGGTTTAATTAAAATTAATATAATATATATAAATTATACATATAAGCCTACAATTTATAACTAAATTATATAAAATAATTAGGATATGAATTTGGATAGCTACTAAACTTGGATTAAGATGCTTTAGGCATGGCTTAGCATTAAGGGAAAAGGTGCAAGGTATCATCCTAAGAGATTAACAAATAAAATATGCAATTACAAGCGTAAAGTGCCAAGCAAAAATCTTCTTGGTTATATAAACCCTTATTTTGTTGCATTGGATCATTTTGGCATGTTTTAGAGAGAGAAAACACTTTGGGAAAAATGGTGAAAAGGAGAGAAATTGATTAGAAAGCTTAGGGAAAAATTAAGTAGAAAATAGTGTAAAACTTAGGAAATTTGGGTACAACAGGTTAAGGAGGATCTGGGAGTAAATCACTACCATAACTAGAAGGAAGAGGTGGCATTGAGGTGGGTGGACACACCCTTTACCTTTGACAATGGCCAGAGCTCCTTGCAATGTTGAGTATAAAAAATTGCCTTGTTTTTCAAAAATTCATTAAAAATATCGTTTGATGTCCAAAAATTATGAAACTTGCTTTTCTTAAATATTTTTACATGTAGAATTCAAATCTAAAATTAGTTTTTTAGAATTTCGAGTGCTAATATAGGTTCCTTAAGAAAAAGTCTCATCAATTGGTTTTTTGTTGTATTTTCCAAAATCTTAATGATGTAGTTTCAACTTAAATTTTTATAAGTTCCCTAAAGGTTATATTTTTATTCTATTTTTTTTTCTTTAAAAAAATTTTAAAGTTAGGTTTTCGATAAATTTTTATTTTTGCTAAAACATTGGCTAGAAGCATGTTTTGTTAAGTTATCTTTAGTGAACTTAACATGATTTTTGTTATAAGATATAAGAATGATGGTTTTTTTTATGATATATAGAATAGGATGAGTTTAAATTTTGAAGAAAAATTGGCCATTAAGTCATATATGGAAGTTATAAGATCGAATCTTCATGTTTTTCACCAAAGCCATATGTAATTTTATTCAAATCAAGTGCTTTGGTAACTTAAATAGTTTGCATGGGCATTGAAAATGGTTTTAGGTGATATTGTATTTTGTCCAAATATGTAGATGGTGGATTGGAGTTGTGTTGAAGTGATTTTGTAAGATGCAAAAGCAAAACAAGAGAGTCTGAAGGTAAATAAAAAGTCGGATGTATTGAGTTGAGTTGATAAAAAAGAGAGTCAGAAGGTTGGTTGCAATAAGGTATATAAATTAGAATTGGTCTGAAGGTGGGTCAAAAACTACATAGTGTATATTAAGTGGCTTACTAGTATCTTTAGGTTAAACCGTAAGGTGGAAAGTTAGTCAAAATGTTGTTAGAAAGTATATTGGAGAAAACCCCTATATAGTAGAAGTGGATTAGAACCTTGGTTAAAAACTATGCTAAAAGGGGATTTGTATTAAAGAAGGATCTTAAACCTAAACTTTATACTTAAGTAAGTTCTTATTCTAATTTGTATTCAACATGTAATTAATTAGGGCATCGTGTACTTATGTTTAGGTGAGATACTAGAGGAGAAGCAACAACATAATGCTTAAGTGTTTAAAGAAAGTTACTAAGTGGCTCTAGTAAGTGGATATTTATGTTTTACAATAAATTATACTACTATTTGTATAATATTCTACTAACCTACTTAACTAGATGACTTGGTTGTGCTTGGGTGCTGGTATGATATTTTGACTTGATGAGTTGTAAGATGAATTGTTGTTGCTATCCTATACATGTTTATGATGTTTTGAACCATGTTACGATACTAAGCTTGGCATTTGTTGCCATGTCTAATGTTTAGTTGTAAATGTGAACTAGCTTAACAAAGAACTAGGCAACCTCGCTTCTGAAGGTGTTCACTTAAGTGAACCCGATATCAAAGCTTTAGAGTTACAATGAAAGTAAAACAAAACAAAGTAAAATTAATATAGAACTTGTAAGTGTTTGTTGTTCTTACTTGGTGTTTGACTAATGCATTTCATGACATGGCACAAAACGATCTATTGGTCTTATTTTACTTGATAATTTAGTTTTTGCTAAGCAAAGAATTTGATTTATAAATCTAGAGCTTGGATATTTAAATTAATAACTTTTTTCTAAGTTCCTCACTAGTTAATTTAGATGCCCAATTATGTCGACTACTCAAAAGTCTAAGACTAGAACTAGGCTAAGATATTGGTACTAATGCATGTCATGTGCATGTGCATGTGCATAGGCATGGCATCCTTTTATTGCACATGTTGGATATTGATATGTTTAAGGATGCTATAATTAATGAAATAACTTGTTATATGATTGAAAAATGTACTTGTTGTATTGTTTTTGGTATCCATTCTCACTTAGCAATATGTTGAGGAGATAAATTTGTTTTATTCACAAGTTAGAAGACCTTAGTAGGCTCAAGCTTTGGGAAGGAATGACTTTTGAGTGCGTTAGAGAGTCGGCCATTTTGAAGTAGTTCTTGATCAATGAAGTTTAGTTTTGCCAAAGTTTAATGATTATGAAATTAAAAAAAAAAGAAAAAAAAACATTGTACCTTTGGCCATTTATCATGTAAATATTGTATATAGTATGAAAACTCTATAAATAAGATTGAACTTGAATGGAAATATGTTTTACGTTAAGTGAAATACCATAAGTTTCTTAGCAATGTAAGCGTGTGTTTATCTATAATGGAGCATCCTTTGTTTATCAGGATTTGACAAAAGTAAAGAAATATATATATATATATATATAATATAAAAAACTAAGCTTTTCATGTATATATATATATATATATATATATTTCATTTCAAAACCTTTTTTGTTTTTTCAAAACTCATAATTTTATCTTTATAAATTTATGACCCATTTATTCTTTTCTTTTTTTATTTTTTTCATTTGAAACTTGGCTTCTAAGGAGACTTTGAATGGAGAAAGAGGGAGCTCCTATTCTTTTGCGCCGCGCGAGGGTTGTGTTTTTGTGTTCGGGACGCAAAAGAAATGTAAGGTTGGGCGATTGTTGAATAATATCCATAATGTCAGACTCATTTTAATATCTGACGTTGTACAAGCGGAGACATAAGCATGCTAAGGATGATAATCTTACACCAAACCATACTAACCCATGGATGCAAATTGTGGCCTTGTTATCAGTCTACAGTGCACTATAATTAGTATTTTTAAAAAAATATATTTATTTATTTTTAAATATTAAAATTTTATTTATATTTATACACTATTTATCGATTTACTTATATATATATATATATATATATATATATATATATATATATACACCCTTCTTTAGAGAAAGAAGCTTTGTTTGTCTTTGCTTCTGAGTTGTAGCTGATCTTGAGGTATTATATATGTCAAAAGAACTTAATCCGGCACCTCTCTAATACACACACACACACACATATATATATATATATATATATATAAAGATAAGTATTTTCTTGGGAAAATTATAGTTACATTTTAGAAGCTATTGTTAGATACAGATAGATAACTTTTAAAATGGAGTTTTTACAAATATATCCTCTTCCGCCTCGAAATCCTTAGAACTATCATTATAATTCCTTCGGCCACGGTTTTGGAGATTTAACAACTTCAGATACGTGCATATTTTGAGAGTTTTAAGTTTATTCACACTTTGATCAGTAATTTTTGGGCCAACTTTTTGCTCCCACACCATGATTTCCTTCTATTAAAATAAAAATGGGCATCGACCATAATCATACACAAAAGTAGTATTGCATATTCGCGATTTGGCGGTGGTTGAAACCAATGGTCTGGCAATTACCGGACCACACTGCCTAATAGGCCGCTTGATGATGGAGAGCTCTGATCACTCAACCAAACATCCTGTACCGAAACAGGGGATCTTTCCTTTTCCTCTCCCACCGAACTCAAGCACTCAGCTGCCTTTTGTGGAGCAATCACTGTTTGACTCACTACCGATTTCTTAATTGACATAGCACCGAGAGACTTCTCGCTGCCATTAAAGGGCGACGGACATGAGGATGCTACAGAAGAAGCCGTGCACACATTCTCCTCCATTGGAGCCCATCTGCTTAACCTTATGTGTTCTAGCTCTTCTGCCACCTCCATCATGGATGGCCTCATGTCCTTGTGGAATGCAAGACATCGAAATGCTAACTCTGCCACCTTGAAGACAGAAGAAAGTGTCCATGCGTCCCTTTGGGGCTCCAGGAATGGATCTATTATCTCGTCTACACAACCTCGGCCGATCCTGTCAATGGCCAGTGCAGCCAAGTTAACATCCGTGTGAGGCCGAGAGAAATCAACCACTTTCAATCCAGTTATGATTTCTACAAGAACCACTCCGAAACTATACACATCACTCTTATCCGAGAGATGGAAATTCTGATGATATTGAGGATCCAAGTAACCCGGCGTGCCTTGTGGAGCTGTTGAAATGTGTGAATCATCCGTTTCTGTCATCCCAAGCCTGGAAAGACCGAAATCTGCTACCTTGGACTTGTACTGGTAATCCAATAGTATATTGCTCGACTTTATGTCCCTGTGATAAATTGGTGGATTCACAACCGAATGGAGATAGGCTATAGCACGAGCAGTTTCAGCTGCAATGGTAAGCCTAATTGTCCATGGCAGTCCTTTGTCCCTCTCTCTTTGTAAATGCTGCGACAACGTTCCGTTAGGCATATACTCGTAAACAAGGATCTGTTCACCCTTCTCGATGCAACAACCTAAGAGACGGACTAAACTAGGATGGCTAACAGACGAGAGAAGCTTGACCTCGTTCATGACTTGGTCGATGCTATCAGTATCGCTATGTTTGATCTTCTTTATGGCAACCCATTCGTTGCTATAAAGCTTCCCTGCGTATACCGTACCATATGCCCCGTTTCCCAGCCTTTGTCTCTCAGAAAATCCACTCGTTGCCCTTTCAATTTCCTGGTAATCATATATTGGAACACTAGAACTACCTGCTGCCTGATACAGAAGACGCTTTGCACTCATCCGATTTCTCAAAGAAGTCGACCAACGTCGAGCAACGTAACAAATAACAGCAACGCCAGCCACTATGGAAGCTCCAGCAAATATACCTAAGAGCAGTACATGGACACGGATAAGAATGTATAGGATAAAATTGATACTTTTAAGAAGAGGGTTCTGATGGCATTTCTACCTTGCATTTGTTTAGCAGGAAAGAACAAAAATCCTAACAAAACATGGAGTATTCAAATTTGGATATTGAGCTGTCTGAAGCTCTTTTTGGCAAATATGGTGTAAGATAACCAAAGAGATGTGGATTTCTATCTTTTCTGAATCCTTTACCGACATGTCAAGATTGAGAGGATTAAAAGGGACGGCTTAAGATGCAGGAAGTGCAGAAGATATGGACAGGGCATTGTTCCTGATTCAAGGCTTTTCTAGAGGATGATGTTTCCTTTTTTTTCCGAAAGAATGTCCGTTTCCTAACAAGGATTGTTTGTAATAAGATCAGAAGGATCTGCACTTAAAGACATCCTAACATGAGAATAGGAAATTCATTTACCTCCAACAAGGATGCCAATTTTTGTAGCCAGGGAACATTGATCAGAGTTACTTGATGGATCGAATCCCAAAACTGTTGGACATTCAGAGAAGCAGTCAACATATCATCACAGAATCATAATCGAATTTCCAGCTTTGATGAGTACAATTTCGGCTGGCTTAACACAGTACAATCACTACATAAACAATACAAAGTATATTTCTTTTCGAAAACTGACTTCATTAAAAAAAAGAGAGAGAGAGAGAGAGAGAACGTTGCTGGACCTTTCTGCGATAGAGTCTTAATGCATATATTTCTTTTAGAAATTAATCTAAATGGTGTAAAATCCTCTGCAGTGAATGTTGGCCTTATTAGCCAAACCGTGAATAATATGCCTACTTCCTCTTCAATTCATTTCCTAAGAGATCTGCTTTAAAGTAAGCACATTTAAGCTACATCATGGAAGGGTCAAAATCCATCTATAAATCCATAACCGTATGTATTCGGCCTTCTTTTATTCTCAATTTCTTCCCCCCCTTTTTCTTTTTGTTTTTGTTTTTTTTTTTTTTCCAATAGAAATTTCTAAAACCATGTGTTATATGATTATGTCAGTGAGCTTGTAAAAAAGAAAGAGAAAGTAACTTGTCTCGTTCTTGGCCAAGAAAAAAAAAAAAAAAAAAACTTGTCTTATTCACTTCTTATTAGGTGTCATTGAAACTACTGGTTAACAAAACCATCGAAAACTTTCCCCACTGAATCTGATAGCTTTGGAGTATAGGAGAAATTGTGGAATAGAACCTACTTTTACAACGTAATTACTCCCCACGTTGAATAATCCATTAGTAGCCTCATTTGCTTAAAAGTTCCACCACTCATTTTGCCTATATCATAAGCTTTCCAAGTCGATCATTATTAAATAATGATGCATAATTTCCACAACCAGGAAAGCAATTACACCATCGGTTGTTTCTAGTTCTTGAACTATCCTCATAAGCAATGACCCGTCAGTGGTAAATTGTTCTTAGCTTTCAAAAATAGTTTCAATTACCAAAATTCTAAAAGCAAAGCCAGACCGTCTTCATTAGACTTAGACATCTAAATTGTCCTGTCCCACGATCGCCTGCTGATTGAAAATTCAACTCCCAAACGAAGTTTGAAATTTCACAGCATGTTGGAAGGATCTATTCTATTAATTGGGGGGGGGGGGGGGGGGGGGGGGTGGAAAAAAAAATTGAAATGGACAGATAACAACCGTTCATCACTGTTGGTGGAATCAATCTTTTCCAGGGACCATCGGTTCAATATTCTTTAATCGAAATAGTCAATACATCACTTGAATGACTCACCGGTGCTCAAGATACTTATCGGGTGCACAAGAGAACAAAGTTTTCTCATACATTTTAACAGTAATTACATGCACTATGGAAAAAGAAAAGTACAGAAAAGCTAAAAATTAATCTGTTAGGTATTTTAATAGGTGCTCATTTGGCAACCATTAATATTTTCCTTTCCATTTTCATACACAAATATATGGATGCTACTATGTTACACATTTTTATGACAAGTGTTATAGGTACGCGCTAAACAAGGTACAACACTAATGATAATCTTTGTAACTTTGCAATATGCTATTTTATTTGAGATATATAAATTTCTTAAACAGTAACCCCCAGACCTTAATGAAACTGTATTATATAATAAAGGTTGTGAAATAGGGCCTCTCACGTTGGGACAAGAAAAGAGAAAAAGATAGAGAGAAGTACATGAGGCCTCTTACATTATTTTTCAGTAAGTGCTCACCGAAAACACCCATTACCAACTCTTTGTTACAAAGGTCGCGCCGCCTTATTTACGAAGATGGGCATACACCAAAACATTAAGGTGTTATTTATTTATTTATTTTTTTCTTTTGTTTTTTGAGTTTTCAAGTGAGAAATTGCTCAAAACTCAGTATACTAATTCAATAGCACGCTTCTGCTAAGAATTATTAATTAATAAAAAATTAAATAAAAAGAATAAAATAAAACATTGAAGGATTTTTTAACGTAAATTGCAAATTTATCTAAATATATTTGTTTCATATGCAATCAATCCTCTATCTTTAAATTTAGCATTCTCAAATCTTAAGAAAACAAAGTTTTTAAGCTCTTTTAGACTATTTTGCCCTCGGATAAAGCAATAAATAAAAACTAAAATGTTAAAAAAAAAGTATAAAATTAAGGATAAAATAATCAAATAGAATGCAAATGCACTTTTGTCAAGGATTTAGGGGTGATGCTCAATTTCAAAAAATTAAAGTTAACCGTACATAAAACAAATACAAAAAATGTTTTTATATTTTACCTTCTTTATACATTGAAGATTATATACACAAGTGTCATAGCAACACTGTTAAATTATATGATTGTTTCAAATACAATAGTTCAGGTGTTTTGAATTATAAATGGTTTTGCTAACGACTTGCTAAAGTAAAATTTACAAAGAAATTATTAATAATCTCCTAAGTTTTGACTTTAGTGTAAATATATTTCTAATTTTTCAAATGATTCTATTGATGGGTAATTCTAGACCATAAACTCCTAAGGTCCATAACTAGTTCAAGGTAACCCAAATCCTAGCCTTAGAGGACTATTCATGATTGGATCGACCTTGAGTAACCCCAGTCCTCTATATGGTCAAGTTGAAACGTTGCATGATGTATTATAAGTAGACTTATGGCATGCATCCACAAGGACCTCGGACCTCGATCCTTAGTAGTCCATTCAAGAAGTTTAGACCTTAGTATTAAGGAGCATTGTACTCTTATTACTCTGTAGGAACAATTAAGGTGTTATGTTACCTTCGTGAATATCTAACTATATCTATTTTAGAGATACACTCATCTATTTGGGCAAGATATATATATATATATATCTCCAAGATTTCCTCCATGAAGCCTATTCTCACCCTATAGGTAAGACACTTTACATGCACATGTACGAGCCCTCTCATTTTCTTGCTTTTTCCTTAATCTCATAAATTTACCGATTTCATCATCAGAGTGATTATACTAGACAACTCTCTAGCACCTATTAAATGTGTGCTCTCTTACAAACTCAAACCTATCATTTATGCTTAAGACAAAATCCCTATCAATGAAATTCAGGTGACAACAAACCTTATAAACTTTAACCTTGACAAGAGTATACTATAATGTTGCAAAAAAACATTTCTAAACTTTAATAAATCGGTAATATAGAGAACATTATTTATTTTTCAATCTAAAAATGCAATTAGGATAATTTTGATGTATGTTTTCACATTAAGATTAATGTTTTGGGAATTATTTACAACTTTATGGGAGACCATAACTGCCCTAGAAAACCTTGTCAAGGCGGGCATAACCACCTATTCATTATCGTTAGGGCAATTACATGACAGGTTTATAGAGCGGTTAAAGCTGCCCTAAAAAGCATATAATAGGCCGCACAGCTATTGGGGCAGTTTACGTCACCCCTCCAAGGCATGGGACGCAAGTTTAAGTTGCCCTATAAGCCGCAACCACCCTTTAAGGGTATCTATTATAGCTTCCCTATAAAGCCAAAATTATTGTAGTGATTTGCATTAAAATCAAAATGTCAAGGGGACCATCTTGAGGCTATATCAGCAAGTTTTTGCATCTTATACAAAATTTATATAATATGCTTAAGGAAAAAAGGCATCGTCAATGCATTTCAAAATTCATATATATAGATGCATATAAAATCACAAAATTTTCTATTAAGTATGCCAGTGCCTCGGACATGTTAAATTTGGAATGCATAATACTCAAGCTATTCATGCACTTGTGTTTGAGGCAATAAATTAACAAAACAAACTTACTACCTATTCAATTTGCACCCCAGTTTGGTTACTTTTGATTCAATTACAATAAAACTCATAAAGTTTTAGCTTTTTACAGTTCACTTAAGAACCTTGCAAATCTAATCAAACTTGAGTTCAAACATAAATTTTACTTGAGTTTGATATCAATATTAATACAGAATAAAAGAAATTAAAAAAAAAAAAAGAATGAATGAATTGAGTCCAAATGAACTTAATTAAGTTCATTCTAGTTCATGAATTGAGCTCAAATTTCTATCCTCGATCTACAAATATTCCGGTTGGTTGTTTTAGGTCCATTTACATACACCTCCTTCTTGGGTTTCATGCCATAAATTTTCAATAAAAGAAAGTTTAAATCGATCTTAAACAAACTAAGCACGGGAATGTAAAGTTAAAAGGGAGAAAAAAAAAAAGAAAAAGAAAAAGAGAGAGAGAAAAATCATGGGTGTAAATTAAATTATGGACAGAATAGCTAACCTCTCCGGCAACCACTTCCATCAGCAAATCCATCCCCAACAAAACCATGATGACACTGGCACCGAAACCCTGTGCCGCTGTGAGGCAGATTCACCGTTTGATTACTAGCTTTTCCAGAGCACTTCAAAGGACTTCGAACCCACCAACCCAACTCAAGAGTTTGAAACTGCAATGAATTCCTATCGGGATCGACAGCAGCTACGGAAGAGAACAAGTGCTCACACTTAGTACCCTTAATATTCTCATAACTCAAAAACCCATTATCACCAAAACCATCATTGCTATGAGCATAGCAACTTATGTTATCACTCTTAGCACTACAACCCTTGAGACGAAATCTTCTCTCCACAAAAGAAGTAGTTATAACGCATTCATTTAGAGGGTTCTCGCAGTTTTGGAGAAGGAAGCCATTAGACACAGTCGGTGCATAGTTTGATCCAAAAAGTTGAGATATTGAAGTGATTGAACGGTTGCATTTAGCAGGGAGGTGAAGGAAAATACTAGTTGAAGTTACGTTCATGACATGGAAGTCATGAAGCTTGACAATGCCACTTTTGGTGCAATTCAAGGGTATTGGAGAGGTTATGGAGAATCCGAATGGGAAGTCGAGTTTTTTGGCTGATTTTCCTGTTCCACAAGTCTGGTTATAGTGGTGACTTTCATGAGCTTTTGTTATGAAGCTGGAAAAGGAACTCAGTAAAAGAATAATAGAAATTGCTTGGTGAAGAATCCTCATAAGCATCTTCTTGTTCTTCAGCTTGGGAAATTCACATTCATCACCTATCTGCAAAACAGATTCAAGATACACCTAAAATTACATATATTTTGTTGGTTTCATTGAAACTTTGAAATAAAAAAGGAAAAAAAAAAAAGTTTTGGGTTCTCTTTTTATCCTGACCTGACTTAGAAAATATCGCTTACATCAACTCTGCTCTGTGTAAAACAAGTAGAAAAACAGGTTAAAAATTTTTAACTTTTGTACAGTTTGTTGATTATTTTCACAAGAACAGATTCTGGGTTTAAGAGAAATGGTTTAGGAAGTGAGAATTTGATGACTTTTGGGGAATTAAAGTTGGAGTTTCGGTGTAGTTGGGAAACCAACAATATGATAAATGCTCAAGAGTCAGTATATATATATATATATATAGACAGAGAGAGAGAGGAGGAGGTCGGGGTGTGCGCGCGTGTGTGACGGGGAAATGTTCATACTTACGGTATTAAATTATAGGTCCTTGATCCTAACTGAATTAAGACACTGGTTGAGGATTTGGAAAGACAATTTTAACATTTTTCAACGTTAATTATATACTTGATAAAAAACAACTACGATAAAAGTTTTTCCGTTTCGCATTCTAGTAAAGATTTGGAGAATATGTTAATATTTTTTCTTAAAAAGAATGATTAATGGACCCAAAAATAATGTCGAATTCTGTTGCGTAACTTTAATATGAAGAAAGCATGGAAGAAAATAGAAAAGTGATGTTAAATTATTGGTTCGGCTTTTTTTTAGAACAACATATTGATAATTAATGAGTGAAAAATAATGTGGTCAGAAATTGAAAAAATTTTAATGAACCGTGAGCTAAACTTGCTTGGAATTGTGATCTGTCAAGTTGGTGTTATTGCTCTGCAATTTCCTATTGGAAGCAGTGAATTAAAAAAAGATAAATAAATGAATAAGATAATTACTAAAGGCATGCACGAACATAGTTACATGTTTTGGTTTATTAGGTTTTAGGAATTTTTGAAGTAAGGAGGGGTCCAAAATATTGATATGGTTCTTGGATCACAGTCACACATTAATGAAATGTTGGGGTATGTGGAAAAGTAGAGTCAACGGACCTTATAGGTCTCTGAGAAAGTCTGTGTTTTTTTTCGTTTTTTCCACACTTAGCCACGGCTATTACATATTTTTCTATGCCGTAACATAGGTGTGAATACGAAATTGCTCCGAAATGTCCCCCATCAATTTTCTTCCTCACTTTTTCTCCTTTCGGATTTTGAAATCTTGGCTGTTTCTGTGAAGGATTTGCTTGATGATGTTTTATGGGTTAAAAATAAAAATGAAAGAGAGAGACAGAGAGTGGGTGTGTTACTCTAACATCGATACCTAAAGGGGAGGGGGGGCGGTGGTTGTGGCGGTGGAGGCACCTTACTTAAAATTTACTGTAAAAACGTAAAATGCACTCAAAAATTTAAAAGTTATGAGGGGATGACAACTAGGTCTAGTCCCTTCTTATTCCACATGATTTCGTACACATCAATACAATATTCACTTTAGGGGAATGGAATGGTTATTCTTTCCTTTTTGTCCCTTCAAATTTTCTTCCTTTATATATCATCATCATAATCAGTACATGGCTTTATATCCTCATTCAAATCTAATATGTTTCTCCAAGTCTACATGGTATCAAGGAAACTTTATTATTATAGTTTAGAATAAAAAAATCCAAATAATGCATTTCAAACCATTATACAACAATTAGCATCCTAGTTGTGTCATCAATATACGGATTTCATATGAAATTTTACTAATGAATGTAAATTTTGGCTTATGATGTGTGTAATGTATTATGAACAAGGGAAAATCTTCTATTCAGCTGTAGTGCTCATGAATGATAAGAATTTGTCAGAGTGCTAGCTATCATGTATGTCTATGGTGGCTTTAGGATTGGGCTTTGTGAATTCGTGAGTATTAAATGGTTTACAACAATGAACAAATCATTAGTTGGAACTTGGAGCTACAAGATTCATCTTAATCTAAATGCTTGTGAAATAGTACAAATCTTTTCTAGTTGGCAGTGATTTTGGTGGGGAGTTCTCTCTATTTCAAAAAGTACTTACTACTTAATAATTGGTAATGATGCTTGTTTAGCAATGATGCTACTTGCTTTCTTTTCTTTGATGATGGATGTATTGTATAAGATACTTGCTATCTAAAGGTTGAAAATATCTCTCTTTATATTTATAACTTTATTCTCTATACCTTAGTTTCTAGTGGTACAATGGTTATACTTTTTCTTAAACTAGGTGCTCTATAAATTGTTATGGCTAGTCCAACTAATCTTCTTAAAGTTTAGCTTCAAGCTAAAAGGAAATTATCCCTAAGGTATCTAGACATTATTCTGGAGCATTGAATGCATATGTTACAATTGTGAAGCATGTTTCTCAAATATAACTTTTCCTTCTTGGTCAAAGACGACCTGTCAATCATCATCATATATTTTAAACTACAAATTAATATGTTGATATTCTTATTACAATTTTCCTAATTTGGCAAGAAGGATTCGAGGTCTTATGGACTAGTCTTGGACCAAATATAGCAAGAAATGCAATTATAAATGCTGTTGAACTTGTAAGTTACGATTAGATGAAACAGGTGAGATCTTATTTTTAAGTTCCTTGCATTGTGTTCATCCATTAGTAACTTTCACCTCATAATGTCAAATATCATGTCCTGATTTTGTCAAGCTTATGCATATGAGTTTAATAATTCTAGGGTTTATAGACAATATTTTGACACATCTCCTAGTAAACTACATATAGTTTTTTTGTGGTTTGCATTGGTTCCCCTATCGACGTGCTAGGCATTCTTCTTATTCCACATTTACATACATAGATTGTGTTGAAAATATAACCGAAGTTCATCTCTTTTGATCACCAATCTATCACATATATCTTTGCTCTCAATGCTAATTCATTTATCTTTTTGGAAGAATAGTGTTTCTATTTGGAAATTTCATGTTCTCTATTGCTTCTATTTAGAAATTTGCATAATTAAAAGGAGAGCCATGTAATAACATTGAAAAATTAATGATGATTAGGGTTTATAATTATATTCATGCCCTACCTACTTGATAAAAGTTGTATCGAGCAATCCACTAAATAATAAAAAAAGGGAAAAAAATCATTTGTAGTTGGAAAAAGTTGTATGACACTTTAGTATTGTTCTTTTTTGTCCTTTTTGTCTAGCAAGAAGCAAATTTGGCTTATTACAAAATATGAACAAGGGTACTGATTTCTTAGGTTTTAGTTTTGAACCCTTTTAATTTGATTGTGGTTTGTGATAATTTAATTTATTTTATTATGGACCTTATAAGTTGATATTTTGTTTTCCTTCTAATTGTTTCAAAATATATACTCATATGAATGTGAAGTAGCACCATTTTCATGATATATGATTCCACTTTTGTCATTGCAACTTTCTTCCATTAGGAACTTTATGTTGGTTTGAAGCAATAACATTCTCTTTCGTGTATTGGCTATTTTATTTTCCACTTAACAACACATAAAGGCCTCAAGGGGTATTACTACCTCCTTCTCATTTCCCTCATAAGCTTATGTATCTCTTCCGTCATTGTTAAAGCTTCTACAAACTAGTTTTCCTTTAGAAATACAATCTCATGTCAATCATTTAAGAGTGAGGTTTGAGTAAGATGCTTACTTACTTCCATCTTTTTAGCTTGGTCATTGGTGTTTTAGCTACAGTTACAGGGTCCTATGGTTTTGCAGTTTGAAGATGTGGTCATTCTGAAGTTAAGAGTTTACATGTACTACAAGATTATTAGGCTAAGAGATGTTGACATGGAAAATGGTAGTTTTGGTATAATCAATGGAAATTTATGCCAAAGAAATTTATATAGCAACAACTTCAAAATTTTGTGTATCTTGGATTTGATTTTCTATTGTATAATCCATTTGAAATTTTCATCACATTTTTTTGTATTTAGGTTTAGATTAAGAATCTATAACAATTGTAAGATATTCTTAGTTGTATAGTGTTACAGGCTTTTTGGAATCTCATTCATATCTACAATGGTAGGTTTTTTTGACACTCCAAGTAGCTTTAAGGTCACTTAGTTTTGCAAAATAATGATTTGGCTAATGAATTGTTATATTATCAAGCCATTCCATTTTCTTTTAACAGCTTTTCTCAATGATGCACTACCTAACAAAGGGCAAATGAAATGTACAAGGAAATCCTATATTTGAGTTAAAGAAATAATTATTTAAGCAAGTTTATTTTGGTAAATGGAAACATAATATTAAATGCATCATTTGCCATTAATATCAACATCAATGGCAGGTTAAGTTGTTTCATAATCACATCTTATACTTTATAGGTTCATTTGGCCATTTATTATGCAAAATGGGCATTCTTTTTTTAGTCTGTAGAATGAGCCATTTTGTATTACAATTTCTTGCTATGGTTTTTCCATCAACTCTCCTAAATAGTTGTTATATACACAACTCTCATAAACATAACAAACTACAATAATAAATAACTTCTTACTAATAATTAGTTTCTCATTGCAACTATAACAAGAGCACAGAATGAACTTCATTTGATTACAAAGGGACATATACACAACTCTCATTTTCTTCTAATAACGATGACTAACAACAAATGTATCATGCTAAGCATTGATACTCCATTCTACACATGTTCCTACCAAAGAACTAATACCAACAAAGCTGTTTTGAACCCTTGTGCCTTTCAAGAAACATCTTCACTTTCAAGCTTCCGTTATTCCTTAGAGGGCTTTCCTAGACAATGACTCATCCAAAACCTACCTATTAGGTAGTAGGCTTACCCTTATGTTGTTGGGTGATTTTGGGGTAAAGCTTATATCTTGTAAAAGCACAAATAAAGGCCAAGTGGTACCGGAGCTAATCCAGTACAACCACTGTGATGCCTAAATCGGTGTTATTTTAGAGAAGAATAAGTAAACAAGTATATCATATTGCTTTCCTTCCCATAATTATAGGCAAATCTAGGGTGTCTATAATCGTAATTAATCATTGGTCGTGGGATACGTAGAAATCTTGTAATTTGGCACATGCCTAAAATATAGGAATAGTGGATGGTTATATAATGAGATTAGACTAGATCGTAACTATTCTCACTACTTTCCTAAGTTCAAACCAAATATATGAATAAGCTAGGCTACAAGGCCCATCAGGTGGATCGAGCTTTTCTTAGCCTTAGCTAGAAGTAATATCAATCATCTTCTCGATAGCCAAATGGTCAAGTAATATTTTAAGGTGAAATCCGACTATCAATATTTACTCCGTAACTCTCATAGTTGAGAATTCGACTATAGGAGTAAATAAAATTTAATACCCAATCTGGGCAATCAGATCGTTAACACTAAAATGAGTTTTCTAGATACCAAGTGACATGCTAAAGTTTGATTTTGAAATGTGTCAAATCGAATCCAAAATGAAAAGTTACAGCCTTTTAACTTTCCCGCTCATTCGCTTTTCTACAATAGCATGCATAACAGCTATCATCTTAGCCATCATTATATTACAGAAGCTAATAACTGTCAATGATACAATATCCATTAGAATTCTGATTCATGATATGCATCATCCATCTACACCTGACCATCAATTAATATTTCTTGCTTCCTCTTCATTCATATCTACCTTTAGAATGTTCACTTGCTTTCAAATTTTCTCGTGTTGCCAAATATTCTCCATCAATTTAACTTCAATCAGGTATGGTTTAAAGTGTCATTCATCAATCTATACTTTCAGATTCTAAAGCAACTATATCCAAGGCTACTTCTTTCTCCCCACCCCCTGCCCTCTCTTGAAAAAGGAATGATTTGATATGTTCTTTAAGTAGTTCTACAGATAGCATAATGGAGCAATGGAAAAAACTCACTCGTATTAATACTCTTCTAGTGGATAACTACCCAAATGATAGGGAAAGAAGACCCGTTGCTAAGTATTTGTATAATAATGTAGTTTATAATAGTGATTCCCCAGATAGAGTGATAAGTGGTGCTATTAAGAGACTCATTTCAACATATAATAAATACTAGCAAGATCTTTCCAATGCATGGTATCTGCGTAGGCCAATGGAGGACAAGATGGTGTGTTTTCCAATAAATCGTGAATTTCATATATATCTGAAATACTTCGATTTTAGACTATGCTTCTCATCTTCTACCTTTTTGAACCAATTATGTAATTATTTTTAGGTTGCTTCAAGTATGTTTTCACTAAACACTTATAAGCTTCTCATCACATTTGAAATCATATGTGAAGAGATTGAGTTTAAGACCACACCTCAATTATTTATATGCTTCTTCTTAATAAAGAGGCAACCTGATGGTTAGAATTTTATGGCAGCTTGGCATGAGCGTAAATTCATAGATGGGTTAGAGTCCAAAATCTATAAGTAGCATGACAATTTTGTTTCCATTAGGTTGAATGAGGATTTGGATTTTTGGACTTAATGGACCGAGCCTATCCATACCAAGGACATTGAGTTGATGCCGAATGACGCTGCTGTAGCCAAGAAAATTTAGGAGAGAAGAGGAAATAAGATGTTTCTCTAAGATGCCAAAAAAATTATAAAACCATATGAAAAGGGAGATCCAATTTTTTTTTAGAATGAAGGTAAGTGTTTGTATACCCGCTGTGCCAAGTAGATCTACAGGAGAAAAGTCATTCTCATGACTTAGGGAGAGAGTAGTCACCTTTGAGCTTCACTTAGCATGGACTTGTAAGTTTTTTATTTTTCACTTTTCCTATTTATGACACTCTTTTTCTTTTATACAGGCATGGGTGTAGGGGATGTGGATCTCGTGAAATTGCTAGCTCAAGCAAAGGCCAAAAAGCAAAAGATTAACAAATGTATAACCACCAAAGTCCCTGTCAATCAGCCACCTACATTGAAAAAGACCTCTCAAGCTAAAGTCATGAAAGAGTCTATTGTTTAAAAGAAGAATGAAACCCTTTCTACTAATAAAGAGCAAGGTGCTAAACAGATGGAAACCATTGGTACTACATGGCTTGAGGCAAATCCTTCTATAATAAATACTCCTCAAGATGAAGTGCCAAAAGAGGCTAGTCAAGATATTGCTGGTGCTAGTGGTGTCGAGATTTATTCCATAAGAAATGGTAGATAACTAGCTAGATCAAATAAATGTTGAGATGAGTCCTAAGAAGATAAATAGGAAAGAGCTTGCCAATCAACCTTTGTCCAAGAAATTTAAGGGCTTAAATGAGAAGACGAAGGTAGCTTTGAGGAGTAAGGCTCTCGACATCAATAGTGCTTTGTTCGTCCCCAACTATGAAGTGGCTGAATACTTTGTACCATGCTAAAAGCACAATATTCTACACACGGATTCTGCTTTGGGTGATAAGACAAAGTCCTTAACCTTGATGGAGAGAGTCATCTTCTTTAGAGATAGGGAGACTATGAAGAAACATGTGGATAGAGTAAGCAATTGCAATAAAGGTCATATTGCTATCACGATGTATGATGTAAGTAGTAATCATGACCTTTTCGTTTACGGCTTATATCCTGTTACTAACATAATTTTGTATGCATGCAAATTAGCAGTTATGTTTTGACAATCTTGGATGAAGTCAAGAAAAAAATGAAGAAGGTATTATTCAAATTTTGTTGCTTTGCTGAGAAGCAAATAGTTTATTTGGCTTTGTTAATTTATTGAAGAAAGTTGAGGAGGCTTATAATTCCTCAAAAGCTCAAACTATTGTGGTTAAGAATGTGAGAATTAAAGCTGAGATAGAGGCCATAAAATTGTAAGAGGAGCTTTTTATTGAGAAGTTGGCAAATTCTTTGGTAGTCGATGAAGTCTCAGGCCTTAAGACTAAGATTGAAGAGCTATATAAAGAGGTGAAGGAACTCCACAAAAAACAAGAAGAGTGCTAAGGGTTAAGATGAACAATAACCTTGATGAGTGATGAGGAGGACAAATTAAGGCTCCAAATAAAGAACCTAGAGATAGATGGCTCAAAACTCAAAGCATGTGTTGCCAAATTAAAGTAGGTGGTGAAAAAGAAACCTTTTGTAGAGGAAGCACTAGAAATTGTAACTTCTAGTCGACAATAAAAAAAATTGCTCTGAAAAAAGTTATTGCCTTGACTTCGCTGATATTCATGATGATGCTAACAATGGTGATGACAAAGTCAGCAAAGAAGCAAAGGTAGGGTGATAATGTAAAAGCCAATGTTGAAGTTCTAATCAATGATGAGGAACGATCATCAAAAGAGATCCCTTACATTCGCAAAGAGACCTCTACCTGCTCTAAGACCCCTAGTACTGATAAAGAAGTGAGCTCCAAGAAGGCCTTGAGCTCTGCTGACCAAGACATCTCTTCCACCCGATCCAAAAACAAAAACACTCCAGATCCTTAAGTGATCAACTATTTGGTATTTTGCTTTCATGAACACTTTATAGACTTAATCATGGTCGAGATACCAACCTTTTCATTAGAATAAAACATTTGGCATTTTACACCTTTCATTCTAAGTACATTTTATTTCACACGTATGTCTCTACTTCTCAACACATTTTATTTCATGCACTTTTAAAATGCCTTTTCTTAGATATATCGTTCATTAGTCACATAGGATGTGAACTTAGTGTTTATTTTCTTCTTTGTAGAG
The DNA here is from genome assembly GCA_024138015.1 of Lumnitzera littorea. NCBI lineage: Eukaryota > Viridiplantae > Streptophyta > Magnoliopsida > Myrtales > Combretaceae > Lumnitzera > Lumnitzera littorea. The sequence goes on along the minus strand of JAMXBB010000009.1, from coordinate 69,727,546 downwards.
TTGCCTATTGAAAGCACCATAGAACTTGTTGTCTCTAATTAGTTGGCAAAGAGACTTGACATCATTCGTCAATATAAATTAAGCTCATTAACCGTTACAGGTCTAAACTTATTAGTTATTAGTTCGTTTACTGTATAACTAGAACCTCATTAATCCATTAATCATGCATTGATCGGGAATAAAAGTGATAGAAAGTTAAGATACTCATATAAAATTGAAATGAACTTTTCATACTTAAAACAATATGTAGGCCATTGCCTTACAACGTTCAAAAAGAGAAAATAAGAACAAGCCAATAGTGAAAGGAAACTATTTAAAGTAAAGTTTTATATTCTTGACATTTCATGCCTAACGTATGATTGTTCCATCTAGCCTTTCAGTTGATAGGCCTCCTCGCCTACAACTTCCCGAATCCTAATAGGATCCTCCCAATTTGCACTGAACTTCCTTTGATTTGCTTATGTGCTAAATGCTTTTAATTTTCTAACCAGGTCTCTAAGCCGAAATACCTTATGTTTTACCTTCTTATTGTAGTACCTAACCACTTTATACAGATATGTAGCAACTCTTGTCCTTGTAATATCTCTTATCTCCTTAATTATATCCAATTCGGCTGTAAGGTCGATCTGATTAGCCATAATATCAAAGTTTCGTATATGAAGATTAGGTAGATCCAGCTCATTCGATAAGACTACTTCCAATCCATATGCAAGCCTAAAGGGTGTTTCACTAGTTGAAGTCCTATAGGTAGTTTTATAACCCCATAAAACATTCGGCAATTCATCGGTTCATTTTCCCTTGGCTTGGTCAACTCTCCTCTTCAAACTATATAGGATGGTCTTATTAATAGCTTCCACTTGCCCATTGGTTTGAGGATGAGCTACTAAAGTATAGTTCAGACAGATGTTGTATTTCTTAGAAAATGCCTGGAACTTATCATTATTGAACTATGGTCCATTATTAGCAAGTATCATGAGTGGAACCTCCAAACTTAATATGATAAAGTTGAAAACGAAAGCTTTGACCTTCTGTTTGATTATTTTAGCCATTGCCTTGGTTTTTACCCACTTAGTAAAATAATCCACGACAACTATGACAAATTAGCGCTAAGCCATAAACTTCAGAAATGGTCTGAGTATGTCCACTTCCCCATTGAGTGAAGGGCTAAGGGCTAGTGAGGTTGTGCAGTTTGGTAGAAGACACATAGCTCAATTCCTCATGTTTTTAGCATTGCAAACATTGCTAAACAATAAATTTTGCATCTTATTTCATAGTAGGCCAATAATAACCGAGTCTCAACATGCGAACATACAAGGTCTAACCCTTTACATGGTTGCTATAGATACCACTATGCAACTTAAATAGTATTCGTTGAGTGTCCATTTTTGGAAGGCATCGAATATAAGGTTGGGAAAGGCCATGCTTGTACAATTGGCCATCAATCAATATATAATTTGAGGCTTAATATATCAACCTATGAGCTTCTTTCTTATTGTTTGGAAGAACATCATCCTTCAAGTAAATGACGGGATCCATCTAACACTTCTGCTTTGGGCAAGGAGCTAACTCGTAGCTCTGCTCAATAGTTTGTGGGCTCTTATTGGGGAGATACTCAACAAAAAGCGTGTCATTTAAGTTAGGAAGTATCATGCTGGCTAACTTTGACAATTTGTCGATAGCAATGTTTCTACTTCTTGGTATTTTCTCAATTGAAAAATATTGAAACTCTTCCTTAAGTGTTTGTACTATTGGCAAGTACTTGCTTATCACTTTTTCTTTAATTATATAGCTCCCTTTGACTTAATTTACAACTAGTTGCAAATCGAAAATAACTTTAACTTTCTCAACACCAACTTCCTTAGTTAATTTAAGTCCAACAATAAGGGCTTCATACTCGACTTCATTATTGTTGGTTGGAAACCCATACTTTAATGCATAACTAACTTTCACATTATGAGGCCCTTGTAAAATGAAGCCTACACTGCATCCTTCTTTAGTGGAGGAGCTGTTAACATACAAGTTCCATATCGACTTCTCAGCCATCTCAATGCTGTCCTCTTCTTCGGTAAATTCAGTAACAAAATCTACCAAAACTTGAGCCTTTAATGCCATTATAGGTTTGTATTACACATTATAGGCACTTAGCTGTAGAGCATACTTCATCATCCTCCTTATGGAGTCTAGTTGTTGTAAAGCTTGTCGTAGAGGCTGATCAGTAAGGATAATAATCTAATGTATCTTGAAATATGGCTTTAATTTTCTTGCTGAGAGGACCACTACCAATACAAATTTTTCAATCTTTGTATATTAGCGTTCTAGCCCTTGTAGGACATGGCTCACATAAGAAATGGGTCGATGCTCTTTGCCTTCTATCCAAATCAAGACAGATGAAAGTGTTTGGCTACTAACTGATAGATACCAATACAAATTTTCTTTAGGAATAGGTGTCGAGAGTATTAGTGGTGATGCGAGAAACTCTTTCATCTTGTCAAATGCTTTCTCACACTCATCCACCTACCGAAATTCTTTTGGGTTCTTTAATACTTTAAAGAACAACATGCATCTATCTATGCTTCTCAACATGAATCTATTTAAAGAAACTATTCACCTAGTTAGCTCTTGAACTTCTTTAACTATGCTAAGGGACTTCATATTCCCAATAGCATCGATCATCCTTAGGTTTGCTTTAATGCTACATCGAATTACCATATATCCTAAAAATTTTTCTATAGGATTAGTTTCACATTGTATCTCCTCAAGGTATCAAATGTTTCCTCAAGATTAGCAAGATGTCGACTTTTTGTCGTGTACTTCACAATCATGTTGTCAACATGAACTTCAATGTTATGATGAATTTGAGGCTTGAACATCTTGGTTACAAGCCTTTAATAGGTCACACCAGCATTTTTGAGCCCGAAAGGCATCATTGTATAACAATACACCCAAAGTTAATGATAAAGGACCTATAAACTTCATCCTCCTTTTCAAGTTTGAATTGATTATAGCTAGAAAATGCATTCGCGAAAGATAATAAGGCATATCCTGCAATTGAGTCAACCATCTAGTCTATTCTCAGTAAAGGAAAACTATCTTTAGGATAGGCCTTGTTCAAATCAGTAAAGTTAATGCACATGCACCATTTGCTATTGGACTTTTTGACTAGCACACAATTGGCTAGCTAAGTCAGATAATATTCTTCCCTTATAAACCCTGCCTTTATTAGTTTATGGATTTCTTCTTCTATGGCTGCCTATTGTTCATTGGAAAAATGCCTTTTTCTTTGTTGAATTATCTTTGCATTTGGATCAATTTGAAGCTTGTATGTTATTACCTCTTTAGGGATGCTTGGCATATCTAAGGGAGACTAAGTAAATACATCAGTATCATCCTATAAAAAGTTGATTAAACTTTGACAAATATTTACTAGCAAAGGTTTCCCCATCTTTGTTGTCTTCCCATGATTGTTTCCAAATGGGATTTTCTTTGTCTCTTCCTCGACATCATCTATGCCGACTGACTTTTGTTCTCGACATGTTTCAACTTGAAAAATTTCCTCACATTGTAGTGCTCTCAGATATAAGGATTTGGCTAATTGTTGGTCCCCTTTACATACTCTAACTTCAGTGGGAGTAGAAAATTTCACCTAAAGATGCTCAGTTGAAGGGACTATGCCAAATAAATGTTGACATGATCGACCCATGATCATATTATACGGGGACCAACATTAAACAACAAGGAAATCACTTTATCTTCTGTAACTTACTAGTTGTCTCTAATTTGAATTGGAAGAAAAATAAATCCAATGACTCGAATGAGTTGATTATTGAAAGCATATAGATCATAATTGTAAGATCTCAACTATGCTTTAATCTTCGGTTTCATGTAATCAAAAGTGTATTGAAAAATAATATTTGCTAAACTCCCAATGTCAACTGGAATCTTTTTTACCTTGAAGTTGGTAATCCTTGCACTAATCATAAGTGCATCATTGTAGGATCTTTAAGCTCCTTCAAAATCATTTTCCGTGAAAGAAATTGAATTGTCAACTTTGACCTTCTTGCCTTCACATTACAAACATAATGTGTAGCGTTAGTCGAGCTTAAAGAACTTGACCATCCTAAGGCAAAAGGTCTACTAACAATAGTATTTATTATACCATTCGGTGCTCTACCGCTACTTCTATCTCTTGCATCTCTTCTAGCCTGAGAAGGGTACATAACTTTTTCTTGCTCATCATGTCTTCTCTAAGTTGGTCATTCAATATTCTCAACATCATGGATGAAAAACTTGCTTACATACCCTTATTGGATTGCATCCCCAATTGCATTTTTGAGTTGAATACATTCATCAGTATTGTGGCCTTTATCACAATGAAAATCGCAATATTTATTAAAATTTCATCCTGAAGGATTTCCTCTCATTCTTTCTAGCCATTGCAAATACCTCCCTTTATTTGCACACTTCCATAAAATGTCTGTAATTAGACGATTAAGTGGCATGTGAATAGAATAAGTTAGGATGCGTAGCCTCTTTCTCTAGCCATTATTTCCTTTAAAACATTGATCATCATATGTTTTGATATACGCAAGTGCACCTATCAGTTTATAATATAGTAGATATAAGTCCGAAAGTCAATCCCTTAAAGACTCTAACTACTGGTACTCACTAGGTCTCTATTATTTAACCAACAAATTAAATTTCAAAAAACTTAAAGAAGTAAATTGAAATTATTACTAAAACTAATTTAAGGATTAACTAAGATGTAATTCAAGAATTGACAAGAAAGCAATTCAATTGGAAATTAATTCAAGATTAATGTTATACGTATATCTTGTTTCCCCTAGATCTAACATGTGATTTTCCTAAAGATAATCTAATTTATCCTTTAATCTTTCTTAACTAGAAGAATTCTCTACTAAAGTTAATCACTTTTCAAGCCAATTAACCATAACCCTAAAATCACCTATTAGAATCTCTTCTCAATAGCATGATCTAATATTGTATTATTGAACAATAAATTCTCTACGCTTTAATTTAAAATTCTAGAAAAATTTTGCAAATTATTTCTAATCTTCCACTAATTCTCATCAAATATGCTTAGATCTAATCTTATTAAAAATCTCTCGATTCTCTTATAAGATATCAAACTCTAGATCATTACCCATGGAAATAATAACCTAAACATGAATCATACACAATTGAATCAAGAAAAGATTAAAGAATTAAATTAATTAAATACTAATCATGTCACATGAATAGATCTAGGTTTCACAAAACTTAGATATAAAAAATCTACTCACTATACATTACAAAATAAGAATCTAAAAATAAAGAGTAGAAAATTATAGAAAAGAAAGTCATAAAGTCTAATAAAGATCAAATCTTGAATTCTTGATAGTCCTCTCACGCCTTGAGTGTTCTTGTCTTGAAAAGCTCTCTTCAATTTCGTGTCATAAAGTTTTCATTAAAAAAAAAAAAAAAAAAAAAACCTAACGAAGCCCTATATAGGAAGTGAAAAAAAAAAAATAAGTCAGCTGAAGAACACATGACTGGGGACTTGATCGTGTCTTTTGGTCATGTCTTAGGCTACAGTAGTTGAAAATATGCTCTAAATTTACTTGGAAACGATATGGTTATATCGTTCGACTGTATCAATCTTCAAACATTCATAACTTGCTCATTTTAGCTCCGATTTGAGTGAAATTTGGTTCTATCTTCTCATTTTCTTACGTAGATCGTTTCAAAACCTAGAAAATAAAATTTTACTTGATTAAATATTATTATCTAAAAATAAACTCAAATATTAAGGAAAATCATCAAAAATCACAATGTAAAATATGTACAATTAAGAACTTATCATGTTTTGAATCGATTTTTTGCACCCTTGTTCTTATCACCTTTTCAGTCTTCTTTACTCTAATTGGCCTCATGTTGAGCTTTAATGTTGTCTTCTTAGTGAATATAAGATAAAGCCTTAGCTTTAAACTAGATAAAAGTTTTCAACTTATTTTTTGCCAAAGAGTTGAAAAAGTCTCCATGAGGTTTAACTCTATTAATCATTGTGTTAAGAGCAACATTCATATTTAACTCTAGAATCTAGACTAACTTAGCCATGAACCGAGCCAAAAACTCCCTAATGGATTCATCCTATCTTTGTTTCATGGTGTTAAGGATAAAAGAATTGATGTAAACTGTAGCCAAGAATAGATAAGGTCGATCACAGGAATGAGTCTAAGCTCACCAACAGCTTGAAATGAGTGATGGAAAAGCACACGAAAGAACAAAAATGAGACAAAGTAAGCAAACCCACAAATAATTCCAAAGGATATGAGTTAAGACACACTAATAGAACTTCTGAAAACTCATGACACAACTTAATATGATAGACGAATTGGTCCAATGAGGTTACTCACTACCTAACTTTACTTAAGGGTTAAGATAAGAGTGAAATGAGATTAAACAAACAATGTTCACAAAAAAAAAAATATTCAGTATATTAATGATAATGACCATTGCTGCTACATGTACAGTGGGTATTTATACTCGAGAAATTAGGGTAACTTACCTAAAAAAGGAAAAGACAACAAAGGTAGTAAAGTGATTACACATGACTATCCACTACAAAGAAAATAGAAAAAATATTAATGGCTATTGAAATTACACAATCAGCACACATGAAGTGATTGTCCACTAAAAATCGAAGAACATATAACTTGTAACAAGAAAATTACATGTTTACAATGAAAATAAAAAAAATTACACGAATGCTAATTATATTAAATTAATTATATAAATACAGTAGTAAAATCGCATTTGATAAATGTGATTTTGAATTTTGTATTAATGTGGCATTAACGCATCTAATAAATGTAACATAAGCCCTGTATCAAACAAAAATGCAGAGGGCTCTTGAGATTCGAACCTATATTTTCGTGTATTTATGCATGCGCCTTAACCACCCAACTATGATGTTATATCTATCATGTATAGTAAAATTGTATTTACTAAATGCGATTTAGCAACTATATCTTGTTTATTAAATCACAACTTCCAAATGCGAGATATTTATAAATTATGATATCGCATTTTCAAGATGGAATTTAGCATTGGTAATTAGGTAATGAATTTTATCTCATTTGTATTTATGTAATTTTTTTTTTAAAGAATGGTAGACATGTATTGACCCCAACTTGTAACTACTAATCATGAGAAGAAATCAAACTTTTTTATAATGAAATTAGTTAAAAGGAAACAAGTAACTTTAAGTCAAGATCATATTTTATGTCCTATGTGCATCGTTGTCATTAATATCAAATGATCCTACCTCTCCTAGGAAGATATATAAATCTACATGGAATAATAAAAAAAAAAGATATAAAATTTTGTACAAACCAAATTTGTACGTATAGAATAAATCACTAAGCAGCTTCAACAAATGAATATACAAGTACCATTAATATATCATGTGATGGTTCAATCAACAACATTGCCAATCTTTGTTTGTTATAAATAGAGTTTTAAGTACTTTTTGCTGCCTTAGAATGACTTCCCCTAAGTACCATAAATATACCATGATTAAGAAGTATGACTTCATACATTTTGATTACTTAAAATTCTAATAACTAGTGAGCACATGCCTCCATTTCCAAGTAATTAACTTATTAAGGAACCACCCTACTATACTTTAATCTAGGTTTTAAGCAAAAGAAAAAATGTAAGGAGCAACCATTAACTAAATAAAAACCTTCCTAATAAAATGTAACATAAAAGTATCAAAAAATTTCATTTGAATATAGCCATTATGTTTGGCTTAAAAAAAAACAAAAAGGAATGCAAACATTATCCAATTTCTCTTTCTATTTGCTCCAACCTTAATGGTCTATCTCACACTAAGCATCCTTGCTCATATTGTCAATCATTTCCTTTACCTTTCAAATACACTTTCTTTAATCCACTTGTTGCTCGAAATCACACTTAAGTAACCACAATTCTTATCAATACACACTATTATATCAATTGCATTGATAGGTAACCCTAAAAGGCAATATATACTAGTATAATTATACACCAAAAGAGTTAACCAAGGAAAAAGAGAAAAAGAATATGTAGAAAAAGGCAATAATACTCCTCTTATCCCTAAAGTTAAATCATCACAAACCACATAAATACCTACCCATATGCAGGAATTAAGATTTGAGTAAAATAATTACATTCTTAACACAAAATACAAATTTAACCCACTATCCTATTTCCACTTTTCCTGCTCCAAATTTCACTTATGTTGTCTTAAATCAAGGGTCTATGTTTCATTTTTTTTTTTTAATTATTTCCCTTTACTTCAAAACACATCCTATAATGTCCTTGTATTTAATAATACATTTCACATAGCATAATCCTTGACAACACATGATATACTAATTTTAATACGGTAGCTTCTTACAATTCAACTAGCCAAAATTTTCATTCTTATAACTTTCGTTATTTTAGATCGTGAGACATCTTCTTAATGCTTTTTCACACTTTCTATAATTTACTATACATATAATTTTCACCTTCCTTATCATCTATGTGTCGAATAATTTGCTAGGGAATTAAAGGTGTTAGTAGTGTTGCTGTAGAAATGCTAGCCAGATGTGGTGTTAATCATCTCATTATACAAACTACCCATAACGTCATATGAAAAACCTTCTTACCAAAGAAACCCATCTGTATCCAACAATCCTTATTAAAAACATACACCAACATATAAAAAATGAAAAAACATATCACACCATATTCTAAGGTATAGTTTTTTCCACAATTATAGATGCAAATCGAAGGAGAAAGAGTAGAAAGATTCAAACTTCGTACCTAAGGGATGCTTCCTCATGGCTATCTTTGCATTATGTTCCTTTGATTTCTACTCTATTAGGGTTTCTATTGGAAAGTTCTTGTGAGATTAAGGTTAGGGCTCCATCTTGCATTGTGTTCCTTTGATTTCTTCTCTGTTATGGTTTCTATTGGCCAGTTCTTGTGAGATTAGGGTTAAGGCTCCATCTTGCATTGTGTTCCTTTGATTTCTTCTCTGTTAAGGTTTCTATTAGCCAGGTTTCTGTTAGCCAGTTTTTGTGAGATTAGGGTTAAGGCTCCATCTTGCATGTGTTCCTTTGATTTCTTCTCTGTTAGGGTTTCTATTAGCTAGTCCTTTTGAGATTAAGGTTAGGGCTCCATTATACCATATTCTAAGGTTTAGTTTTTTCCACAATTGTAGATGCAAATCGAACGAGAAAGAGTAGAAAGATTCAAACTTCGTACCTAAGGGATGCTTCCTCATGGTGATCTTTGCATTGTGTTCCTTTGATTTCTTCTCTATTAGGGTTTCTATTAGCTAGTTCATGTGAGATTAGGGTTAGGGCTTCATCTTGCCACCTTGAGAGAGAGAAGACGATGAAGTTTTACTTCTATTTCTTTCATTTTATTTTGATTTGCATTATATTTTATTATTCATTTCAAGAGTGTATTTTAGGCATTTTATCCGCTATTCATGTCTTATTCCCCATTAAATTATACGAAGTAAACAATGTAATAATAATTCAATTACATTTAACTAAACACTATAATATCTATTCACTACTATTTATACCTCTATTCTATTCCCAAGTACTTGCAATTCCATTCATCCTTTATTCCATCTAAACGGAAAAAAAAATGTATTTACATAAAACCAATTTTATCCTTTTTATTTTCATTTAAAGGAATTAGTTAGATTTAAACATCATAGTTAAATCTATCATTTTATAAATACCTATTTAATGGATAGATGAGATTTTATTTTTTTCTCTTTAAAATTGTAATATGATAATTGGAAAGAGAGAGGAAAAAAAAAAAGAAAAGAAAAAACTTGTACTGATGCACAAGAGGAATATGAAGTGAATAGATTGAAAGTTCATGAAGTCATAAGGTAGATATGAAATTGGATTCACCAACAGTTATAGTACCTTTTAGTTCCGAGTTATAAGCAATGCGCATTAGATAGACCTAATCATTATTATAATGTTCTTATGACAAAATGGTGATTTTGCATGTGATTTAATACACCAAGTATCAATAAGTACTTATTCTAATCTTACAATTAAAATTTTATTTTGGATCTGATGACTCATATTGGATAATTTTGTGAATCTCGTGTAAGAAGTCTCTTTCTTAGGAAAAAGGGGGAAAAATTCCCTCTCCCAAGGGGTTGGGAAGAAATGTTTAGATAATGTTAAAAATACAATTTGAATTCTTCCTATTTTATCTAATAAATATCTAAAGTACAAAATTATTTAGTATCATACCTAATCTAGTTTTTACTTATTAATTTTTTTTTCTATTTTGAAGTTTAAAATTATTAGGTTCCATAATTAGTATATTCTTTACTTATCATATTTAATGGTATGCTGTCTTTAAAATGATGATATAACTAACTATACTCATTGATCCAAAAGAATAAATATAAAAATGAGAAGTAAGGTAGTATTATTATAAGTGAAAATTAATTATCACATTTTGTAATTTCAATTTTTATAATTGAAAAAGTATCAACATTATTCCTCAAAAATGTTATAAAGCTAACTACAAGAAAAAAGATTTAACAGTAGGGAAACAAGATGATGGCTAGACATGTAAAAAGGGTTTGACCAAAGAGCGTAAATGCTTACAAGTACGATAATTTATATGGATGGCATCTTAATAGAATGCAACTCACCCTTTTAATTGTTGGGTGGGTAAGTTTGGAAGGTAAAGTGGCACATTAGTTGTGGCTGGAAAAGCAGAAAGAGGAAGAACAAAAACAAAATAAGAAAGTGGCATGTTGCATTGCATGTATCAATAGGTCCATTATACTTACACTTTAACTTAAGTTTTCTTATACTAAGGCTAAATTGTAACAGTGGGATGTGATAACCAAATAACCCAAAGCCACTTATGTTTAATTAATTCTCTATATAACCATAGCTCATATATAAAAGTAGGGTGCAAACATAATATGGAGAAATAGAAGCGTATTTGGACTCATGTTAAAATTTCCTAATCATTTGATCATTAACCTTTCAAGTCAACCACATAAGCATGTAAAGTTTTGTTTGTTGTTCTTACTAATGATGGGATGTTAGAGAGAACTAAACTATTACATATGACTTGGGGATCATGATCTCATGTATGTGTGTATGTGTGTGTGTGTATGTGTATGCGTGTATAGAAAACCCTAGATTAACTACCTATCAACCTTTTACTATTATTTCCAATTTGGCCAATTATAAAATTGGAAATAATATTTCGATCTACATATATATAAACCCACACTTTATTTGGTGCATTAAAGTTCATAACAATATTAGATCATTTTATTTGAACTTAATTTTATATGATAGTTTTAGTATACAATTATTATTATTAACATATATAATCCCATATAGTTTATTATTAAAATAAATCCAATAATCTCCTACTTGGGATATATGTATAACCTTATAATTGTATCTAAACCTTACGAGTATTTATGATTTTGCTATCATTGTTAAATTTATCCCCAAACAATCCCATCCATCAACCATTTCAATATAGGACTATGTAGGTCTCGTTACATATGTTGTAACTAACCCTATAAATGATTAAGTATATTGACATACATAAATGAAAAGGATTAAACATGGATGTGTAGCATGAAAATTGTATGCAAAGTAACCTAACATGCCTATTACCAACTGATCCTATATTAAAAGTCCAAAAATGAACTCAACCATAACACCTCATAACTAAAAAATAACCTTAAAAAACAACTTAACATGCTTATTTCTATGTCATCCTTATATTTTTGGAGAAACACAATATAACCATTTGGAATTGCATTTCTACTTTCTTTAATCGATCTCCTTAACAGCATTGATTCTTAAGATTGTAGAGTTTGTTGTTTTGGAATTTCTTCTTAAATTTGAATGGGAGGTTTAGTGACATTGTCTTGATTTGAAATTACTTGTTGAATAAGGCCAAGTATACTAAGCCCGATCCTAAACACAATCAATAGGCATTAGAGGAATATCAGCATATTCCTCTTTAAAGATGAAATCCTTAATTCTATCTCTCTTAGTAAACTCAACATCCTCAAAGAATTGAGCATTTATAATCTCAAAGATTGTTATAACCCCTGGACCTTTCTATGTACCTTATAAAAACTAATAGTCCTTGAGTTTAATTTCCCTTCATTTAGCTCGTGAGGCCTAACCTCTACTAGACATCCCTAAAGATGTAAGCACATATAAACCTACACATTATTTCATACATGAAAGTCCATAACAATATTAGATCACTTTGTTTGGACTTTATCTTATGTGATAATTTTATTACACAATTATCATTATAAACACATATAAGCCCATGCAATTTATTATTAAAATAACCCAACAATCTCTCATTTGGAAAGCTAACGAAAGAATTTACAAAATGCTAACATAGATTCAAGCACACTTTCATTTCTCTCGTTAAGTTTGTACCCTAGTCTTATACATGAATTGTTTTTTATGATTATGGTTTATAAAGAATTAAGATTTCTTAATTCGATAAGTGATATCAGAGCTTTCATGTGTAAAGAAAAACAACCTAATGTGTAAAATTAGGGTACAAACTTAACGAAAAAAACAGAAGCCTACTTAGACATGGAATTCCATAGTTGCTTGATGGTTAGCCTTCCAAGTTAATTATGTATGTCCATAGAGAGTTTTGCCTTTTGTTCTTTCTGGTGATGGGATGTTAGAGAGAACTAAACTATTATGTATGACTTGGGGACTATGATTGTTTATATATTTGTAACCCTAGTTTAACTATCTATTAACCTTTTATTATTGTTTCCAATTTGTCATATCATAAAAATGGAAATAATATTTCAATCTCTACATATATAAACTTACACTTATTTGATGCATTAGCCATAACAATACTAGATCTCTTTATTTTATATGATAGCTTTTTTACACAATTATTATTATTATTATTGTTAATAACACATAAGCCTATACAGTTTATTATTAAAATAAATCCAACAACTCATTCAAATAAAATAATCATAGATAATTCGATACCATAATTAGGATTATATTGTCAGCAGCAATGTCATTCCTTTATCACTTGATTTGTCAATTTGAACATGACATGATACAATCAAAAACAATCTATAAAAGCAAAATTTAACACAATTGACAAACAAACTAGACTCTATAAATCCTTTTATAAATGTGCTCAAGTGGAACACCTAAACCCATTCACAAACCGATTTAGTAAATAAGCTAAAGCATGTTTAAATCTAACCTTAAGACTTATGTAAGTAACATTTGCAATTTAATTTTATACTTTAATATCTATTTACACTAAACTCTTCTTTAATGTCCACCTCCTCTCTCTCTCTCTCTCTCTCATCTTTTATTGCTATCGCTTTGTTGTCAATCTTGTCAATTGTTATCATTTACTCTCTTGTTATCACTCCCATCTACTTTTAGTTGACGTAAGAGTAATAATTTTAAGTTTTGTTTTCCTATATATTATAATTTATAAGATTACAAAATGAAAGAATAGATATATTGTATTATATTATATTGTGTACATATGTTATGCCCTATAACTTGAATGTGGCAACTTTGCCATATACCTATATTGCAACAAAAGCATGCAAAGGCTAAAAGTTCTTACTAATTTCTACTATTATATATAGAATTGCTAAAATTATCAATAAAAAATACATCCATGAGTGGCATATATGATTCCAACTCTAATCTACCTAGAATTGTCAAGTCAAGTAAAGACACATGAACATAAAACTAATATAAAATCTATCAAACTAAGATTAAGTCTATCTAGCACATCTAATTGAGTTAACAAACATATAACACCACAACTACCATCCTTTATTATTTATAATACTCAAAGTTGATAATATCACCTCCATTCCAATAATAAATAACAAATCCAAGATTATCGTAAGAGTCTAACTCATCCATGTTACATGTATCTAAAAATTAAAGTCCTAAAAGGGCTAAATCTAAGTTTAGTACATAATTATCACAATCACATGTAGGGTTTCATGCAATCAATGTACATACAACTTACAATTATCGTATATTATTTTGAATTAGGTGGGATGGTATAACATAGTCTTGCTATTGCAAGACTTGAAATAACTTACAACTCTACAATATAGAAATGTATTACAATCGATTATTATCTGGAATTAGGTGGGACGATATAACATAGTATTTATGTCCTAAGACTTGGAGTAACTCATAGCTCTGTAGTGTATAATTGTATACATAAAGATATATTTGTTTTAAGTACTCCTTAAACATCCATAAGCCATAAACTACTCATATAATCTCATAGTCATCATTAGACGAACCATTAATGCACTAATTTGATATAACTATCCTTTAGTATCCCATAATATATATAGCTTCTTTCTAGTAAACTAACTCATATTCAATGATTTACCAATAAACAACTCATTAAATCTGGAACATGCAGTGGCATCAATGCTTAAACAACTACATCATTCATATTAAAATGAAATAACCCAAATTCACCAATTAATCATTGATATTAAAAGAGGAATTAATCAATGTCATTTAAGAAGGATTTTCCAAATTTAAGGTCAAATTCTTCAAAATGACCATTTTGCTCTTTTACTCGATTTCCATAAGAGATATTGAATATCAAGTCAAGATAACTTAATCAATGTTGTAATATGTAAATGATCTTAATTGAGTCTTAAACCAAGTTTAGAATGGAAGCTTAAAGTTGGGAAAAAATGGAGAAAGACAAATGACATGTGGTCTTAAGATTAACCTTAGGTTTCTAACTTGCACAATTCCTTATGAAATGTCTAATTATGTTGCAATATTCATTGTGCCCTACTCCATCATCTTCTAGAACACTCTAGTGTAAGAAAAACCCTTAAACCTAAACTCAAATGCTTAAAACCTAAGTGTATTCCTTAATCCTTTAACTAACACAGTTGATTAATAATGTTTTCTTAGTTTTTAGAGTCAAAAGGAAACTTAGGAGGGGTACACATAGTGGTACAAACATCCTTTAAAAAAAAGATAAGCAAGTTTAGGTTATCTAACCAAGTAATTTTTCAGGAGATGATCTTGGATTAAGGCTAACTAATGTTGTTAGTGTTAGAGATATACTTAGAGCAAGAAGAGAACCCCCTTATTAGAGCTCTTTGGTGATGGCCAAGAAGAAGAAACAAGGTTTTATTGAACTTCTTAAAGATAAGTGATGTGCCTTAACTAGAGTTTTAAATATCGCTTAAAATGATTAATGTAAAGCAGCAGTTGATGAAGATGAGTAGTAAAGTATTTTGGGGTTTTAAGTGTTAACATAATAAATTAAGAGATATGAATGTGGATGTAGTTAAATGTGAACCACCAACAATAATACACAAGTTAAGTCTATGATTGGAACATGTCTTATATAACATACAGACACTAAATTAATCATAAGGTTTCAAGCAAAAATGGAAATCACTCACTATTTCAAAAAAAAAAAAAAAATGGGTTCATCACAATCAATGGAAGATTGATAAAAACTTAGAGATTAAAGTAGAATGTTGCTTTACTCAATGACCTTGAGTAAGTAGCAATAAGCTATAAATGTAAGATATCTCTTCATTAGTTAACCACCCCTAAGTAAATGTAGTTAATTATGTTAAGTCCTAAATCCCAAGCAATATTGTAAATACATACAAATGTGTTAATGCCTAAAAGTAGCATATAAGTAAAATAACTAAATAGTGTACATAATTTGTGCATTTTAGCCGAGGTTAGAACTGAAAAATTAGAGTTGGTTGCAAAAGGATTAGAATTGGTTGGGTATTCTCTTCGTAATGCTTAAACAAACCTAGGTCCATTAACCAACTAATCTAATAAGTCAACTCATGACTAAGCTGATGTATGAGTCTAAGTTGAGGTAAGGTTAGCTTAGTAGATAACCGAGTTGAATGCTTGATAGTCAAGGTCTGAGCAAAAAAGTAAGGACTTTAGCTACGTCCACATCTTCTTCCTATTACATGTCATCTTGTTCAACTAGTCCTTATTCTTCAACATGGAGCTCAACAATACTTTTCTTTAGCAGGTCGAAGTGTCTCTGAAATAGGTTAGAGAACCTTAGAATTAGGTGCTATATCTTGGTTAAGGGTTCATCAAGTTGGTATCAATTGTTCTAGTTGCCCATCTTCTCCTTATTTAACCTTCTCCCTTTCATATCTAAAGGCTTGTTTAATAGCTAGGTGCTTTTAAGAAGAGTTTGAACTTCTTAGGAAGGAGTTCATATTGATGAGCTCATCATCACTACCTTATTAAATAAGATAAAGAGTTAGTGGTAAATAAGCTCCTCTTCTCTCTTGTCTTCTTCACCATGGTTACATAGTCTTTTTACATTTCCTCAACACTCATAGGTAGTGGTTTAATGCCCTTTCCATAATTCTTAAAGGAATAAGTGTTGTGTAAGCCATCATAGAGAACTAGTTAGTCATGCTCCCAACGTCATCCAAGTATTATGTGGGCAGCATTTGTATGCACCACATCAAAGTCCAACTTGTCCTGGTACTCCCCAATGTTAAGTGGAATTTTAACTTGTTTATGGATATATGTCATGCCCTTGCCATTAAACCAACAAAATCCATATAACTTCAAGTGTTAGGAGGTTGGAAGCTTCATCTTCTCCACTAGCTTAGCTAAGATGATGTCGGCATAGCTCCTGCTATCCATAATAATAGCATAGGTCTTTCCATTCATTAAGCAGCAAGTTTGAATCAAGTTTTCTCTTTGGTTGGGTTCTTCATTTGGCCGGTCATCTAAGGCTCATATCCCCACTAAGGCTAAAAATTCCCCTCCTTTTAATCCTATGTAAATGTGTTCTTTACCCTACTTGGAAGTTTCACTCTTCTACTCTTCTTTACTTTCACCTTCAACGATAGTGTTAAGTTTGTTTCCCTTCAACACCATTACTAATTTATTTGAGCATTAAGAGGCTACATTGTGATACCAAAGGCATTTGAAGTACGTAACTTCATGAAGCTTAGTTTTAGGCCATTTGAAGTGCTTAATTTCATGAAGCTTAGTTTTGGGCATTCTTGTTTTCTCGATTTTCTTAGGTTCAAGTTTAGTTTGATTGAACTTTGCCTTCTCCGTTCTCTTCTCAACCCTTTTCTTTTCTTCATATTATGCTTAGAGATCATACATTATAGATGGGGTGGAGGTGGTTTTTGGTACCTCCTTAAATGTTGTCATTCAACCTTAATAGCTAGTTAGATGACATATCCAAAGTGTTATACAATTGTAGCTCAACTATGTTGGCAATTTCTCCTTGTAGTCCTCATAAAACTTGGAAATGTTTTGTTCCCATGACTCCTATAGCTTCCCATACACCAATAGAGTCTCAAACTCATGTAAGTATTCTTCTATATCAAATTTGTCTTGCTTTAAATGTTGGAAGGTATGTAACATCTCCTAATTATAGTAGGTTAGACAAAGCATTGACTCGTTACCCTTTTCATCAACCTCTAAGATTGTATCAACTCTTCTCCTTCAACTTGTTAGTCCATAATCAAGAAGAGGGAGTTGAATTGATTTTTGTGGAATTTCAATAGTTAATCAATTTTTACTTCTTGATGTTCAATACTTGATACCTACACTAAAATTTTTCTTAATTCCTAATGTATCGAAAATATCAAAAAATTTAGATAAAAGATATGTAAGCAAAAGCTAATCAATTACTTAACAATTCTAGCTTCTTAAGTAAATTAACATATATAATGTGCTTTTGATCTTCAGCTCATTTATGTGCAAATTGATTCTTATAAGTCTTGTAATGTACAATTAATCAAGCAATATGTTACAAAAACAATAAATAAATTGTTGATAAATAAAAAGTATAAGGATAAAAAAAATCAAACAATCAAGTATAGTAGTTCTACCTTATGTATCAGTTCACTCTTTCAGCCTACAACTTGGAATTAGGTACCCTACACTTGAGTTCCACTATTTGAAGAAAACTTTTATACAAAAGTCAATAGTTCCCAAATTTTGCCTTGCCTCCAAGTCACATGTCTATAGAATCTCCTTCTTAAATTCTCTTAAACAGTATCTACTAATTCTTAAAGAGATTAGAAACTCCTTTGAGGATTATAATAGATTTCATCGCACTTTTGCATAATTGCTCATGAAATTCTTAAGATTTTGAGTTAGATCTGTTTAATCACATAAACATTTCTAAGCTTAACTCATACTGTGATGTCAAGAAAACTTATGTAGCACTATTTTCTCTTTTTCTTTTCTTTTTGGTAACATGTTGCTCATTTTGTTGATCATTTATTCTTTAATATTGTAGTAGCCTTTATATAGCCATTCCATCTTTAAATCTTCATGATCTTGTTGATTTGTTGTCTTTAAGAGACATTCATCTATCGTGTAATGTTTTTCTTATAGCTTCTTTATATACTTAGAAACTTGTATTTGTCCACTGTATAACACACTTCTAAAAACTTCAACTATATTTCATAAGTATCCCTTAGCTAGTCTAGATGTATTACCTAAATATATCTTTACGATGTTGGGTCTTGACCTATTGTTGTTATAGTAAAGTTCTAATTACTTTTTGCTTCTAAACCATCTTTTGCACTATTGATAAGATTTATCTTCTTATTAATTCTTTTCTTTTCTTCTATCATTAGAAAATAATGTAGCTGCGTCTTCTCCTTATTCGATTAACTTCTGATAGTTGTATGTTCTAAATTATCCATTGTTGATAACTATTTTCTGGTTTATGATTCTTTATGTAGCTTCCAATCTTATTACTTCTCATCATTCAACTTAAGTACCTTTAAGAATAGAATTATATGTTCCACACACTGAGTAACTTAATTAGTAATAATAGAATACTTTTCATCCATTTCAACATGTATTTTGTTATCATTAAAATACATTTTAATTCCGAGTTTATCATTAAAAATCCTTTCATTTCAATTCTTAATTAATACGTTTACTCATTTATCAACTAATTTTTCCCACCACAAACTTACGTATTCAACAAATGATAGGGAGGCAAACTTGACCTTAGTGCGATTGTAGTACTCACAATACTCAAAGATCTTATCAATTAGGGGTACTTAGTCTAAAGATTCCTAAAGTTGGTTACTTCCACTATAGGTTAATAACTTATCCTTGATGGTCTTAAGACCTTAGGTGATAGCTTTGTGATCCTCTTCTCTCCTCTAAGCTCTAAGCTTCAACTTGGAGACTTCACTACCACTACTTTCGCCTTGTTCCCACTTTCGTTCGAGCTTATTGGAGCCTCTATGACTTCATTTGTATCAATCTCTTCTTCTTTCTACTTAGCCAATCGTACAAGACCTTAAACCTACCTAAATAACTCTTTCAACGACCTAATGATGTTCTGTAGTTGATACTCTAAATCATCAACCCTATGTCTCAAACTTTCTCTAGGACTATACTCTTTATTGTTTACACTCTCATTTGACATTTTGTTCGTAAAATTTACCTACAACTTCTTTTAGGCAATTTATCAAACACTTAGCACACTTACTCATTGCTAGACAAATATTTAGAAAAATTCAACATCATAAGTTACTTAAAACCTACATGAATTTTACTTAAAAGCTAATAGCAACTTCACTAACACCTAAAAGTAACAAACTCAACAACATAACACATACAGTAAAATAGTAACCCATAAACCAATTGAATTCCAAAACTATAGAAACACCACAAGCTTACTTCTTACATCCCTAAATAATAGTACTCAAAAGAACAACAAGAAGACCTAATGAATTTCTTTCTCATGTTGATCCAAAGCTTCAATGCCAAAGATGATGGGCCTCAATTTAGAAGTCCTGATATCTCACAAATGGGTAATAGAAGCAATAACGGGTGAAGATGAATAGTAAAGTATTTTGGGGTTTTAAGTGTGAACACTATAAAATAAGAGGCATAAATGTCGATATAGTTGGATGTAAATCATCAAAAACAAACACAAGTGGGCTCTATTATTAGAATATGGTTCATATAGATGATGAGGTCATCCATCCAACCTCCTCCCTAATGAATTCTAGCTCCTCTCCTAAGTACTAAGTTAACAATCATGCATTAAATCCCTAAATTAATATGATATGCCTTAAATCTTAGGCTTAAGGCATGAAAGGAAGTAGAGGTCCCCAACACTTGGGATGATAATTGAAATGTAGATGTATTGGGAGTTTTAATGTTAAAATAGTAACATAAAGATATGAACACGAATGTAGATGGATATGACTCACCAACAACAAACACAAATTGCATTTGTGATCAAAATATTATTTGATATTACACACAAACACTAAACTAATATACAAATTCTAATAGAAAATAGACATCACTCACTATTTTCTAAAGAAAGATTCATCATAATTAATAGAAGATTAACAAGAGCTCAAAGATTAAAGAAGAATATCACTTCACTCAGTAATCATAGATAACTCTTAGTACATGTCTCTTCATTAGTTGCTTGCATCTACATAAATATGGCTATTTAGACTAAGCCCTAAAACCTTAGTTGTAGTCTCATGAATATATGTAGACTTGTTAAACCCTAGCAATAGTCCATAAGAAAAACAAATAAATTATGTACATAAAATTATGTGTTTTTAGCATAAGTTGGAACTAGAAAATGAAATAGATCAAAGCTTATTAGAAATGGATTGAAATTGGTTAGTTATTTTCTTGTAATGCTCAAATAAACTAAGGTCCATTATCTAAGTAGTCTAATAGGTTAGCTCATGGTTAAGCTAATCTATAGGTCTGAGTAAGGTAAGGTTAACATAATGGGTGACTAAGCTAAAAATGTGACAATCAAGTTGATCCTTGGGTGCAAAGGTCCCAATACATGTAACCAAGTGGCATAAGCTCCATGCTAAGCTTAAGGACTGTAGCAACATATGCATCTTCATCATGTTGAGTGTCATTCTATTTGGCTCATCCTTACTTTTTAACGTGGAGCTCTGTTGTGCTTCTTTTAGGCAAGTTGAAGTGTCTTTAAAATAGGTTAGAGAACCTCAAAAGCAGGTACCACATCTTGGTTAAGGATTCATTAGATCAATCTCACTTGGTCTAATTGTCTATTTTGTCCTTATTTGACCCTCTTTTCTTCTAGATATAAAAGCTTATTTAATAGCTCTCACTTTAGAGAAGAGCTTAAGCTTTGTGGGAGAGAGTTTAGATTGATGTCCTCATCAATAAGCTCATTACACTTGCTTAATGATAAGTTTAAGAAGGGTATTGATGTATCTTTTTTAGATTAAAATATGGATGTGGATCCTCTAAATCATGCCACATCCATCAATTAGGCATTCTTTAAAGAGGTCCATCTTAAATTTGATACATAAATCAAAAATAATATTTTCACCATCCTAAACACAATTTATCTTTTGTTAATCCTATTGAGCCTATTCAAGGTGCATTTTTTAAAAACTAAATATTGTTAAGAACTAACCCACAATAAGGCAAATAGGAGTTAGGGACATTATTCAGGAGAAAAGGCTAAATTAAATTGTGCTTGGCTTTATTACATCAATTCAATTGTGATTATTACTATTGATAGTTTATTTCCTTTAAGGTGAAGAAGGACTTTCATTTCAAAAAAACCACACACATACCATGCATTTTGAGTTGAAAACTAAAAGAAGGGGTAATCACATTAACTAAAGTTGAAAAAGAAAGGGAAAAATTAAAGGAAAAGAAAAAAAAAAGAGTGAAGGGAAAGGAAGAATATCAAAGAAAAATAATGATGAAAAGAAGGAGAAACAAAAAGGACAATGAAAAGAAGTAAAATTTTGAAAAGATGAAAAGGCAATTCTAAACATTATCCTCAAAAGAAGCCCGAAATACAGTCAAAGTGATTAAGCTTGAAACATTGAGGCAAATACCAAACTCCCCAAAATCCATGATCCTTAAATAATTATAGCTTAAAACTAAGGCCTAACATCAAGGTACATAGCATAATAACCTTGAATTTCTAAACCATGGGCTCATCCACAATTCCACCCCTTTCTCAAAGGCTCTTTCAATTAAAGAAAATAAATTATCCTTACCAAAAATCACTATTGAAATCGAGATAAGCATAATTATAATTTTTCATAGGGGTCATTGACTTGTAAACTCAATTAGAAATATCAATTCTTTTAAAATTGGCCTCTATCTCAAATCCTTTTTGTTGAAACCATTAATCAAAAGACAATGTTGCATTATGATCCAAAAAGACCTAGCAAATTAATCAAAGCATATCACTTATAAGATAAACCATAATTTTTAGAGTTGTAATTAAGGGAGAGATCTAAACCATGAGTATGAGGTTTAGACTAAACCAATCAACTATGAATTACCATTCCCTCAGTAGGAAGACATTCTGAAATCATGAAAGGTCATCGGCTTCAGTGGCGTTATTGCCCTAAAACTTCAAGGGATACCTCTAAAAAAATAATTTGTTGAACAATAACTCCCATGTAATTATCCTTAAGGCAAGATCAAGAAAATAATGAGCCCATCATTTATTAGTAGTTTTTTAGTACTTGTGAAGAACCCATTAAAATTTTAGCAATTATTTTTAAAAGAAAAAGAAAATAGAGTTTCTTAAATTTTCATAGAATAGATACATTTTTCTAAGGTTTTAAGTTTTTTTTCCCATAAAAAGTAAACATTTTTTACTTGGATTTTGACATTTCGTATAGTAGGAACTTTAGTTATCCTTCAATAAAATCTTTAGGAACCCCTATCATCCTAAGGCCACATGCTTTTTAGGAAACAACAACTCCAACCATCATTTTAGGAACTTGGGAACTATAGTTATCCTTTACATTGAAAATTTTTTGAAAACGCAAAAAGTTTTATCTTTTAAGATAATTTGAAACTTAAGGAGTGATAATCCTTAGATTAAGAATTTCAGCTATCCACAATTTTGAAACCAAGCTATCCCTTTGTTTAAGAACTTCGAATATTTTACATGAACCTTAATAATTCTTAATTAGAAGCTTTAGCTACCTATGAAAATAGTTATCTTTAGATTAGAAAACTTTGGCTATCCTTAATTATGAAACTAAGCTACCCTTATGTTTAGGAACTTAGGTTATTTCATAGGAATCTTAGTTACTCTTGATTGAGAAGCTTTGATTATCTAAGAACCATATTTATTATTAGAAACTACAATTTTCTTCAATTGTGAAACCAAATAATCCTTTTAATTAGGAACTTAGAAACCATAATTATCCTCAACCAGGAACTTTAGCTATCTTCAGTTATGAAACCAAATTATCCTTTTATTTAGAAACTTAGGTTATTCCAGAGGAACTATAATTATCCTCAATTAAGAACTTTGGCTATCTTCAAGTGTAAAAATCAAGGTATTATTAAGTTTAGAAACTTAAGTTATCCATAAAAAAATAGGAACTATAGTTATCCTTCGTCAAAATTAAACCTAAGAACTTTAATTATCCTTTGTTGTTAATTAGTTTTGAAGTACAATTCATCCTTAAGCTTAGGATCTTTAGTTTTCCTCTCTTGAAAAGTTCAGGAACTCTAGTTATCATTGGTTAAATTTAAGCCTAAGAACTTTGGTTATCCTTTTATCAGAATATTCAATGAAAATACTTAAGCTCATAGCAAAAGGTTCTTACCTTTGGATCACTACCTTATTAGAGTATCTTTTGTTCTCTTCATCAAATCCTTAGTGGATCAAACTTCAAATAATAAGGTAGTTGCAACATTATCCAGTCCAACCTTCCCAAGGTTAAAATAGTATCTCCTTTATTTTTTTGGTGAAAGTTTCCTCAAACTTTGCTTTAAAGAAAGGCAGCTATAGACACTCCATTTTTAACCTTTTCTTTGTAATTTGTAAATTTTTTGCATAATAAAGGAAAATGCCTTATTTTGAAAAAATAGAAAAAATATAAAATATATAAAAAAATGGAAAAGTACAAAAAAGAGAGAGAAATTGAAAGAAATGAAGAATCGTAAAAATACCAAAAGAAATTAGGAAAATTGGATTTTTTATTAAAAAATAAGGTCTTAGGCCTTTAAAGGTCTTAGGTCTTTAAACGTCTTTGGGTCTTATTTTCAGGTTTGTTTTGAACTTCACAGTTGATGGATAAATCTATAAGTTAATTACGTAGATGTAATTTAAAAAGTTTTGAGCTATTTCTAAAAACATGAAGTTTTTCATAACAATTTAATAGTTTGACCAATTTTCTAAGTTAATTATTTTGATATCATGAAAATAAGATTGATCTAAGTTAATTGTGGCTTCAAACATTTAAGTTGACTAGTTTATGAAAAAATCAAATATTATATTATCAATCATGCATCAAGGCTAAAAAATATATCAAATTATACTCTCTTTTGTTTTCAAATATTTACATAGGCATAATTGACTTATTTTTCTTTAATTAGGTGTGTTTTCAATTTTTTTGAGAATGGATCAAATGGGTTCAATTAGTCTTGAATTGGATTTCAATTTGCAAAGTTGGTCTAGAAAGGCCTATATTCAAATCTTATACATAACATGTTAGGAATCACGCTTTATCTCAATTGGTTAAAGGATGAGTGAGAGAGAGCTTAAGGTTGTGAATTTTTATTTCCTTCACCCCTGATACATGTCAAGCTTTAGTTAGACCAGATGTAGTTAACACTTCATTAGTCTATATGTTTGATCTTTCACATATATGATACGTAGAGCCACATGTCATGCCACATGGCATGCCTATGTGGCACCTCATCCCCTAACAATGCCACATGTCATCTCTTTAGTTACCCACGTGGTAACACATCATCATCTTCAACTTCAAAACCCCCTCTTTTCCTGTGCTTTTCGTTCTTGATGGGCTCTTAGACTCATCTTTTAGTATGTTTTCCATACGATTCGACCAAATTAATGGTGCAACCATGTACTAGACATTCCTTCTTTGAATATAATACAAAGACAAAGCCAAATACATTTGTTTGGGACTAGACATGCCTTCTTTGAATATAATACAAAGACAAAGTCAAATACATTTGTTTGGGACACCAAATTGGCCATTGAAAACTAAAATAATTTCAAATCTTGGATCTTAGCCACTATGCTATCTTGCAAATCTCATCATGGAAGCTAACATTCAAAGCTTCCATTTGGTTCCTAAGGAATGAATATCACATCTACAACTCAAAATATCACTGGAATCAAGCTTTTTTCCCCTCAAAATTGAAGATTTTCCCAAGCTCACAATAATAGATTATTCGAACATTAATGCTCCTTCTAACTTATTCAAGCATGAATATGTCTAAATAACTCTCCCTATTTTTATTTTCATCATCAAGCAAACACTTAAATATACACATAAATATTTTCTCATGCATTTCTCTTTTTAGCACAAGCCTTTTCTCTGTCTAGAATTTCCTTCATTTATAAAAGTGTGCAAGTAGGTTAAATGAGCCAACCCGAGAAGGCCTACTTTAGCCTAACGATTAATGAGCTAGGTTTACTTGGTTCATTTCTTTGATCCAAACCCATTTAAAAGTTAGGTTATATAGGCCGGCCCATAGATCAAAGGCATAAATGTTATAAACGGACCAACCCAAATAAGCCCATTTTAGCCCACAAGCCAAATAAATCGGATTTATTTGGCTAGCTCAGCAAAAAATCTCAGTCCAAACCTGTTTAAAGTGTAGATTAAACAAATTAGCCCGTAGCTTAAAGCTTATTTGCACACCTTTATTCATTTGGTCAATTTCAAAGCAAACTGCTCACTCCACTGGCTTCATCATCCACTAAACTTTTGAAAAATACCATCATTTTGTTTTGAAACAAATTCAAACACCATTAACCAACCCTTACCCAAAAGCCATCATTGACCACTTCACATCTACTACTCTCCACCACTTCTGACATCAAACCACCATTACCAACTACTTCGCCATCCCAAAAAACACTAAGTCAATGTATCTTTGGCCTTCAACAAGCCCCCTACATGACTGCGTAAGGATTCCTCTCTCCTTGCCAATTGTGCAACTCTAATTAGGAATCAAACTCATTGGATTTCCAAACTAGGCCGAAATTCACAAATCTCTATCCATTACACTGTCCAAGTAATTTTCTTTATTATTTTCTTTATCTTCCTTTCTTTTCATTTCATTTGTTTTTCTTTTAAAACTCAAGAAAAAAAGAAAATAAAAATGAAAATTTTTTAAGTGTTTCTTTCTCTTTTCTTTTTCCCTTTAAATAAAAAAAGAAGTGTTTTTCTCTTTTTCCTAAAATTAGAATAATTTTAGACTATTTTCAAAAAAGAAAAGAAAGAGAAGAGAAGTATGTTCTCACTTAGAAAAAAAATTTTTAAAATATAAATGAAAATAAAAAATATAACTATGTTTCTAGAAAGAGGGCTCAATTAGAGTTTTCAAGAATAAATCACCTAAAATTAAAGTTTTTTTTTTCCTAGTTTTCTTTTATTAATATAAAATAAACAGATTAAAAATGTAAATCTGGTCATTTTTTAGATTAAAATAAATTAACTCATTAAGTTTTCAGAAAGAAGAACTATGATAGTCTAATTCCAATTAGTGAATAGTAGGTATATACAGGAAAATCATAAAATAAATAAAAATTAATAAATAGAAATAAATAAAATGATAAAAATGGAAAGATATAAGAGAACAAAATAAAAGAGTATTTTGAGAATTAAGTTCTAAATTCAAATGAAAGGTGGTAATTGTTAGGTTTCTATAGATACCTTATTTTTACCCTCCTTATAGTTTAGTATTTTCGAAATTTTAAAAAAAATTGAAAAATGAAAAATGAAAAAAAAAATGATAATAGAATTTTTAAGCAAATAAAAGTCTTAGGTCATTTTTAGTATAGTTAAGTTACATTGAATGAGTCATTTTTTTGTTAAGGGTTAAATCACACATATGTAATTTAACAGTTGTAGTTCATATTGAAATTTATGAAATATTTAGACCCCATTTAAGTTTAAATTAATTTTATAATAAAGGGTCTTAGAACCATTAAATTAGAGTTAGTTTAAAAATCAAATTAATTTTAACTTATGTATCCAACTTTTAGAGGTGGTCAATTAGAATTTAATTTTAGAATGCAATTAGGATTAATTTTTAATTATTAATTTTATTTTATTTATTCATTTTTTTAAAAAAATAAACAAGAAGGAAAAAAAAGTTGTATATCTAGTTAGATCCGATACAAGACCTAACCTATGATTAGAGAATCAAGGCCCTAAAAACCATCTAGCCTACAATAGGCTTATTTTATAAACCACACAAGTATAAGTCATGCACGAGTTAGGCATATCAGCCACATGCATGGCACGTGACACGTTGACTTTCTTTCTCTTTCTATCGAATTCTTTTGATTTCCTTCTTCTTCTTTTTTTCCCTAACTCTTTGCTTTGCAAAAATCACATGGTGGCTCATGTTTAAGCCACCTTTTTGAGTAATTTTCCACACGATTCCACCTAAATTAATGGTAGAATCACGTAATATGTATAGCTTACTCTGAATCAAGCCCAAAATTTTGTCCAAAAATAATCATTTGTTAGGTCAAAATTTAAGTCAAAAACTAGAAAAACACTTAAATACACACCATTAACCCAACCTTGATTCAAGCTCTTCAATGAAAATTGAAGTTTCTAATCACCATGAATGGCAAGATGAAGCCCCAATAAACATTCTTTGACCAGCAATTACGAGTTTTTCATTTAAATCCTACATTGATTCCCGTAAAAAACGATGGCTGTTTTGACATTCCATCTTCAATTTGAGCTCCAACACTATAAATTATAGCTCGAGTAAACAACTCGGACATCAAACACCCTCTCTTATTAACTATCCACACACTTAGAAGATCTTTCTCTCTCTTCCATTTTCAACCCTCTCTCTCTCTAACTTGAAGCTTTGATTTGAAACTTCTCAAGTCCATCCAACACCGCAATTAGCTTGCCCAAATTTTAAGCTTCCGGCAACTACCACTCCCAACCGCCACTGCGCCCTATAATTATCTCTACTAACACTAAAGACCTAAAACCCTAACCCACAATGCCTTTACCACCAACTACCACTTCCTTATCCAATTCCATTCATACTACACTAATCATAGACCTCATTAAACTCTAGAACTAGCCCACCTTGAACCCAACTACAACCACCATCGTACATATCAAAAATCGCCACCATTGTGATTCTTGAAAACCACCAAAACAATCACTTTGGCCCAAGGCAGTATGTCCAATCTTGCTTTTGGTAATATAAAACTCATAAATTTTTGTTTTCCCGTTCTAATTAACAAATAGAAGTCACTGCAAATAGTAACATCATTGCCACTCATCTTTCTACCCACGACTCGATTTAGGTAAGCCAACCTACTAACTAAATCATGTCCGACCTAGTTGACCTAAAGTCTAACTAAAGCCAACCTGTACTTCTTTGTCCAGGTCGATCTTTCTTATTTTTTTTTTCTTGCTCTATCTTCTTCATTATAAAAATGATAAAAAAATAATTAAATAATTTTTTTTTGTAACTAGCCCTCAAAGTTTCAATGCTTCTTTGTTTGTTCATTTTTTTTTTTTACTTTTTCTCTTTTTAAAAAAAATTCTTTTTAGGATTTCCTTCATATAAATAGTATGAAAAAAAAAGGTAATAAAAAAGGGGCTTGTCTCTTATCTCAAGTCTTTCAAAATTTTTATTTATTTTATTTTATTTTTTTAATCACTGAAAAAAAAACTTGTTTCACTTAGAAAAGAAACCCTCTTCAATTTTTTTTTTTTTTTACTTAGAAAAATGTGTATTCTAAAATTAAAGAAGTCCCTTTTCTAAAATTAAGACCCTTTTTTTATAATTTTCAAAAGACCATAACCCTAAATTAGGAATCCTTTTTTTTAGAATATTTTCTTAAAATTAAAATTAAACGAATTAAAATGTAAACCTAATTATTTTTCAAAAATTAAAAGAGACCAATACACCTAAATTTTCGAAATAAATTACAGAAATTTGATCTTAAATAACATGTACGCATGCACTCGTAAGCGATTATAAAGTGACTTAAAATATGTAAAAAGTTATTTTTCCTCTTTTGTAAGTAATTTTTCAATTTATTAATTTTTGTAAGTAGATTCATTTTGTTTTATTTATTTACTTGTAAATAGTTTTTTTTTTTTTAGAAAGGGTAATTTGAAAAATAAAGGTAATTTTGGAAGGTTACGGTGGTACACACATAAAATTTAATAGGGTACCTCAAACTCGTAAATCTAGTTTCTTTGAAAACTTTTCTTAAAAAGGTTTTCAAATATGTAGACTAGTGGCTAATTAGAACCAATCCATCTAATCAATTCTAATTTAATCACTTTTTCTCAATTCTTCTAGATGGCGACTCTAAGTTTTTTTCAAAAAATAAAGAAATTGGGTTTTCTCTAACTTTAGTAGAGGGTTTTAAACTAAGTAGGTAGAGGATTTAGTTTAAATCAAGTTAAAAAAAAATCAAAAAACCAAAAAATTTAGACTTAGTAACTTAGTGACTCCACTAAAGATCGTCAAGAGGGCTAGTCATTTAAACATTCCAAAGTTAGATTTATTTTCCAAATTACCCAATTTTTATTGTAATTTATTCTTATGAATATATTTTTAAGTGTAAACAGTTATATTAACCTATTTATTGCAGCTAACTAATGGGGTTTACTAAGGGGCTTTAAATACTCAAATCATATATGTGTGGTAGATACGATCATAACCAATCTGTCTTAGGACCATAAGAGGGGGGCTACTATGTAAGTTTTAGATGTTGTAAAGTAACCACCTTCCGAGACCGATTAAGCTACCACACTTAAGTTTCAATGTGACTAAAGAACCATTTCTTCAAAAATATGTGAGGTTACAGAACTTGAGAACCTTTAAAACCTACTCTTTTGCATGCATGAAACCCCTTTTCAAAGAATTGGCAATAACCCATAATGTAGCTAACCTAATAAAAAAAATTGCAACTATGGAGCCATTGAAATTTTCTTGCATTTTTCCTTTGTAATTATTCTTTTAACATACCCATTGTAAATTTCCTTGTAAAGATTATCTATAAAAATTATAATAGGCTTTTGATGTAATATTTTCTTTTGTAGAAATGGCCATCTCTGCTAAGGATACTTTCAAGGAGATCTACATCCACCCACCTCATGAACATCAGAACTCACTTGAAAATTGGTTTCAACTCTTCAGCTTGGATAAGCAGGAATTCATCAAGAGTAAAGTTAGGCTTATTCTATCCTTATAGAATATCACTCTAAACATTATGTTGATACGGGCCTTAGTGCATTTTTTGGAGCCCAAAGTTGCTGCCTTCTATTTTGGCCTACATAAGCTAAGCCTAACAATCAAAGAATATTCCCAATTACTCTAGGCTCACATTATTACTAATGACATCTATGTACTGAATCTTGAGGTTATTGCACCAAAAATTTTTAATGAGCTATTGGGAGTAAGGAAAACAGAAATAAATAGAGTCTTGATTAATAGCAAAGCCCTTAGGATGGATGACATTTTTATATGGTTCTACACTAAGTTGAAATATAAGGAGAAATGAGACATCTTCTGTATGGATCCAAAAATTGGCACCAGCATCGGTTACATAGTTATATCTTAGTGATATTTGGTGCGATTCTATTCCTAAACAAAGCACACTATATTCACTTTAGGGTAGCTGAAATGGTATCTCAATTCTTAGAAGGGAAGTCATACATACTGGCCCTCCTAGCTAAACAAATCCATTCATTAAACCATCTCAAGAGAAAGAATTTTGGAGATATGAGAACCACTATGGCCTTGCTCATTGTTTAGTTCGTTAGTCACATGAGAAGCCACTAGCTAGACTTTAATTGGACCGAGTTCACACAATGGTATGATCTCATCAAATCCTTTGAAGAACAAATCGAGTTACTTGAAAACATCACTCTTTGGAAGCTACTAGCTAACTTGTTCAAAAGTGTTTTTAAATGAGGTTGCAAAGACAACTCCTATATGTCAAGTCTTTCAAAGAAGTCTAATCTGCACATACTTCCATACTAGAATGGCCAACTAGGGAAATGACAACATCAATAGCGAGGATAACAACAAGGTCAACCTCAAAATCACTGACCTTACTGAGTTAAGGTTTCACTCTTTGGAGAGAAATGTAGGAAAAATTGTAGAGTAGATGAATTTCCTTGCTAACATTATTACTTTTCTCTAACCGACAACACCATCAAACAAAGAACACTCCAGGGCTCACTATGGAAAGAATCTTGAAGCTCCACCTCTTGAAGTAGAAGGGAATTTTCCTAAAGTTAATCTAACTTTTGAGTCTTTTGAATTAAAAGGAGTCTATCTAAAGGTCAACCCGACTTTCGAACTCAACACATACTCATTCCTAGTCAACACGAAGCTAGTTAACTCAAGGGCCAACCAAGACAATTTGAAAGAATTAGAAAGGATGTTTACCTAACAAATCACTAAAAAGATGAAGGCACTTGGAAGCTACAATGATTTTGAGTAAGCTGGTATCAAAAATTTCTCTACATATGATTATGAGAGCTACTTAAGAAGTTTAAGGTATTGAAATTTGAAAAGTATAATGGGACTAGATGCCCCAAGCTGCACATTAGGGTATATGTACAAAAGATTTGTAAGTACGTGCAGTATGACCAACTTATGTTACAAACTTTTCAAAATAACTTAACAGGTCTAGCTTTGACCTAGTATGCCTAACTCAACTTGAATTAGGTAAACATATGGTAGAAGCTTGTTAGGGCATTTTATAAACAATATAAGTTCAATGTTGAAGTAGCACCAACCATAATAGACTTGGTTGCCCTACGGAAAGAGAACAACAAATCATTTAAGTATACGTATAGAGATGGAGGTCCTTAGCTACAAGGGTATCCACCTCCATAACTGAAAAGGAGTTGACCTCAACTTTTATTAATACTCTAAAAAAGCCTTACTTCTCCCCCTTAATTAAGCATGCCTCATCCAGCTTTTCAGAAGTAGTAGTGGTAAGGTACTGAATTGAAAGTGCCATCTCCTCTAGCAAACTCCAAGAGTCATTAGATAGAGGGCCACCATCTACAAAGCCAATTACAAGTGAGCCCAAAGAAGCCACTATTAGTGCGGTAAATTCAAACGCTAGACCCAATGCTCAAGTCTCTTTTAAAACGAATCCCCTACAAGTTTAGCAATAGTTCCAAAGCCAGCCTTAGGTAAGCAGGGCCCTAAGATAATTCACTAGAATATCGGTTCCCCTTAGCTAAATCTTTGAAAAGTTAAAGAAGGATAACTTGATCCAATTTGAGCTACCCAATGAAAGATATAGGCTAAGAGTTTTTTACCTTAATATGAACTGTGAATATCATCTAGGATAGGTAGGTCACTTGATAAACACATGCCAGAGACTGAAAAATAAAATTCACGATTAGATCTCCTATTGGACTTCATGGAAGCTTCAGTTTCAAATGTCAAAAATAACCCTCTGCCTAACCAGGGCCCTATTATCAATATGATTTTTGACAATTCAAATCTCACCATCAACATGATCGGTTTAGAGTAGAAACCTAAGGGTTTTGAGTTTTACAAATCCAAAGAGAAGCAAGCCCTAAGAGCCAAGAGGTATACTTTCCATATACCTATAGCACCTGAGAATTATAAGGCTACCCCCATTCAACTACCAGGCAATTAACTAAGGGCAATGAAGTTCTCTTATGGGTGAGATTACCCACTTTGGCAAAGTTTATGACTAAAAGGAAGAGTATACTAGAGAAGATAAGCAACAAATTGGCCGAATATGAGGAATGGTTGTTTGCCTTCACCAAAATGATTAAGTCAAGTGAATACAAAATAATGGATTAGCTTACCAAGACTCTAGCATAAATATCACTTATAAGTTTGTTGATGGCATCCAAACCACATTAGAAGGCTCTATTTCAAACCTTAAGGGAGGTGAAGGTCCCTTATGAAAGGTCGATGGAAAGGATGGGACTAATCACCAACTCAATCCTCACTATGGGTCAAATCTCTTTTTCTATTGAAGAATTAAGTAAGGAGGGTAACCAACACACTAAGCTACTTTTCATAGTAGTGAGAAGCAATGATATAATCATGACCAGAGTCCTTATTGATAATGGATCGCCATTGAATGTTTGTCTCTTGTTACCTTAGATCTGTTAGGTATCGACACGATCATAATCAAGCTAAGTTCTACAATGGTTAGGGCTATTGACGAATCTAAAAGAGAAATTTAGGGGAGATTAACTTGCTAGTTGACATTGGTCCTCAAACTTTCAACATTCAGTTCTAGGTTCTAGACATCTAAAGGTCCTTCAACTTACTCTTGGGAAGACCTTAGATTCATACACCAGGGGCTATACCTTCGAGTTTGCATGAAAAGGTTAAGTTTATCTCAAATGGTTAAGTTATAACAATTTTAGGGGATTATGATTATGAAATCTATAAGGAAACAACCATACCATATATAGGTGTTGAGGAGCAAGAGGACTTTAGGCTCCAAATATTTGATGAAGTGTATATGGTTAACAGTCCCAAGGAAAGAAAGGATGAGAGGTTGAAGTTCAAGGAAGGCCAAGTTGGTACCTATAGCCTTAGCTATATTCCAACTCTAATGAAAGAGTCTCAAAATAAGCAAGTGAGGGGTAAGAGAGGTGATAGATTGTATCATGCCCCAATGGCCTTTCCACCATTAATTAAGACATTTATCTAAGTTGATGTTCAGACCCTGGAATTTGCCAAAGAAGACACCCCTAGCAAAGTTGAATTGGCAAGCCCATCCCATAAGCTCCATCTACACTTGAATAATTGGTACTCCGTACCTATAAATGGCAATAGGTCTTATCCATGGTAAAGAATGAATCATAGTCTAGTATTTTTCATGAGTTTTGTAATAATTATTGTTGTTCTAAATAATGTATTTGCAAGAACTCTTGATAAATAAAAGATCGGTTTCCTTTTCTCCATTATACTCCTTTAATTACACTCTTTTCATTATATATTGTTGCCTAGATCTAATGTTAAGAACAAAAGCCAGGGATACCTCACGTAGTTAGATGATGAAAATATCAATATCACTTCTGGGCCTATTAGGTTAATCATTAGAAGTGATGTTTATGACCACAATGAAATATAAGAGAGCTAGCAAAAAACATGAGATGGGTAAAATTTCTATTAATAAGCCAACTGAAACAATTAATATAAGGGCCATTGATAACCCAAGGAATTTAAAGATTAGAGGAACTTGAAAGAAGAGTAGAAAGTAGAATTAACCACATTATTATCTAAGAATCAAGACGTGTTCGCATGGTCTTATGAGGATATGTCTAGGCTAATCCATTGCTTGCCTACACAAGAAGACATCGAACCTATAAAACAAAAGCTAAGAAGATCCTAACTAGATATTTTGTTGAAGATCAAGGAAGAAGTTAAGAGGTTACTTGAAGTCAGTTTCATCGAAGTATCTAATTATCCTAAGTGGGTGGCCAATATTATGTTGATAATGAAGAAGAACAAGAAAGTTAGAGTACACATAGATTTTCGAAACCTCGATCAAGCAATACCTAAGGATAATTTTCCTTTGGCCCACATAGATGTCTTAATAGATAATGCAACTAGAAACCATCTCTTTTCATTTATGGATGGCTTTTCAAGATATAATCAAATCAAAATGTCCAAGAAGATAAGACCAAGATAACCTTCGTCATAACTTGTGTACTTTCTACTATAAGGTAATAACTTCTCACTCAAAAATGTCAAGGTAACCTATCAAATGGCAACGGTCATAATCTTCTACAATATGACGTATAGAGAGGTAGAGGTATATGTCAATGATATGATTGAAAAATCTAAAGAAGGGAAGAATAACATGGATAATTTGAGGAAGTTGTTTGATAGATTAAGGAAGTTTCGGTTGAAGTTGAATCCAGAGAAGTATACTTTGGAGGTAACATCGGGGAAATTGTTAGGCTTCATAATTAGCCAAAGGGGCATTGAAGTAGATCTCAATAAAGTCAAAGCAATATTCAACATGCCCTCTCTACGTACGCTTAAAGAAGTCATAGGCTTATTGGGCATTTTGAACTACATAGCCCGGTCCATATCTCAGCTTACAGACAAGTGTCACCTTTTATTCAAGCTACTAAAGAAGAATGCCAATATAAGGTGGGATGAAGAGTGTGAAGAAACCTTCACAACAATCAAGAAATACCTTACGAACCCTCTAATTCTGATAACCTCTAAAC
This sequence comes from Lumnitzera littorea, assembly GCA_024138015.1. Taxonomy (NCBI): domain Eukaryota; kingdom Viridiplantae; phylum Streptophyta; class Magnoliopsida; order Myrtales; family Combretaceae; genus Lumnitzera; species Lumnitzera littorea. The sequence continues at coordinate 69,692,187 of JAMXBB010000009.1, read as the reverse complement.
TTGGGAAGCCACTGTTTCTATACCTCACTATATTACTAGAGTCCATAGATTGTATGGCTGGCCAAAAAGATAAGGAGGAAAAGAGCGGGCTATATACTACTTGAATAAGAAGTTAATAAAGGGAGAGTAGAAGTATTTTGAGATCGAAAGAACATGCTGTGTAGTCTAGATTATGCATCGACTTAAACAATATACACTCTATTACCAAATTGAGTTGTTGACATAACATGATCCCTTAAAATACTTGATGGAGAAACCAGCTTAGATTAGCATAATCTCGAAGTGGCAAATATGATTGTCAAATTTTGATATCACCTATGTGAATTAACATTCAATCAAGAGACAAGCCTTGGTAGATTAATTGGCAGAGAATCCCTTGGAAGATAACCCCCAAGAAGTGCAAGTTAGATTTCCTGATAAGGACATCTTGCAAGCTAAAGATAATTTTGATAGAGAAACAAATGAATAACTCCTAAAATGGAAGATGTTTTTTGATGAAGCTACCAATGTGTCTAAGTGTAGAACTTGTGTAATATCGATATCCCCCGAAGGTACGTAATTCCTGGTAGCTGTCAGGCTCATTTTCTCATACACTAACAATATTGCTAAATATGATGCATGTATTATAGGAATCAAATTGGCCTTAAATGAAGAGATTTGAAAATTAGAAGTATATGGGGATTCTTCATTAATTATTGGCCAAGCTCGAGGTAGACCTTGACTTGGTGCATTACTATTAGCACTTAACTGAATAAGTGGCAAGGTTTGAAGAAATAACATTCACATACAATCCAAGGTCTCATAACCAATTTGCTGATGCATTAGCTACTTTGGCATCTGTGATCCAAATATTTTGTAGGGCCAAAATTCAATTGCTTAAAATTAAAGTTGAAGAAAAGCTTACTTTTTATCTAGCAATTGAAGGTGTATATGATGAAAAGCCATGGTACCATGACATCAAAATTATTTTACAATAAGGCACATATCCCAATAAGGCTAGAAAGGAGGACAAAAAGATTATTAGGAGATTGGCCACCTAGTTCTTGATAAGTGAATCCACCTTGTAACAACAATCGTTTAACAATGTACTTTTTAGGTGTGTAGATGAAAGAAAAGCCAAGGTTTTCATGAAGGAAGTATACGAGAGAGTATATGGCCTCCACATAAATGGCTACAAGCTTGCCAAAAAGATTATTAGATTGAGATACTATTGGTCAACTATGGAGGGCAACTACATCAAGCTTATCAGGCACTGCTACATGTGGCAAATCTATGCGAACAAAATTAATGCTCCATCTCAAAAGTTACATACATATCTATGCCATAGCCATTTTAAATGTGGGGTATAGACATCATTAGCCCAATCACTTCAAAGGCATCCAATGGTCATTGTTGCATACTGCTAGCCATCAATTATTTCGATAAGTGGGTAGAAACCTCATCTTATTCAAGTGTTACCAAAGGAGTAGTAGTTAAGTTCATCAAGAGACATTCTAGCTCAATATGACACTTTAGTGACAAGCATTACCAATAATGGCACAAATCTTAACAATAAACTGATGTTAGAGTTATGTCAGCAATTCAAGATCATCCATAGGAATTCCACTTCTTATTTACCACAAATGAACGAGTCTATAGTAATGGCTAACAAAAATCTCAAGAGGATCATTGAAAAGATGGTTGTTACATATAAAGATTGGTAATAGATGTTACCATTTGCACTTATGGCCTATCGAACTTCTACCAAAATGTCAATAGGAGCAATGCCCTACTCCTTAGTATATGGTATTGAAGCAATACTACCAATTGAAGTCAAGATCCCACCTCTTAGAGTGTTGTTAGAAACTCAATTAGATAAGGTAGATTGGGTGAAGAAGCACATTAAGTAGTTGAATTTGATTGATGAAAGAAGATTGACAACCCTATGTCATAATTATTGCTATCAGCAAAGATGGCTTAAGCTTTTAACAAGAAGGTGTGGCTCCAAAATTTCAAAAAGGGTGACATAGTGTTAAGAAAGGCTCTCCCCAATGTACAAAACCTTAAAGGAAAATTTGCTCCGAATTACGGTGGTCCTTATATTGCAAAAACAAGTATTTCTTAGAAGGGCTTTAATTTTGTCAGAAATAGATGGTTCAAATGTGAGGGACCCTATAAATGCTAATGCAATAAAGTTGAACCACCCATGAAAATCAATAGAAATTCTTACTTAAAACACAAAATTACTAGTGATCTAAAATATTACTATGGTTTAATTTTCATTTTCTGCAAGCAAAGTTGGTATCTCTAATGGTTGTCGACATTAAAATAACTTCCAATACTTTTTTAGTCCCATCAAAAGGTCCTATTCTCTTACTCCACTCAAACAAGTCCTATATACCTTAAACATAAGAGAAAATGAAAGTAAGCTATAGAACAATGATAATTAACAAAAAAAATTTATGATACTTTATTACTAATTTATCCTCCTTTATAGGGAGATTTGTTTTCTACTTTCAGGGTAAGGCTATATTTAGAGGAGTAAGCACCTCATGGCAAATAATTATTACTCGGTTAGGGATAAAGGCCTAAGTCTGGCTAAAAGAATCTGAAAGGCAGTTCATCCAAAACCCTGAGGGTTGATAAGTGGGATAAAAAATCTGAGACATTGGCTTTTTCTACTCATAGAAGATAGCAATTAACATGTTGGGTCACCTTCCTTGATTCTTCAACAATGAGGTGAGAAGTAAAACCTTGTGTACTCCATTTGATTGACAATAGAAAGCTTATGTTTTCTAAGAGAATTGAACCCATTATGAAGACTAAATTAGTTGGTTCTAGTCGGACTTCTTAAGAAAAAGCTTGATTGTTTGAGTGCTATTGACAAAGCCATGTAAGTGCTTCCATACATTTTAGTGTAAACACCTCGTTTTTATTATCATTAGGATTCTTTCTTATTGGGCTAAATTAAAAAAAAATAATGAAAAATAATAAATAAAAAAGAAAAAAAGAACAAGAATAAAATAAATAATAATTAAAAAACGAAAATTGAAGGAAAAATAAAAAATATAAAGTGTTAAGTTGAGTCGTTTAGGGTCGGATCAGATAATCATGTACATTCGATTTAATAAATTTTGAGTCTTAAATAGTTAGGCTTCGTTAAAATATTTTTAGTCTAGTTCAATATAAAGCAGATTTTATCTAATTTATTTTGGGCTAAATAAACTTAAGATTTATTAAATGGATTAGTGTGTTTTTTTGGGCTAAATTAAGGTAGATTGAATCAAGCCCAAGATAGAAAGCTTAAATAAATATAGGATTTCCGGAAACTAGATTGAATCTTCAATAAATATAAATCGGGTATTATCTAATCATTGTATTTTGTATTTGTTAAGGTTGAATCTTCATAAAAAAAGATCCAAATTTATGGCTTATAAATAGTGGATAATAGGTTGTAAAAAAGGACATTCTCAAATTCATTCACTCACCTATGAACATTCACTATCCGTTGTTCACTGCCTATTGTCCATTGCCTACTTCATAACAATTCACTATCATACACAATATTTGCACACACTGATAACGATCTCATAATTCATTCATGCTATTCACCGCCCACTGTCCACAATACACTTCACGGCAGCTTACTGACCAGCACCGAATCACTGCACATATGCTTGGGCCATATTCACTGCCTGCACACATCACACAACTCACTTACCATACACGATCACATGTCGCATTACTATTCACACGCTATCCATTATCCACACATACATATGCTATCCACTGTTCGTACACATACACACGCTGCCCAGACTATCTACCCATATACACCTATCTAAGTTTGTCCAATATGCACCGATCATTTGATCCACTACACTATATATGTCAAACATGTCCACATTGATCAACCACACACACAACCGTCTAGATACGATATGAAACGAACACAATATCATCACATGAGCACAGCATATATACGTACATTGATCAAGGCCATGTCTACGACTTGTGCACAATTCACATGCCCGTACTATCCAAGCACATGGCCACGTACGATCAATTCATGATCACGTACACGATCTAACCTGCTTAAGTAAATTATTTTAGTTATTTATTTATCTTGTTAATTAATGGTTTGATTTTACTAACTTGTTTTTCTTTTAGCGTAGGTTTTTTTTATTTCATGTTTTTTTAATTAAATTGTGTTTTTACCAAAATTGCATTTTTTAGGAAAAAGTTGTATATCTTTTCTCTAATATCCGTATCTTTAGAGAAGATATGTATATATTAAAGAATTTTTAAAAAATAATTTTTGACACATAGATTTTTTAAAAAATATATATTAAATGGAGTTTTTTTAAAAAAGATTTAGTTAGTTAGGGTTTTTTAAAAATAGATTCATGAAATTAGATCTTTTTAGTTTTTTTTTAAATAATAATTTGATAATTAACGTAAATTTGGCTCAATTTTTTTTAAAAAAGATCCAACCACTAAATCTTTTCTAAATAAAATTACGTTGGTTTAATCCCGACTAGTAGGTACGTATAGAGCAACCATAAAAAATATAAAAACTTTTTGTTTTGAAAACTCTTGATAAAAAATTCATTTTGGTTTACATTTTTGCATATTTGTACATATTTCAATATTTTTAGAAAAATTATAAAAACAAAAGCCCATTAATTTTTTTTTTCTTTTTTACATGATGACTTAGTTTTAATAGGTTAGCTCCAAAGTTTGGATTTTTTGGTTTAATTTTCTAAAAATTATTTTTTTAAATATTTGTAGACTAGTAGCTAAATTAAAGTTTTCCTATCCGAAAACTCTAATTTCATTTTTTACTAATTTAATTAGTTGGCAACTCCAACTTTTTTTAAGAAAAATGTTTCCTTAATTTAATGTTGAGTAATTTATATTAATTGAGCTAGACTTAATATAAGTTAAATTAATAAAAACGAAATGGGGCTCGGCATTTAGCATAAAGTTAAATTGGTTTTTAAGCATTGCATTTGCATTAAGCTTTCATCTCTTATGATGGTATTTAGCATGTAAGACACTTAACCCCTTTTAAATCACCTTTTAAGGTTCTAACTAGCTCATAAAGTGTTGTCTCAACTCAATTTTTCTCTTAAGGTTTTGGCTAACTCATAAGACATTTCTCTTTCACCAAACTCACTTAAGGTCTTAGCCAGCCCTTCCCTTTCACTATTCTCTTTCCAAGTTTTAGTTGGCCCAATAGGCACTTTCACCTTTCGAACCGGCTTTCAGGCTTAGGTTAGCTAGCTCAGAAGGGCATTACTAGGTTTTAAGTTGATTCTCATTTAGGGTTGCTAGTCTTTTAAAGACGTTCTCACCTATGTTAGTCAGTTTAGAAAAGCACTACTAGGTTTCGTATCAATTCTCATTTAGTGTTGCTAGTCCCTTAAAGACACTCTCGCTTAGGTTAGCCAACTCAAAAGGGTACTAGCAAGTTTCAAATCAATCTTTCCTTTAAGGTTACTAGTCCCTTAAAGATGCTCCCACCTAAGTTAGTTAGCTTAGAAAAGCATTACCAAGTTTCAAATCAATTTCTCATTAGGGTTACTAGTCTCTTAAGAGATACTTCCACCTAGGTTAGTTAGCTTAAAAAAGCACTATCAAGTATTAAATTGATTTCTCACTAAGAGTTGCTAGTCCTTTAGAGACACTCCTAACTAAGATAATTAGCTTAGAAAAGAATTACCAGGTTTCTATCCGTTGCTCATTTAGGGCTACTAGTCTTTTAGTAATGCTTTCGTATGTCAGCGAACTCTCAATGAGCTACCCTCTCTTTCTTCAAACCTTTTAGGATCTTAGCCAACTCATAGAAGCGTTATCCTTTATCAAATCTTTCTAAGGTTATAGTCAGCTCTTAATGAACTATACCTTTATAAGAACATACTCCTGAGTCTCGGCTAACTCATAAGGTACCTCCTTTCTCTTTCACCTTGCATCATATCCCTAGTGTGAGCCTAGGATAATTAGCCACTTGTTGCGCTTCTTAAGACAAGCACATCTCCAAGGTAAAAATGGTATCTCCTTTACTTTTATGGTAAAGTTTTACTTAAATTTCACCATAAAGAGGGGAGAGGTAGCTGTAAACACCCCATTTTTGCCCTACCTATAGTTTAGCATTTCTTAAATAAAAAAATTGAAAAATGAAAAAAAACAAAAAAAAATTAAAAATAATAGAATTTTTAGGAAAATAAAAACCTTAGGTCATTTTTAGAGTTATTAAATTGCATTGAACGAGTCATTTTTTAAGAGTCAAATCACATACATATAATTTAATAGTTTTTTATCATATTGAAATTTTATGAAATATTAGGATCCCGTTTAAGTTTAAATTAATTTTTGAATAAAAGGGTCTTAGAACTATTAAATCAAAGTTGGTTTGAAAATCAAATTAATTTTAACTTATGTATCTAACTTTTTTGAGTTGGTTGATTAGGATTTAATTTTAGCACAGAATTAAGTTTAGTGTTTAATTATTTATTCATTTTTTGAAAAAATAAATAAGAAGAAAAAAAAGTTGTATATCAGGTTAGACTAAGTACAAAACTTGGTTTACATTTAGAGAATTAGGGCCGAAGCCCTTGTAACCATCGATGCACCCCTTTTAACCATCGATGCACCTGCCTTATTTTTTAAACCATGCATGTATACGTTAAGTGCAGTTTGGGTGCGTTAGCCACATCCGTAGCATGTGACATGCTCACTATCTTTCTCTTTCCATCAAATTCTTTCAATTTCCTTCTTTTTCCTCAACTCTTTGCTATGTAAAAAATAGTTGATAGGTTTTGTTTGAGCCACCTTTTTAGGTAGGTCCCATAAGATTCCACCCAAATTAATGGTGGAATCATGTAGTACGTATAGCCTACTCTGAATCAGGCCCAGAATTTTATCCAAAAACAATCATTTATTGGGTCAAACTTCAAGTCAAAAACTAGAAAAATACTTAAATGCTCACCATTGACCCAACCTTGATTTAAGCTTCTTAGTGAAAATTGAAGCTTCTAATCATCATGAATAGCAAGATCAAGCCCCAACAAATATAATTTGAGTAGCAATTATGAGTTTTTCATTTCAATCGTACATTGATTTGAGTAAAAAATGTGTGCTTTAATTGATTGTATTCATGGTCATTTTGACATTCCATCTTCAATTCAAGCTCCAATACTATAAATTAGAGCTCAAATAGGCAGCTTGGACATCAATCGCCTTCTTTCGTTCACTATCCATACACTTAGAAGATCTTTCTCTCTCTTCCATTTTCGGCCCTCTCTCTCTCTCTAACTTGAAGCTTTGATTAGAAGCTCCTTAAGTCCATCCAACACCACCATTAGTGTAAGCCCCAAAGTTCAGCCAAGTAACCATAGAATTGAACTTAGAACTCAAGGTTTAGGGCGATCCGTTAAAAGATCCGATCAAACCAAATTATAAACTATTGAGAAGAATATTAGTAAAAATGACCCCGTAAACTTAAATTTAAGAAAATAAGAAATAAAATAGGAGACTATAAAATTTTCAAATTTTAAGCATAATAATTGCTAATTACTGAAAAGGCAAAAAGTGTAATCTAATAACTAATAAATTACTAGAGATAGATTATATGTATACTAAAAATTTTAGAATGACCAAAATAATATTTAGGAATGTTCACGTGTACCCCACATGTATTTATGTGTAGATAAAAATATGTGAAATTACCTAAATTGGCAAAAAACTGAGTAAATAATTAAAGAAAATTATAAAATAATTATGGAAAAATAAAAAAAAATCAAAACAGGATAAGATTAATCAAAATCAGGTCGTAGCAAGTCCAAAGCTGCAAAAGAAAAATTAGCCAATAAAAATTTGACAACCTAAAAGCCAAAAATCAAGGAATTGGGGCAAAGTCTTATCAAATTAATGCATATTAATTACTACAATTGTCTATAAACAAGGAAAAAATTTCTAGAAGTCATTTGGTCAGTTTAGGATCTGAGAAAAATTGAAACACTGAAAAATTCGAGAGAAAATCCAGAAAATAAAAAAAAATAAGAAAAACTGTACAGTTAGGGATTTCAAAGGGAACCCACACCAGACGAGCAGCTGGAAGTGGACAGCCACTACCACCACACGGTGGTGGCAGCGCCCAGGCTGGCCGACAAGGCTACGGCGGCCTGCGGTGGCCAGAGCTACCCAAATCGGTGAGTTCGATTTCCAGCCCGATTCTTGTATAATTTTGTAAAAATAGTAAATATAATTAGAAAATTATGAATTTTGTTATTCTAGGATATTTTTGTATGTAGTTTGTAGGAAAAATATTATTTTGATGAAATTATGTCCTGTAATATATGGTCCTTAAAAAATCGTGCAAAACCGATCACATTTCGGTTTAGAAATAAATGACCTTAGGAATGTAGCTTGAAGCCCAAAATTTTTGTGTAGATTACTTAGATGATATAGAATAGTGCTATGAAGCCTGTTTTCAAAAATTAATTTTCAAAACTTTTAGATAATTTTTAGGCTCTAAAATGAGGCATAAAATGGGTAATTTAGAGTTAATTAAGTGATTAGGATATTAATTACTGACTTAGTGAATAAGTAGATGTTTTAGGATGTTAAAATCTGATGGAGTATGATACTTGCAGCAATTAGAGTGTTAGATGTAATTATTAGGTTAATTATGTAGTAAATAAGTAATATGGAAAATAGTACATTTTAAGATAAATTTTGTAAATTAGGGAAATTTGGAGGAAAATCTGATTTAGGATGGATTTAGACATTTTGAAATAATAATTACTGTTTAGAGATGGTAATTAGGGTAATAGAAATATTAGAAATGCATTATGTGCATAATATGCAATAATGCATAATGTGTAATTTTTGAAAATATAATAAATAGAAAATATTAGAATAAAAATTGATATTATGATAATAATAAAAATATACAATAAATCTGATGGGAAACTTGAATTTATGTAATTATATGAAAAATGTAAAATTTCTCACATTAGGAGTAAATTCGGTACACAAATAGAGATTTAAGTGTACTAGATGGAATAAAATACTAATTTGAGGTAATAATGGTATTTAGGAGATCGGGAAGTAATGTGATTAATTTCACCTTATAGGTTGGAACGGAATTCTAGGGTTGGAATCTAAAACATTACTTAGAAATAGAACTAAAAACCTAATTTATAAATCGAAGCGAAAATCGAACCTGAACCTAACCCCAAACCTAGAATAATGGTAAAAGACTTAATACCTAGATAATTAGGCATATTAAACCTTAAACAAAACCTAACAATAAGCGTTATAGAATAAAATGAACTTGTAATATTTATATGAAAAGCTAAAACCACGTTCGTGTTATAGGGATGATCAGCGATGGCCTGAGCAAATCGGACCTCGAGTGAGTGAGCGAGGAGTTAAGGTAAGTTAGGATTAATACGATGCTGTATTTTGGAGGCTTAAGATTATGCTTGGTTGTACTTGTTAGATAGTTGAATGTGTGCATGTGCTTGATTATGGGTGATGCTATGATTCTGTTTGTTGCTCTGGCACGTATTGTATGAATTGTATGAAAGGATTGATCATCCTAAACTGGACTTAATTAAATATCCGACCAGTAATCATAATCGGACATGCATGGCAACCCGTTAGGGGAACTTAGGACTCTCCGGCCAAATATCGACCCCTTCGGAAGGGATAACGCAGGATTGCAAAATGGTCCCTTCTTCATCCTTAGTCGAACTAAGTGACAGGAGAGGAGGTCGCGGCGAAGGTGAAGGCAGTGGTTCGAAGGTAGTCGCGGGAGGAGCAAGGTCTCCATTACACAAGCCTGGGTTTAGTCGTGAGCTGTTGCATTAACGGCAACTCCTCAACCCGGATTAGAGCGGGCGCAATTTCTCTAATCTCACGACGGGCCGGACAACGTCGTGTGATGACATTTGCTTGCACATGCATTGCACTTAATAAGTGATTGAAACCCTTGTTGTGTGTATGGTATAGTTTTAAGTCCTCCGTCCTAACTTACTGAGCTGTGGTTGCTCACATCCCTATAGACACCATGCAGGTGCTAGCTAAGAAGCGGCAACAACTACTCTGAAGCTAACAACTGCTGGATCCTGGGGAGTGAGGAAAAATATTGAAGAATAAAACTATATTTTTAAGGTTTAAGTTTTTACTTTAGAACTTTTCATTTTGAATAATGTAACAACTAGGAAATATATTACGGAGAAATATTGTAAACCTTAATTGCAATAACTGTATTATAATATATATATATATATATATATTTCCTCACTTTCTTAGATAAATAATTTATTTAAATTACAAACTGTTTCCTTCAAAGCGGGTTAGTTGTAGACGCTTTGTGTAGATCAGGTCTAAGATAGCGGTTGTAAGGCCAACTTCTATCTTAGGATGGTTTACACGGCGGGAGCTATTACAACTCTGCCGCTTTGGGGCATGACAATTAGCTTGCCCAAACTTCGAGCTTCCAGTAGCCACCACTCTCAACTGTTACCACACCCTATAATCATCTTTACCAACACTAGAGACCCAAAACCCTAACCACCAATACCTCCACCACTAACCACCACTTCCCCATCTAATTTCAATCACATTACGTAATCATAAACCTTATTAAACCCTAGAACTACCCCAACTTGAACCCGATGACCACCATCGCCATGCATATCAAAAACCACCACCACCGTGATTCTTGAAAACTACCAAAACAATCACTTTAGCTCGAAGCATTATGTCTAATCTTGCTTTTGGTAATACAAAACTCATAAATTTTCATTTTCCCCGCTCAAATAGATAATTGGACGCCAATGTAAGGAGTGGTGTCATGCCAGTCATGTTCCTACCCACAATTTGGATCCTAATAAGCTAACCCACTAACTGATCAAGATCTAACTAGGTTGACCTAAAGTTTAACCAAACTTAACCTGTGCTTCTTTGTCTAGGTTGGTCTTTCTTTTTCTTTTTCTCCTTTCTCTCTCTTCTTTGTTATAAAAATGACAAAAAAAAATAATTAAATAAAAAAATTTTTAACTGGCCCTTAAAGTTTCAACACCTCTTTGTTTTTTCATTTTATTTTACTTTTTTTTTAATTTCTTTCATATAAATAGTAGAAAAAGGTCATAAAAAAAGGGTTTGTCTCTCATTTCAAGGCTTTTAAAATTTTTATTTATTTATTTATTTTTATTTTTGATAAAATAAACCCTCTTCAAAAAAGACTCTTTTTTTTCTTACTTAGAAAAATGTGTTTTTTAAAAATTAAAAAAAAAGCCCCTTTTCCAAAATTAGGATCCACTTAAAAAAAAATTAAAAGATCACAACCCTAAATTAGGAACCTTTTTTAAAGAAGATTTTCTTAAAATTTAAATTAAACGAATTAAAACATAAACTCGATCAATTTTACACACTTAAATTTTTTAAATAAACTACGAAAGTTTGATACCGAATAACGGGTATATAGGCATCCATAAGCAATCACGAGGCAACTTAAAATATATAAAAAGGTTATTTTCCCTCCTTTTGTGAGTAATTTTTCAATTTCTTAATTTTTGTAAGTAGATACATTTTTTTTTCTTTATTAACTTGTAGATTTTTTTTTTTTTAAGAAAGGGTAATTTGACAAATAAAGGTAAATTTAGAAGGTTACGTAGTACCAATATAAATTTTAATAGGGTAGCCTCTGAACTCATGAATCTAGTTTCTTTGAAATTTTTTCTTAAAAAGGTTTTGAAATACTTAAGTTAATGGCTAATTAGAATTGATCTGCTTAATCAATTATAATTTAATGAACTTTTCTTAGTTATATTGAGTAGCGACACCAAGTTTTTCAAAAAAAAAAAATAGATTTTCTTTAACTTTAGTTGAAGGTTTAAACTAGGTATAGGGCTTAGTTTAAATTAAGTTAAAGAAAATGAAAAGCCCAAAAACCGAAAAATTTAGGCTCGACAGTTTCAATAGGTTAGCTCCCACACTTGTAATATCGATTTTTTTTTCTTCAAAAATTTGCATAAAGGGTTTTCTCACAGACTAGGAGTAAGATTATAATCGATTTGCCTAATAACATAATATTTTCCTAACTTCGGTTAGGTAGTGACTCCATTTTTTTTTCTTTTAAATTAATTGTAGAAAAATTAAGGTTTTCCTTAATCCTTAATCGAAGGTTAGTATTATATGGGTCAGCATTTCATATTAATCTGATTAAGGAAAAATATAACCAAAAATTAAACTTAACAAATTTCTTTTGTAGGTATTTAAAAAGCAAGGAATGGGATAGGATTAGAGAGAAGTTCTTAAACTAAGTTTCAAATGATATGTCTAAAATTAGGACTTGTTTAGCCTATATATTCAATTAGGAGATAAAATTTTGAAGTCTTGAATGTTCCTTTGAAACAAAATTTCACTATTTCTTAAATTTTGTTTAAAATCATGATTTTCAAAATTTGACTACTTAATCTTATTATTTGGTAAATGACACCAATTCTTTGCAATCTTGGTGAATTGCAAAATATTAATTCTGATAGTTATTTTCATAATTAATTAATTATATGTATTAAAATTAGATATGATGAGCAATTATTTAGTTAGTTTTGCAATATTTTACTTATAAGGTGTTAGTTACTTTCATAGTTAATCAATTATATGTATTAAGATTAAATATGATAGGCAATTGTTTAGTTAGTTTTGCAATGTGTTTCTATTAGCTATGCAGATGTAATTGACAGCCTTAAGATATTCTATAACCCTCCCCTTCCCCTTCTTCCCCTTTTGCTTGTTTTAGGAGGTAACATTTTTAGTTTCTTTAATAATGCTATCTTCAAGGTGCTTCTTGTTCAAATCTACGGTTTTATCACATCTATAAGGTGGTCCTTCAAAGAATGCCTTTTCATATGCCCCTAGAATATTTCCTAATATGGAGTCTTTATATGAAACATTTCTTCTCTTAAGGGTACTTCCATTATCTATTGAATCTAAGGAAGTAGTAGAAGCAAAGGAGTCTTGTCCATCATCATGAGCTCTTTTCTTTCTTTGTGGATGTAAATCACTTTCAATATCTTTTGAAATTTGGTCTTAACCAAATCGATCTTAATTAGAGTTAAGGCCAATCTTAATTAAAGTTAAGGCCAATCTCTGTGTTTTGAACTTTGAGTTGTTTTTCTTTTTTGTAGCCACTTATAATTCTAGTTCTTCTATATTTGAGATTGAGCATTTATGGAAATATGAAGTCTGATAAGAGAAAATATGATTCAATATCTTATATCTCCTTATAAGTGAATTCCATTTTCCAATAGTTGAGATTTCGAGCAATTAGAAGGTAAGCAAATATAATTCTATTATACTCATCCAATCAAAATCACTAAGATGAATATGTGAATTTGGATTTTTCCAAATTCTAATCTAAGGAATTACCCTAAAAAATTGTTAGAGTAAAAAAAAAATTAGAACAAATACAATATCTTGTGAAATAAGTATTAAAGGTACGGAAGAAGTATAAAAAAGTCATCAACGTTTGGTTTTTTTTCTATTTCAATTCTTATCATTTTATATTTTTCTATTTCAGTTCTCTACTTTTTTTATTTTTATCAAATAAGTTCTTCTATTACTTTTGTTAGTTTTTCCATTAGTAAGGACACATGGTGGTAGATAATCAATATACTATAATTATCAAATAAAATATTAGAATATTAAAAATAAATAATTTATATTAAAAAAGAAACAAAATTAAGAAAATATAAAAAAAAATTCATTCTAACCACCCCAACGGCGGGGCTGGTTGGATTTTAGACAAATATGATAGTGGGTTATGACCCTTGGATGCCTAAAGTAAAAAAGAAAAAGAAAAAGAAAAAGGACAGAAGAAAGAAAAATGCAGGAAACCCTGATTTGGATAATGGAGTCAATGGCAGACTTAACAGCAACTGTAGGGATTTAAGACAAGTCAACATTATTGCTTTATAAATCTCTAGTATGTTCAAGTGATTTTTTTTTCTTTACTTTCTTCCTTCTTTGTTTTCTAATTATATAGTTGATTACCTTCTTTCTTATTCCTTCTTAGTAGGTATTAGTGCTATTGGTTGGGTTTATACGGGTTGTGATGGTATCTTTGTTGGGTTTAAAGGGAATGTGGTCATCTATAATCAATTTGGTTACGAGTTGGATGGTTTCTTGGTTTATGCTTAGCTTTACATTAGTTTTGGCAATGAGTTGGTTAAAGGTAGTCTTTTAGGTGAATGCTTTGTGAGATTCTATGTCGATGGCCGTTATGAATTGTAGATTTGGGTGCAATTTAATGTTGGGTTCGTAGGGTTGGTTTAGTGTTTAAAGGTTATGTTGGTATGAGTTTGCATAAGTGTTGTTGTGGTTTTCTACTTCGGTTGGTGTTTGAAATGATTGTTGTGATTCTTTTATTTTAAAGCTTATTTCCTCAACTTATTTTGAATTTGCACTTGCTTGAGCTTACAAACTACAAGTTGCATTAATTCCTTAAGATTTCTCTCTTGTTCTTGCAAGTTATCAAGGAGTTTTTTAAGCTACCTTTCTTGTTCTTCTTAAAGCCTTTTTGCTCTTCCATCCTATTCTTCAAAATGCTCCTTCATAACCCGATGAACCATTTGCAACATCTCTTTAAATTTATGTCTTGTTTAGATTGTCTTTTCTTCTTTTTTTTTTTCTTCTGTATCTTATCTATGTTAGTACTATATCTAATCTGTATTTATTTGAAATATAATATTTGGAAAACTACCTTATCTATATCATATTCGTTTTCGTTTTATAATTATAATAAAGGTAGTGATTAGAGTGTTAGAATTATAAAATAAAAATTCACATACTTTTAAGAGAAAAAATTAGAAAAAGTATATTTTATATATTGAAAATGATTATTTTAATTGATAATTTTGTAAATATGAATAAAATAGGGTTAATAAATTTAACTTTATAAGAATTTGTATTTTAGAAAAGGGATACATATAGAATTATATTTCCATCTTTTAGTGTCTTATTTTTATCAAATGTAAGATGGAAGTAGATATCAAAAAGACACCAAAAAGATGAAAAAACGGTAAACTAGATCAAGCCTCACAATCATTGCCAACCATAGTGGTGAGCCAAAAAAGGCTCTATTACTAATTGGTGCATGGTAGATTTTTAGGTTGTATATTAATTGTTGATTTTGTAAATTTTGAATACTACAATATTGAATGGTATGTAAATTGATCGATCTAAGTTTATGGTATTGTTATGAGTGTGGTGGTGGAAATGATATGCAAAGTAAATGAGGGATTTTGGAATGCTTCGAATTCAAAGCAAAGAAGTTACCAAATTCAACAAACTTCAAAGGTTGAATGCAGTTAGCAATTGAGGAGAATATTTTTGTTGATTTTATTCATAATTTATAATGTACATGTACATTGTATATATAACCTTCCTAATGGCAAATATCATAATAAATTAGAAAATATTCTAGAACCTTCTAGTATTGGCAGCTTAGCTTATATTTATATATGTTTTTGTTTTTTTATTTTTGTATTTTCTTTTTCTATTTCTCCATTGTTTAATTTTCCTTTTGTTCTTTTTTTTTTTTTTTGATAATATGTTCTAAACCTTAGTCTTAACTAATTACAACAAGTAAATTTTAAATTCTACATAATTGAATAATATCTACCCTACAACAGTTGTTATGTATCATATGAAATTTAAAATCCAATGTTATCAATTAAAAAAACCTATTTATAAATTTTTGTAAATGTTAAGGATTTAGATACAAATTTTAAAACGTTAAAAAATGAAAAAAAGAAGAAGAAGAAGAAGATTACCATTTAAATCTATTTTATATTGTTTCCTTGGTTTTAATGAGTTTTATACAAATACAGGCTCTTTTCGAAAAAATATTATGGAAAAGAGCTCGTTTTGGAAAAAAAAAAAACATGAAAATGGTATTGTAGTAACCCTGGGAGGGGCCTCGTAGTATTGCCTAAATTTCCATATCACATGTGCACTCATGATAAGAAAATCCCCTTGCAAGTCAGAGATTGCATGACTCTAAATAGTCATTTGCTAGAATCTTCAATTTTAGTTCATTGACTCATTATATAATATAAATAATTATGGATATCCATTTTTCCACAATTCCTCAGAACCGTAGAGAATTTGTATCCCCTACCAAAATAATGAAATAAGATAGACAATTTTAGAAAATTCTAAACTTACTAAAGATACTAAACTTAATTGAGACATTAGTTGTTTTTCGGAGCATTCCGAATTAACTATACAAGCTTTTCATCATACCGATTCAATGGTTGCACTCTGCACTCGATTCCTATCCCATTCCCAACTATCGATCAACCTGCAAGGAAAAGAATTGTTGGGGTGTAAGCTTATGCTTAGTGAGATAATTACCCTCATCAATACCGCATGACAGAAATTTGTTAAATGCACAATCATATGAATGCATGAACAATCAGTATGCCAAACAATGCATGCAGTGACCTAGGAACTGCATACGACTCAAAATTGCGACCCCTGAAGTCGGGGTTTGGAGATAATTAACCGACCCAAACCAAAATCTGGATTCTAGACCTTGGGTTTTAATTCATTAGCATTATTGTGCTTAAGTCAAAACAAAACTATGTATATATATATACATATATATACTTTCATTACCGAATAATAAATCATATTTTCAAAATCCCAAGTCTAGCGGTGTGGTGGCCTCCGCAATCCATAATCACACGCCCTAAGTAGAAGCCACAAGACTCAGCCCCTCGCCGATGGTTGGCGTCTCCCGGCGCCTAGTAAGCCCATCAGCTTAAGACAGAGACTCAATATATATGATGGCGTAGCTAGTGCCCAATCCTGCAGGAAACTCGTATTCCTGTGAGTCCCTTCCCATCTTCTGCGTGAAGCGGCAGTCGGTGTTATCCGTATGCAATATGGGGTATGCATGATTCATTTTGATCTCTTAATTGCATAAGAGATTAACTCGATTTTTAGGGTAATCAGACCATTTCATTCCATACAATTCACATATATATATAATGCAAACAATTTCCATTATTATATATAATTATCAAGTCATTGCATTCACCCACAAATTCATACACATGCATTTCCCATATCCCACAAGCATCTAAATTTATATATATATAAGTTTAGGTGCATCTATTTCTACAAGCACAATCAAGTAAAGAGTCATCGGGAATTTACTCACTTTACCATGTGGGTCAATCAAAGTAATCCGGAGGCAAGTCGTCTCCGTAAACAGTGTCCCTTGATCATTAAAATAATTTTTATAAGGAATTGAAACAAACTTAAGAAACTAAGTAAACTTTCCTTAAGTTTATACTCTTGACTAGTTTTCGAAATTTTTCTTGGTTTTTACCTAAAGTTCAATCGCATATAACTTTTTCGTTTTAAATCCGATTTTTATGATCTTATAGTCAATCTTCATCGTTTTTTAGTGTACTTTAACGTAATAAGGTTATATTTTCGAAATGAGGTATACAATTCTGTCCATGGGTCAGAACAGTAGCATTCCTTATGTGTTGGAGTGTTTTTGGGCCTTGTTTGGTAAATGGGCTTTTTAGTAACTTAAGAAATTCTTTGGGCTTGGTCTTTAAATTTTATCCTAAGCTTAAAATACTCCTTCAGATCAGATTTACAACTTTGATTTATATTCCTAAGGCTAACAACCACTTCTTGGGCCCTTTAGTGGGCTTAAGTTGTCAGATGGGCTTATTTTTTGTTCAAACTAAAGTTAATGACTTTGGTGGGCTTATGGGGCCTTAGGTGGATTTCTTATGGGCTTCAAAACAACTTCTCTTGGTACTTTAAGGTGCTGATCAGATTTTTATTGAAGGCCCATCTTAGAGTTCTAGGCTTGTTTTGAGAGTTTTAAGTTCGGTTTTGAGTTTTAGGCTTTATATGCTCACTATACTTGCTTTAGTTAATCTTTTCACTTTGTTCTTTCACTTTTATCATATTTTTAGGCCTCATTTTCCCACATTCCAGATCTGTTCACGTTGGTCCTAAGGGGTCCTTACTTGGTTTTTCAACTTGTTTTATCATTTCCTTAAGTTTAGGTGGTAGATTATGCACTTAACTACTTGTGTATAAATCTTAACTTAGGTTTCCTTCCATCAAATGATCCTTTAACCCATGTTCCTCATAAAGAAATAAAAGATCTTATACTTAATACAACTCCCATATCATAGCTCATGTTATACAAAGTTGGTTTCTTCATAAAACTTCATGTGATGGATTTTTCCTTAACTTAAATCTAGATTTGAGCATGTTTAACTTAACGGAAACAAAATCAACATCCAAATGACTATGGAACCCTCACATCCGGCATGCTTATCTTCCATTAAAGTTCTCATTTCAAGATTTTCTTAACTTAAAATCTTCCATTCAAAGCATTAAACAAATGTCTATACAAAACACCAACTTTATATGCTCATATTTCAACTTCATGTAAGGGTTTTAGGGTTTGTTTCTTAAAACGATTTTTGGTGCCATAACAACTCAAACCTTACTCATATCTTCAAGAAATCCAAGTCTCCTAACATAATTACTAATCCACACATCACAAGAAACACTTACTCGTCCTTAACGCAAAGTTTGGTAGTTGTGCACTAAGGTTCCACTTAAGCCCTTAACTTTGCCTCTTCCTTTTAACTACCTTTTGAAACCCGAATCTTTGGTCTTTTGGAATGGGGTTTATGGAAGATTCTAATGGTCTTAAAAGGCCTTAGATGGTGAAAGAAATGACAGAAGAACAAGAGGAGAAAAATGCCGTGAGTGAAGCTTCAAAAATGGAAGAAAAATGGATTTTGTGGGGTAAGGTTGTTTCTCCTTTTTATGTTTGTTTCAAAGGAGAGAAAGATGAAGTGAAAGTGAAATTGAAAGGGAGAGAAATGGTGGAATGTGGCCGGTTGGAAATGGAGAGAAAAGGAGTGTTTAAATGCCTTGGAAGTGTTGTCTTGAAGCTTACAAAAAGTCAACAATTGCAACTCTTGATGATGTAAGTATTAAGGGGTGAATAGTGATGTGTAAGAGGAAGTGATTGATGGTTGAAAGACAAGAGTATGCCCCCCCCCCCTTTCTTCCTTGTTTAGATCTGCCATTTCAAGTCCTTTTTGTCCATGGAATGGTCTTGTCTCATTTATTAAAGTTAAGCTTATGAATTCTTGTGAAAAATTGTCCATACGTAGTATAAGTGAAGAGGTGATAAGGAAATTGTCTTATCACTAGATTTTGATAAGTTATCAATTGATAAATGATTCCAACTCTCAATTGATAAGTTATCTAAGGTGATTGGTTGGTCTACTTATTTATGTGTAAGGCTTATGCATGTAGATAAGGGCATAGCCTTATAGAAAATTGTTTTAGGATTTTTATCTTATATTGTTTTGTGATTTATGATTTGATTTTTGTAGAATTGTGAAATTTTCTAAAGTTGAATGAAATTATTCAAATTAATTTATCAATTAATTATTTAGGGTTAAAATTCCTTAATGGTTTTAAGGTTTAGGGTTTTAAGTAGCTTTAGAGCTCGCAGTTCTTCAAGCTCGGGTTTTATCGACAATTGGCTTTTGAATTGTAAAAATTTAATTTGTTTCTAAATATAAACTTAAGCTTTTGGTTTAGTTAATCTTTGGGAACGTTCGGAAAGTACTCTTAATTAAGTCTTAGGCCCACTAAAAGTAGGGTTTACAGGTATATTGAAAGCACATCA
Organism: Lumnitzera littorea; assembly: GCA_024138015.1. NCBI lineage: Eukaryota > Viridiplantae > Streptophyta > Magnoliopsida > Myrtales > Combretaceae > Lumnitzera > Lumnitzera littorea. The sequence goes on along the minus strand of JAMXBB010000009.1, from coordinate 69,672,437 downwards.
GGTAAATGCATATTTACTTATTTATAAATAATTACACTAAAGGTGCATGCTTACTACCTATATATATACCAATCCACGCAGCTAGAGCTCATTCTTGTTTATATTAATTTCTAAAATTTCTAAAACACAAAGAAAACTTGAGGAAACCTATTGTTGAAGTACCAAACCATTTCTTTATGCAAGTATACATTTAAAACAGGTAACAATCTACAACCTACAGGCACATTACTTATTTACTTATTTTTTTTATTTTATTAATAATCGACATTATACAATTTTTATTTTAGAAAAAAATTTGTTACGTTATTATGTAGATTTCGTAATCATAGATGTACTGTAAGTTGTATAAATTATTAATATTTAATGAAAATTTATTATTTGTCTAAATTTAGGAATGTTTTGTATTATAATACATAAGTCATATGAATGTGGGTATGAATAATATTTGAATGTAAGTGGAAACTGTTGTGTGTGTGTGTGTGTGTGTGTGTGTGTGTATTATAACGACCCTAGGGGGGCTAGTAGTATTGCTTAGAATTTCCATATTATGTATACACCTATGATAAGAAAATCGCCTTGCAAGTCAGAAATTACAAGACTCTAAATAGTTAATCGCTAGAGTCGTCAATTTTAGTTCATTGACTCATTATATAATATAAATAATTATACATATCCATTTTTCCACAATTCCTCAAAATCATAGAGAATCGGTATCCCTTACTAAAATGGTGAAAGAAGATAGATAATTCCAAAAAATTCTAAACTTACTAAAGATATTAAACTTAATTGAGATATTAGTCATTTTCCAGATTATTACGAATTAATTATACAAGCTTTTCATCATTCTTATTCAATGGTAGCACTCTACACTCAATTCCTATCCCTGTCCCAACTATTGATCAACCTGCAAGGAAAAGAACTATTGGGGTATAAGCTTATACTTAGTGAGATAAATCCCCTCATCAATACCACATGATAAAAGTTTATTTAATATACAAACATATGAATGCATGATCAATCGGTATGCCAAACAATACATGCAGTAGCCTAAGAACTTGCTACAACTTAGAATTACACCCCCTGTAGTCGGGGTTTGGAGATAATTAACCGATCCAAAATAAAATCCAGGTTCTAGACCTTAGGTTTTATTTCATTTGCACTATTGTGCTTAAGTCAAAACAAAATCACACACACATATACTTTCTTTCTTGAACAATAAATCATATTTTCAAAATCCCAAGTCTAGCGATGTGGTGGCCTCTACAATCCATAAACACACGCCCTAAGCAAAAGTTATAAGACACAACTCCTCACCAATAGTTGGCATCTCTCGGTGCCTAGTAATCCCATTAACTTAGGATAAAGACTCAATAAAATGATGATATAGCTAGTGCTTAATCCTATAGGAGGCCCTCCTTCTATGAGTCCCTTCCCATCTTCTATGTGAAGCAGTAGTCAGTGTTATCTGAATGCAATTATAGGGAATGCATGATTCATTTAATTTCTTAATCATATAAGTGATTAATCCGATTTTTCATGGTGATCAGACGATTTCATTCCATACATTCACACGTATAAATTATCACAAATAATTTCCATTGTTATATGATTAACATGCCATAACATTCAATCATAAATTCATACACATGCATTTCCCATATCTTACAAGCATCCAATTTATATATATAGGTTTAGGTGCATTTATTCTACAAGCAAAATCAAGTAAAGAGTTATCAAGAATTCACTCACTCAGTCATGCAGATCAATTAAAATAATTTGAGATAGGTCGTCTACCAAAAAGCCGGGTCCCCTAAACATCGCAAATATAATACTATAAGGATTTGAAATAGAATTTGGAAAACTAAACTAAAACCCTTTTAGTTATACTTTTAACTTGGTTTCATATGTTTCTCAGTTTTTACTTAAAGTTTGATTGCATATAACTTTTTCGTTTTAAATCCGATTTTTATGATTTTATAGTCAATCTTCATCGTTTTTTAGTGTACTTTAACATGATGAAGTTATATTTTCTTGATGAGGCATGCAAAACTACTCATAAGGCAGAATAGTAGCTATCCTCATGATTTAGAGTGCTTTTTAGCCTTGTTTGGTTAATGGGCTTTTTAGTAACTTGGGAAATTCTTTGGGCTTGGGCTTAGGACTTTATTCTAAACTTAAAATACTCCTTAAGGTTAGATTTCCAACTTTAGTTTACACTATTGGTGCTAATAACAACTCCTTAGGCTTTTAAGTGGGCTTAAGTTGTCAAATGGGCTTGTTTTTAGTTCAAACTAAAGTTAGGGACTTTGTTGGGCTTATGGAGACTTAGGTAGACTTCTTGTGCACTTCAAAAACAACCTTTCTTAATATTTTAAAGTGCTAGTCAAAATTTTAATGAAGGCCCAACTTAGAGTTCTAGGCTCGTTTTAAGAGTTTTAGGCTTGGTTTCGAGTTTTAGGCTTTGTATACTTGCTTTAGTTGATCTTTTCACTTTGTTCACTTGGTTTTATCATATTTTTAAGTGGCTTTTATTTATGTTCTAGATCTGGCCATGATGAATCTAAGAGGCACTCACTTAGTTTCTTAACTTGTTTTATCATTTTCTTAAGTTTAGGTGTTAGATCATAAACTTAAGCTACTTATATTCAAATCTTAGCTTGACTTCTCTTCCATGAGATGATTATTTAGCTCGTACTTTACATGAAAATAGTGGATCTCATATTTATCATAACTTCTATATCATTGTTCATGTCTTACAAAGTTAGTTTCCTCATAAAAACTTTATGTGATGGATTTTCTTTTACCTAAGTCTAGATTTGAGCATGTTTAACTTAATAGAAGTCAAAATAACATCCAAATGACTTCTAAATCCTCACATCTAGCATGCTTCCCCTTCTTTCAAGTTCTCATCTCAGGATTTTCTCAACTTAAAATTTTCCATTCTAAGTGTTAAACAAGTATCTCTACAAAACACCAACTTTACATGCTCATATTCCAACTTTCATGTAAGGGTTTCATAAGTTTACTTCTTAGGATAATCTTAGATGTTTCATCAACTTATGATCATACTCATATCCTCAAGAAATCATGGTCTCCTAACACGTAATACTACCACTAACACAAAAAAACAACTTACTCGTCCTCAAAGTGAAAACAAGGTGGTAATGCAACTAAGTATCCTCTTAACTCGTTGTCTTTCTTCCTCTTCTTGTACATTCTTTTGGAAGCTAGGGTCTTGATCTTTGAAGTGCATTTTTGGAAATATTCTAAAGTTCCTAAAAGTGGTTTTTTGAAGTTGACAAATAGAGGGCACAAAATAAAGCTTGGTGCCATAACTATGGAAGCAAAATAGTGGCGGCAATATTGGGATTTTGTGGGGTTGGATTTCTTCTTTTAGTTTGTATTTAAAGTGAGAGAAAAAGAAGTGAAAATGAGAATAAAAGAGAGAGAGAGAGTGGCAGATTTTTGAATGGGAGGAGAAGTGCGTTCAAGAAGCTTTAATTGATTGTCTTTTAGTATGTACAAATACCAACTTTTTGACAAGACTAGATGATGTAAGCATTAAAGGGTGAATAATAGATGTGTAAGACAATTGAATGATGGACAAATGACAAGGCATAGCCTCTCTTTTCCTTCTTTTCCAATCGACTATGTAGGGAGCAATTAGGGCATGGTGTTGTCATGTTACTTAATTAAAAGTTGAATATATAAAATAATGTGATAACTTGTCCATATGTAGTATAAGTTATGGTGTGATAAGAGAAGTGTTTTATTACTAGTTTTTGATAAGTTATCAATTGATAAATGATTCTAACTCTCAATTGGTAAGTTATTTAGGGTGATTGGTTGATTTACTTATTCATGTGCACAAGTCTTATGCATGAAGATAAGGAGATTGTCTTATATGAAATTCTTTTAGAGTTGGTTTCTTAAGTTGATTTGTAAGTTATGATTTAATTCTTATTAAATTATGAAAATTTCTAAAGTTGAATAAAATTATTCAAATTAAATTATCAATCTATCACCTAAGGTTATAAGTCCTTAATTGTTTTAGGGTTTAAGGTTTTGAGTAACTTAAAGTCTGTGGTTTTCGTATTCGAGTTTTATCGATAATAGACTTTTAAATTAGAAAATTAAATTCATTTTTAAATACAAACTTGAACTCTTACCTTAGTTTATCCTTAGGAATGTTCAGGAAGTATTCTTAACTGAATCACAAGTCCATAAAAAGTAGGATTTACAACTTATCCATGTGTAACATGGCTTATAAGTGAAAATAAGAGAATTACCTTATATGAAATTCTTTTAGGACTTAGTTCTCAAATTAATTTGTAAGTTGTGATTTGTTTCTCAAGAAATTTTAGAATTTTCTAGAGTTAAGTAAAATTTATTCAAATTATATTTGTAATTATTTATTTAGAGTCATAAGTCCCTAATTATCCTAAGGTTTAGGGTTCGAGTGAGTTAAAGTATGTTTTAAGGTTTTTTACCGATTCAGGAATAATTGACTTACACTTATGAGCTTAAGGTTCAATTGGATTAATTATTTAGGATCAATTATTTAGGATCATCACTTTATTGTGCAACATATATATGTAATTATATATATATACATGATAGATTAAGAAAAGAGAAGGAAATTGCTAATATATATATATATACATTGTAGGGCTACTTAGGTAGACAAGTAAAATAAATTTTGTAAATTTATTAATTTATTCTTTTAGCTAGCTTAGTTTTACTGTTTATTATTACTTGAAATCATCAACGATTCATTCATTATCGATTTCATATGATTCTGCAAAAATTAATGATAATTTTATTGATTTATGGCTTTTCAAACACTAGGATAATTTTATAGAGTTTTAAAAATTTTTATAATTTAATATTTACAATTCTATTAGGTTTAGGTTTACATTTTTAAAAGTACACATATATAGGGATTGGGGTTTTCTTTCATGATTAAGGTTTTCAAATTGTATAATAGGGTCTTTCAAGTTCATTTTAACTTCTGAGTTTAAAATTTTAGTCAGTTTTCATTTTATGTGATTTCATTATCTTAGAAAAATATCTACGATACTCGAATCCGACACTATGTTTAGAAGGTTAAATTTGCGAAGTTTACATATATATTTGGTGTTTTTATTGTGTTGAGTTAAATTAGAAAGTTAAAGTTAGGTAGTTATATTGGTGATGCAACTTACCAAGATGATTAAGTACATTTTGTAAAGTTGCCACTTGGTGTATAGATGAAGTTTTTAATATCATCTAAATATTCAATTCATTATAGCATTACCAGGGTAGAAATTGCAGATTACGTAAAAGTTATTGTCTATGCAAACGGAAATATAGTGATGAGTAGCTAGGGGCTGCAGTATGATAGGGAGCTTGTTAAGGAGTTGAAAATTAGGAAGGATTCCAACTTCTCTCATTTCAGTCGGAGAATTTGTAGATGCATTAGAGTTGACTCGAGTGGTGTTGAACTCGTGCACAAGCATCCCTTTTTCTATGATGCTGGAGTTGTCTACAAGTTGATGGCCATTAGAGATGATGAGGATGTTGACAATTTCATTGAGATGGCAAAGTCCTTTAGGGAACGAAGTATTCAGGAAGTGTACATCAGGTACATTGGGGAATCAAGTGCTTGGAATGAACATAAAATACATGAGTCAGACAATCTAACCCTTTCGAATCCCAATGTGCACTCAATAATGACCGGTGCGGAGCGAACAAATATGGATTAGTCAAATGAACCCTACATGGATTTCTCTAAGTACAAGCATGTGAATATCATAGAAGAACAGCTTAACGAAGCATTAGGTCATATTATCGAACATGAAGGGTCTTATGATTTATATGTAGAGAGAATGTACATGGATATAAATGTCAATGATGGAGAGAATACGACAGATGTGGATGGTGATAAGGATGATGTTGGCCTCGAAGATGACTATGCTGAGGATTTAAGAGAGGCTTAGGTGAGACCATATTTTGGAGAGAGCAATGTATCAGTTCGGACACTTCATGACGACGGCCCTAGTGGACCATACCATCAAACTGGTGAAGTATTGTCAAGCAAGTGGTTCAAAGACTTTCTATAAATAAATAAACTTGTTGATAGGCTTATCAAAGATCCTACCCCATTTTACAATAGCCAGTATAATGGCAATAGCTATGCAACATTTGAGAGAGATATTAATGAAATATGCAGCAACGTCATCAGCTCTGATGACTTGAGTGTTGGTATGCATTTTAACACGAAGAAGGATCTCATCAATGTAGTCAAGTCATTCTACCTAAGGAACCACTGTGATTTTCATGTGGACATTTCAAAACCGAATGTATATGTTGTCTATTGTAACAAGAAAGAATAAGGTTATAAGTGGAGGCTACGGGCTTGTTTGAAGAAAGTAGAGGGTTGTCTCAAAATAATAATTCTAGAGGGTCCGTACACTTATATGAACCGATGATGAACCAGGATCATCCTTAGCTCGACAGCAACATAATGGCTACACTATTCATCAATATTGTATGGAACAACCCTAATGTTAAGATACCTAATCTTGCAACTAATGTGCAAACTATGTATGAGTACACAGTAAGAAATAGAGTAGTTTTTGAAGCCAAGTGAAAGGTTGTTGAGATGGTATATAGTAACTGGGAAAAGTCGTATAACGAATTGCCAAGACTATTAAATGTAATGAAATTAAGCAACTCGGAGACACAAGTGGATTGAGGCTGGAGTAGTTCACTAAAGTAAGGCCAATCCCAGTTCAAGTGAGTTTTCTAGATATTTAGGCCGTGTGTACAAGCCTTCAAATACGGTTAACCTATTGTATGTATTGATAGCACATTCTTATATGGAAAATATGGCCATAAGTTGTTGGTAGCTTGTAGCATAGATGAGGACAATTCAATTCTTCCATTGGCATTTGCTCTTGTTGACACAAAATCAGCAAAAACCTAGGAGTGATTCCTATAGAAGCTTAAAGTGCATATAGTTGGCCAGAAGAGGAAAACCTTATATCCTATATCCGATAGGGCATCTAGTATTAATTCCGCATATAAGGAACCATCAGTAGGCTAGCAGTCACCATTTATAGTTTAGAGATATTGTTTACAGCACGTTGCTAATAAGTTCAATACGGTCTACAAAAACTAATTGTGCAAGAAACTTGTATAGTTTGCAAGTGTTTAAGTACAACAGAGGAAATTCGAATGTTTTATAAAGAAGTTGGCCCAGGCTAAAGAGGACGTTCCTACGTGGTTCGATAATGTTGATTTGGATAGGTAGACTCTCGCATATGATGGATGTTACCGTTATAGATACATGACATTAAACATTGTTGAGAGTTATAACTCTATTTTGAAATCAACACGTAGATTACCCATTACTGCATTAGTGAGGAAGATATTTTACAACTCTATCACTTTTTGGGAAGAGAGGCATAAGGACGCTAAGGAGGCAATTGATTCTGGCAAGACCTACACTAATTACGCTATAAAGATGTATGAAACTTGGAGGGGGGCGGGCAAGTGTACAAAGAGTCATTTCATTTAACTTGCAAAATGGTATTTTTGAGGTTTTAATTGGTAGTCAAATGACTACGTTAGGATTGAAGGGAGGAAGAAGGATATATACAGTTAACTTTAGTGGCCGCACTTGCACTTGTCAAAAGTGACAAATATATAGGATCCCTTGCTCCCATATAAGTGCTGCTGCAGCGAGTATGAGGGTGGATAGTAAATCAGCAAAAGAGCCATGGTATAAGTGAGCCAACCAGATAGATTGTTATCAAGCTTATTTCTACACAACTGTAGACGAGCTGAATTGGCCACAAGTTAGTTTCCCTTATCTCCACCCGAATATTGACTTACTATGAAGAAAAGGTAAACTTAGGTGCAAGCAATATCACATAGAGATGGACATTCAAGAGCGGTCCAACAAAACTAAATGTAGCGTATGTAAGCGGGAAGGACATAATCGAAGGAGGTATCTGGAGATTAATAAGGCTGATGCATATTATCTTTTTATCTAAGTATTACATTATAATACATGCATAAGTATAATGATTGACAAGTGTTTTTTTTTTTTTTTTGGTCTACTAAACATGTTTGTATGTGTTCGCAAGATAGATGGAGTCAAGATTGATTGATCCACGTGTACTTGCAAAGTAGGTTAATCATTCTTCACAGGCCATTTGGGAGGGTAAGGTGAGTAATGTCATCATTATTTACAGTCAATTCCTTTATTAAAGATGTGTTACTTGCTAACTTAATGAATGTTTGTTTAAGGAGCGGCCTATGCACTGCGAGTGCGGTACAGTGAGATGTCATTGCATAAGGATAAGTAGGATATCCCTATATATCCTAAGATAGAGCCTTACATACGGGACACTGGGTTCTGGGGAGTTGTACAACTCCCATTTATTATGTTAGATTGGCATTTGATTATGGCACTCGATTATGGCACTCATCGAAGGATAGAGGCCCAAGATACACATGTTCCACCTACTTACTGAAGAGGCGACCATTACACTGCAAGATATTGAGGTCGAGCTTGAACTTCTAGTTAAGGGGTTCAAGGTGGTGGGGCGGATAGAGACATATGATGAGGAGAGTTGGGCTGACGTAGAAGAGAGGCTACTAGGCGTAAGGCCTGCTCAAACAAGGGGTACTTGCTTATCTCTAACGTAGTTACTAAAGCACTTATAGATACTTCTCCATAAGGTCGACGACAAGACGATCTGATAGTACGTAGTACGTACATACTCAGCTTAATCGGAGGATTTATATTTATGAATAAATCCACCAGCCTTATTCACTTGATGTTCCTACCATTACTGGAGGACTTCTTAATAGTTGGGCAGTTTAGCTAGGGTAACGCTTGCTTAGTATAGTTATACCAACAGCTGTGCTTTGCTTTGTCATCCGACATGCATGAGTTAGGAAGGGCTGTGATTCTCTTATAAGTCTAGGCTTAGGATAGATTCCTACATGTTGCCCCCCTTAGTCAATATGGGTTTTATTATCGATAGGGATAGGTTATCAGCGGCTAAATGGAGGGTAGTGTGGGATACAACTCAGCATCCGATGCATATCGTAGATGCGTATCACATTGCTTTTGATATGCAGATGTTGCAGCAGGTATGATATGATAAGTTATTCTCTTTTCTATCATTTTCTTAGCCATAAGTGATAACCATCGTTGTTTAACTGGTTGTTTATTTTTATTTTCTTTTTCTTCTGCTCTTTAGGTTGTTTGGGAGCCTTATACAAAGGAGTTACTGCAGTTGCTGCCTCAATTCTATATTGTCGAGTGACACATTTAGATTGCCCAGATACCACTCATATGTTTCCACATCATTGAGTGGTGCTTTCCAAATCATGTCGTTTAACAATTTAGTAGATATCAATACATTCCATAAGAGGTCAACATTTTAGAGCAGCTTCACCAGTTAGACCTCTAAGGTAGAACAGATGTTAACTGGATCAACATATAGTCTTCCTACATCTAGGCTTAGGGACAGCGACACGGATTCTTAGTACACATTCGGGGTCCTCAAGGGGTTAATGAGAGCTATTGACTATAGTATAGACAGATCACTTGGTGTTATATTACATATCACGGAGCTGTCATTGGTCAATTGGTACATACATCTAAAATTGTCTACTATTTTATTTTTCACTTGTTTATACTTGCTATCATATCTATCAACATCTATTTTCTTTACTTATTATAGGTGGATTTCCTTAAGAGTATCAGACTCACACCTAACTATCCTATAACACTTGATATTGCAGATGAGATACTTGACTTTGTTAAGAAGCACAATGGCTTGATCCTTTACCTACAGCAGGAGGGCATATATGAGCCACCCCATATAAACCATAGCAGGAAGTAAGGACCACTTGTTAATGAGGAGATGCTAGCTCCTCGTCCACTACTTAAGGATAGAGCTAAAGTTCGAGAAGGCAAGACTTAAACGAGACATCGTAAGGCAAACTTCGGTGACGATATTTCACTACATGCCCATCATTCTGTAGACCTAAGGCATATTAGTAAAGAATACAGCACATACCCAAGGTTAGGTATTACCTCTACTTCGGGAGTCGAAACCAACTCTAGGGCTGAATCTAGCTCATACATGACTCCTGAGTTCCAGCAACATCTTGATCTCGTGACTCTACCAGCTCCTAAAAAATGATGCCCCACCCCCCACATAGTCATCCATAAGTAAGGGTATTACTTAGTCGCATCTAAGTCATCCAGCCAACTTAGTTCCTCTTAGGGAACTTAAGCTAAATCATCTACTACCTAAGCCTACTCAGACACACGATAAATAGGGGTGTTTGCTTTTTTCCCGTACCGTAAAGACTTTTACACAGCATAGGCGTCCGTAGATATATTTAGTCTATTGTTTTTGTTTTCTCCTTTATTTTTCTATTGTATTGATGTTGTTATTGACTTATTATAAAATTTGTATATATATTGATTAATTGAAATACAATTCACTTTTTATCATATATTGCGATTTAACGTATTGTTTATTTATCATAATTTTACAATTTACAATTATTTTTTCTTTTATCCGAATTGTATAATCATTGGATGATCATCCCATGTGCTTATTTCTTTCCCTCTTATTACATTTGTTGAGGCATTATATTAGTTATGATTTATATAATTGATTATTGTATCAAACTTTTTATTCAATTTACAAGTTAATAGTTGGAAAAACATTATTTTATCATTTCAAACGGAGGAAAATTATTTAATATGCTTTCAATATATATTTTTTTAAACGAACTATTTTTCATAATAATATTTTATAAAAAGCTTATATTCATATAAAACTCGATTTTAATATCTAAGGCAAGGTATTTGACCGAATTGCACATGCCCCATCTAGGCCTTCAACCTTCCCCTTAATTAGAGGGGTAAAGAAAAAAAAAACCCAAAACCACCCTTGAAAGCGCTGTTTACCCCAGAAACGAGAAACCCTACGAGTAAAACCCTAAAAGTTCCTCACTGAAGAGCAAGAAGGAGAAAAGCTAGCGTAATAAAGAATCGATGTCAGACAGAGACGATAATGACTCTGATGCCCCTGAGGAGTTCACAGCGGAGCAGGTTTTACTCATTAAATCCACTTGAAATTGCAATGGAAATTGAGGAAGTCCCAATTTTCGATTGGTCGCAATAGACCCGTTACTGAATAGGTTTTTTGTTTTTCTTTGTGTTGTGTTTCTAGGGTTTCCATCAAGATGAAGAAATTAGGAGAATTCAGATAGATAATAAGACCAGGTAAGCTTTAAAGTTTGTAAATTTACTCGCTTTCTTTTGTCTTATCGATAATGAGCTCTTTGAAATTACAAAAAGTTTGAGTCAATGGTCACTGTTAAATGGGGTGGGTTACTTTTGAAGTAAGGAGAAGAAAAAAGCAGATTGTAAGATACATTTTTTTTTGTATTTTGGATGTGTTGGAAGACTGCTATGTTTGTGTTTCAGTAGTGGGGGCTTAAGTAGTGTGCTTCATTCTGTGACTATATGTTGTGTTTTTGTATACCCTCATTTTCACCATTGTTTTGATGCTTGCATGAATAGGATTAGTTATCTTGATGATGATCTTCCTTAGAGATTCAATTTCCATTCCCCTAATTTGCTATTCTTATCCACGTCCATTCCACCACCGCCGCCACCAGTACTGCCATTGATATGTGATGCATTTTTCATCTTTCCTTTTTATGTGGCTTGACTAGCAGGGACAGGGATAGGGATGGGGACAGGGAAATTTCATCTCTCTTTAGGGATGCGGAATTTCCAGATGTGTGTTAGTTATTGGGGTTGACAAGGCAGTGGTAAATATTAGGGAGCACCAAGGGCAGAGTTTCTATTGCAAGACTGGACCGATGGATGATTTCACTTAAGTATTGGGTATAATAGGAAAATGGATAGCTGAACTTACATTTGATTAAGTTTGGACCATTTGGTTTCTTTTCGTTTATTAGACGTTAATATGGTGAGGACTGAGATAAGTTGGGTGAATACCGTTTTTATGTCTTTCTAAGAATGGGAGGAATTAAGAGTTTTTGGATGTTGTCTTTGGCCTCTCCACATATCGGAGTGCTTCTATTTTTTGTAGATAATGTTGCACTTTTGTCATATTTTGTCATCCTAATGTTAGGAGAAGACTTCAAACAGAGAAATCCCTTAAAAGAAGTTAATTGCACTGCAATATCACTCTGACAAGGGCTATATATTATTTGCTTTCTGCATGGATAGTCTGAGCCATTCTATCAGCTGATTTTAGCAGCTTCCAGTGGATTGGTACTTTGTTATGATGATTCTCAAAGAATAGAAATTGAATGGTTGATGCCATTGCTACTTCCCCAAATATCTATGCAGATAGATCTCGTTGCCATTCTAGTGTAGTCTTAATGTTACTTGGCAGTGGGTTTGGATTATAAGATGTGGCATTCCATGACATTTCTTCAAATTAGGGTTGTTCATGAGAGAAAGGAGCGCCAGAGGTTGTGGGCTCAGAGAAAGACACCACGGCCTCCAAAAGAGCCTGAAAGAGAGCAAGAGGATGTAGAAAGTGAGCCTGACAAGGATGACTATTCACTTGGTACCAGTGGAATGCTTCCAAATGACATTGTCGACCTGCTAGCTGCTCGGGAGAAGTATGGCCTATGTACCTTTTTATGCTTAAATCCTTATCTCTGCATGTTTACATCAGTCAGAGACCCTTTATAGATCCATATATTAGCAAAGTGAAATTGTAAATTAATATGCAGGCAAGTATTTTTGTCAGACTCTGAGGATGAGAAGAAAGCTGAAGCCAAGCCAATCTCAAGAAAGAAGAAACCTAAGCTTTCTGGGTATGACTCGCTACAATTATTTGCCTTTTCTTCTTCTTCTTCTTCTTTTTCTTCTTTTCCCTCTGTCTCTTAAAAGCTTTTGTTGGAGTTACAAAATGTGTATGATTATACAGGTCAGAACCGGTTATTTTAAAGGACATACCACCACCCCAGTGCTTGCAGAATTCTTTGGAGTTTTTGAAGAAAAGGAAAATGCAAGTCCCAAGATCAGCATCAGTCCTGAACAATTCAAACCAAGCCTTGCGCTTTCTTTCGTCTTCTGGGCTGTTGAGTAAGAAATGACCTGTTGCTCAGATCATTGTAGCCATTCCAAAGTCATTCGTTGTGGGGAAAGAGTATAAATTTATGGGAAGGATTCATTTCTATATTTTTCCCTAATATAATCGATTTTGATATCATTCCACTGGGTTGGTGTCCGTGAAATTTTCAATCTCTCTTCTTTTCTCTGATAAGCTTCATTAGGAGTAATTTGCCAAAGCATGGAGTATTCTTCTTGTTGGTAAGAATAAGCTTTGTAGTTTATATACTTGTCCCAATTGGGATTTGCAAGCAAGTGATACTAGAAAACTTAATGAAGAATAAATATATATATTAGAAAGGAAATTCAAGAAATAATCCGAGGAATAGGATAGTGAAGAGTGCATTTTCAAGTTGGACATATCTCACAATTAATTGCTAGTTACATGCACCCTTAATAGAAAATCTCTTGATAATTGAAGGACGGTAGAATATAAGATCACGAATTTTCTGTTTCTTTTCCAAAAGAGATAATTGGTATTAAATCGAAAGAGATTCCAATACATCAGTGGTAATGTCATCATAAAAAGATGGGTTGGAAAATGGGGATTTTAAAAGAGTCCAAATGCATCAGTAATCTCATCATAAAATGAATCGTTATTAAAATGGACACAAGATTTCATTTGAGAAGGCATTTACGCTAAAAGTGCACTTAGATTGTGCATTTACCTTGGTTTTTATTTTAAACCAGAAGCACACATAAAGGAGTGCGTTTACGGTATTGAAGCTGCACATCTTAGATCTACAAAATACATTCAACACGATAAACCACTTGTAGGCACTTAATTTTTGCTTCTATAGTTCTAATTTAGTTTCTTTTTTTTATAGGGTCCTAACTCAAAAATAGAAAAAAAAAATAAAATTAAAATTAATTAAAAAGTTTAATTAATAAAAGATAAGAATAATAAAAATTAACAAATTATGAAAATATAAAAAAAAATAAGAAAAGGAAAATTATAAAGATTTTTTAGATTTTTAAGAAATAACTTATATCATGGTCATGGATTTTTAAGAAGTAGCTTATAGTAAAATTGATAATTTTAGTTATAGTTTAGTTTAAAAAAAATTATTTTAAAGAGTCACATATTTTAAGTACAATTTAATTGTAATAAAAGTTAAGCTACAAGTCAATGATTTAATGGATAAGTATTAAAGCATTGGTATTTGAATTAATTTGAGGTTATAAGTTTAAATCTCGTTAGATATTTATATGTCTTTTATTTTTCTATATTTTATAAAAACGGGATAAGTAAGCGAGATCATATCTAATCAAATCTTCTTTATTTGAATTTGAATAATTAAAGAATATTTGAATCTAATTTGATTTTATTAAATAAGATTTAAATTAATTTAAATTTAATTTAATTTTTATCAAATTAGATACAAATATTCGATATAACCAAAAGAACTTAAGATCAAGGGACCCACGTTCACCCACGACAGTGAAGCCAACTTTAGTCAACAACACGCAAAATTAAATTGTGCAGCCAAACCCTTACGTTTTCAGTACAGAACACAGTAACTCCAAAACGTACACGCAATCTCTCGCCATTCGATCGGCCATACACGTCCACAGCTAAATTCTCGACGCAAAGAACACTCACGGCCAACGCTGCTATACTTACAGCTAACATCAACAATAAACAGCTACTATCCGTTCCACTATCAAACTGACTTCAACCATCCTCTCACCTAACACTGTCCTAACGCCATAGCCAACCCATTCCCTCACTCTTGACCACCAAATCACGGCCTTAAGCACCTTCATCATCACCAGTAAGCCCTACACAATCCACAGTAGCTCCCCATCGACACCAACCATTAACCATTCGACAACACACACTCCACAACCTACGGACCGAACCCAATACAAACCACACCTAGAATCACGTGGCATCAAACCCTAACCCAAAACCATCCTCGCATACTAAGGATCAGTCTTCAATTCCAAGCCTTCTCCATCCACGATCAGTCATCCTTTGCACGCGACGCAGTAGGTGACTAAACTCCAGTACTCCACTGAATCCTAAGACAGCACTGCTCCAGCATCGGACAAGCCCAAACTGTAGAATTCACACTGTACAATGCCCAACTTATCCAGTTTCAGCCACATGCTTGCCCCAACAACAGAACATGCAAGCATGGATTAGCACATCAATTCGACGCCAGGCGATCTGCAATAGCACCAACATCTGCAGTGCCGCAACACGACTGCCGTCCAGTAGCACACGCATTCCTTTGTCACGATCGCTTCCTGCTGGCCACATGCGCTATAGCACTCACAATCAGCACTTATGGTCGCTACAATTCAACTCTGATTAGAATTTCTTCACTGCACAATAGCTCTACAATCAAGTTTGGTTTCTGTTCAAGGATTTTTTTTATATTATTTTTTATTTATTATTATCATATTATATTATTATTTTTGTTAGGACTTTAGTAGTTTAGCATAGAGAATATATATATATATATATATGTATGTATATTTGATTTAAGGTACTTCTTTAGCATTAGTTTTTTTTTAATATTGATTAGAATATATTATATTAGTTTAAGTGAATATTTATCTAATAAGTAATATTATAAATATAAAGATATATAGATATTAGATAAGGGTTTATTAAGATTAATTTTATCTTATTATTATCTATTAGTTCACGTAATATATAATACATGAATATGTTAGTTTAAGAGTTTTAGGATTAGTTCTTATATAAGTGTATTATATGGAATTATTTTATTTCGGTAAATTATATATATGTTAGCTTAGAATTTTTGTTTTTTAAAGATTGGGTTTATTTTAGAAATCCTCATATGAAAAATAATTTTTTAGAAATAAAAATTCACAAAAGAAAATTTTTTTTACAAAATGATTATAATGTCTGAGAGCGTCTTTTGAATATTCAAGAGTTAAGACTCCTTTAAGTTTTTTTTTAAATAAATTGAATCAATTAAAACGTAAACTCAGTCGGTTTTCAAAAATTAAAATCAATCAACATATTAAAATTTTTTGAAAAAAACTATAATCATCTGATTTCGGTTAACAGGTACATAAGCACTTTTAAGGTAACGATAAGATCTATAGAAACCTAGGTTGTTTTTTTTTTTTTTCCTTTTCTTAAAGATATTAAAAAAGGTAATTTAAAAAAATAATTTTAATTTCGATAAATAAATAGTAATATCCGTTAGAGTTTAATAGGTTAGCTCTCGGATTTGGATTTCTTTGATTTGTATTAAATTGAAATTGAAGACCGATAGCTAGATCGTTATCAATCCATTCAATTAATTACGGTTTTCTTTTCTTTTTTTCGTCTCCGGTCGAGTAGTGACTCCAAAATTTTTTTCAAATAAAAAACCAAAATTTTTTAATTTCTTTAGTCAAAAATTAATATTAAATGAGTTAGGGTTTAGTATTAATCGAAAATAAAAAATTTAATTTTAAATAGAAAACCGAAAAAACAGGTTCCACCACTCCACCACTGATATGCTAAATAAATTGCACCCATTCCCGTGTCACACCTACATCAATAATACTTCAATCAATCTTCAAACACCTAAAATACTGAACTCCGATTGTATAATAGTATGTTTATATAATCAGAAGACATTGGAAAATCATAGAATGGAAATATTTTTACCACTAAAAGTAGTTCACTTACTTGAATACGTTAAAAATATACATCCGAGTAACTATATTTGTGTAGCTTCTTAATCTTAACCTCCTCCTGTTACTCTAAAAGTGACGACGGAATAATTGAAAGCCCGTTGTCCAACTCCATCATTATGGCAATTAGGAGTGAGCATGATTCGGTTTTTTTCTTTTAAAGTTGAGTCAAATCATTTGTAAATTTTTTGAATTTAGTTAAAACTGGTTTGGTTTGATTTGATTTATGGTTCAAACCGTTTATATCAAATTCTTATTAAATATTTTTATCTTCAATAACTATGAAATTTCAAATGGAATTCATTCAATTTAATCTTAATAATTGATATAAAATTACGATTAAAAATAATAAGATGTAAAAAATTTGATGAAATATACGAAGATTAATAAAAAAATATAAAATAATTGCATAATTTTTTTATTTAACTAAATAGTTCGGTTCTAAACGGTACAATTTAATTTGTTTTTTCGAATTGAACCGCAAACCATTTATACATAATCGAATTAAACCGTAAACTAAACGGTTCGTAAAAAAATCAATATTTCGATTCAATTTGATTACGTTTTGGTTTACAATTTTTTTGCCCCACGCTAGTGGAAATCACAGGAAGATACTTTGCACCATGTGCCTGAGGTCATAAGATGTTAAGTGTGGAAGTGACAAGTTGTATGACGCCTCCCTCTATAACCATATTTGGTAAAATCCCGTTGTCTCTTTCAAGTAGGTGGAGTCAAAAGAAGGGCGATGTGAGGAGCAACTACAAGCGTCTCTTACATGCTCAGTTGCTCCTAGACTACCTATCCTATAGCCTCGTAGGAAACTGTGGGCTTATTACCAGGGAATGGCTGTTGAAGAGCATTTGCTGATGATGTGCTTGGATACATAGGATCGTCTTGAGAACGCAGTGGAGCGGGCATTGGCACAAACTCCTGATTACGAGCTACAGCCCCAGCTATGTATGCATCTTTGTCTTTGTAATCTTCTGTACCTCTGGCATAGGTATTACTACCGGATTGGAATAAAGTGGCCCCTAATGGGCTGCTAGGTACTATATTAGCCCCATTGATCCTCAACATACTCAATCCCCCACGAATGGGTATGATTGCTGCTTGCATATAGGGTGCTATGCAAACACAACAAAGGGTATCTGCCTGCATAAAAAATGCAACCTTTTATCATTCCTTAATTATATTAGTAAACATATTTTAAATTACAAGTTCACTGGTGCATCTAATATATTTCTAATTGATGTATCAATGCCGTGGAGCGTGATCAGGATCTGACTCTACAGTAAAGCTCAAGCTATACCAAAAGTGCATGACAGTCATTTCATAAGAATATATATGGTGCATGAATAGTAATTCGTGTTAGTGGTCTCGCATAGGTCAATGGGTGGAGTTGGACCTTTGTATTGGCATTGAGTGCGACAGACTACGGGACTGGGAAAATGCTACTTTACTCCGTGGGTGCATATGAATGGTACTTGAGCTAACCATATCTGACTTGCGATGCAGAAGTAAGGGGGAAGTGCTTCTATGATATCGTCTATGACGGGGATCAAGGTCTTGAGTCCTAAACATCGATCCAAATGCTGTGGAGTAAATAGAAACCAATTTAGACCATGCAAGTATCCCATTCACTTTGCAATTGGAAACCAAGGCAGGAATTGTAGAAATTGCAAGGGCCATCCGAACAGCATGTCCAGGCCATCTGATTGCGCTTAATGGAGCTGTTGGCCACAAGACAGTAACGCCATCCCATCTGAATGGAATCTAGGTAACGTCCCAATGACTTGAGTAACATACTGATCTCGAAAGCCTTGCCTTGCATAATTCTGGGACCCTTTCTTTTTAATTTTTCCCCCTATCCATGTTTATTTTTACTTAATGATAGTTTACTGTTGTTGTTATGATCCCAAACACTCATTTTAGAGTTTATTTCCATGAAAGATATTATAGATTGTTCTTGTTATTGATATTACACTTCTTAAGAGAATTTCCCTCAAACTTATATTGTTTTTATTAATCAACTCGTTTAATTGTACCATGAGTTATATTGATGTTTTTAATAATCCTTTAATTAATTATAAATTGTGTATAATATATCAATCTTGTAAACGATTATTAATTTGATTTATCAAGTTGGTATGCCATATCCATTTTATCAAACCATCCATATCTATTGGTTTCATTGTCCATAAATCGAAAATATATAAATCCATACTAATCCGAGTTTGTAAATCTGAATTTGACTCTCGATGATGTCTTGAATCTACTCCTTGGATTATAGGCGCACCATTTTGTGTAAGGCTGTCACTCGATCTAACATCGAGAGAATGGAAGTATTATCATATGTGAAACCAAAAAAATAAAAAGAAGTGAAGATTTGGGATTTGGGATTTTGGCATCCTAATGCCTCGTTCGTTTGTCCGAAGTATCACGATTACTCTTTAATGCGTGACTATCTACTATATCGTGTCAAACTCCATGATTACTACAATATGTGGACACATTATCTTCTAACATTTCGTGGCCATAGTAAGATGCCGTGCAAGCACTTGAACTAACCTGGAAGTTTGTGCAACTTAGGTCAGTGCTCCTCATGTCATGACCACCATTGATTGGAAGGCCAAATCATACCCTTTTCATCTGAAAGAGTGATTGTGTCTGTAGGACGGATCGCGTATACCTTCTACTAACGTAGTGATCTAATGCCAATCAAATTGTAAGGATAGAAGACAGGTGGTCACGACATGAGGAGCACTATTTATTAATACAAAATAACAATTTGGATCACTATTTATTGGAACCTTGAATATTGTATCCCACCATATATTGAGATATTATAGATAGTTTAGTAAATATATAAAGCTGATATGTATTAAAAATACATATATATATAACTGAAGCATTGTGGTATGTTGAACACATATTATATGTAATATGGTTATATGCATATATTGTACATTTTACTTTAAAAAAGGAAAGTAATCCATAATCGATAAATTAATTGGATAATTAAAATTAAAAAAAGAAGAAGAAGAAGAAGAAAAAAGCAGCATGGGAAATCGCTGTACAATGGACAACCAACTGTTATATGATGGCACTATCAAACTATAGCCTAACCAAAAAGAAAGGGGATCAAGAGCAAATATATCATAAATGTACTAATCTTAACGGAAATAGACATACCCTCAAATTTACTCTCCTTTACTCACCTAGCATACCTCCAATTTTTTCCAGAAAATTTGTTGCATGCTAACAACATTAGATCAATACTAGCAAGAATCAAGCAGAAATTAAGTTGGATTTTAGAGAAAAAATAAAGGAAAATAGGAGAGTTAAGGGAAGTGAGTTGGTGCAAGTGGTTTGAGGTAGGGATGGATGTATTCGGTTTGGTTCGGTTCGGTTCGATTCGGTGCGGTATGCTCCTTTACTGAATCAAATCTAATATAACGATTCGTTTTTTTTTTTTTTTTAATTTGAAATTAAACCTAATCATTCGATTTGTTCAGTGAATTTTTCGTACCTAATTAAAACTAACTTGGTCCAGTTCAATTTAGGATTCAAACCATTTATATCAAATTTTAATTAAACATTTTTTTTTCTTCAATAACATATTTTTCTTTCCATTAAAGTTTTATATGTTTTTAGTTAATTTCTCATATATTCATAATATGTAATGATACTTAGCAAAAAATTATATATGAACTTAACAAACCTAGATTGATTGGACAAGGCTTAGAGTCTCTATTCTAACGAATAACAACAAGGAGGGAGAAGTAGAGTTATTCGTCCAAAAGCAATAATAAAAGAAACACACCAAAGATTGAAAAAGAAATAAAAAGCACGTAAAGAGTATCAAGGTTAAACTGTTTATATGAAAACATATAAAAAAATGACAATCTAGAAAAAAAATTTCTAACTATAAAATTTTATATGAAATTCACTTAACTTAATCTTAATAATTGATCTAAAAATAAGATAAAAAATTAATAAGATATGAAAAGTTTGAAAAAATCCATGAAAATTGATAGAAAAAGATAAAAAAAAAAATACAAAACAATTGGATGATATTCCTTTCTTTAACTAAATGGTTCGGTTTGGTCCAAAATAATTTAATTCAATTTGCTTTCCCGAACTAAACAGCAAATTATTTATATTTAATTGAATTAAACCGTGAACCAGACGATTCGTAAAAAAAAATCAATTTTTCACATAATTTTTTTACTCAATCCTAGCTCAAGGGGCTCCAATGAGTTTGTTGTTGAACTATTGGGGGTGCCAAGGTTTGGCACCATGGGGTGGCATTCTGACATAATGGTGGCTGGATGTGGTGGCCAGAGAAGCAAGTGCCAGCAAGAGCTAATTTCTATCCAAATCTGAATATTAAACTAAAAGTATAAAATCTTGGGAGAAAATTTTGGGAAAAATCATTTTGGCCTAATTTTACATGCAATTTAATGAACTAATTTTACTTTATTAAAATTTTGAGCGTTTATATGTTATGCTTAAGAAATCTCCTGTTCTGGCCGCGTTACATTCAAGTTTTCGAATATTAAAACAACATAGTCCCGGGTTGATTTTTAGAATGTAAACTCTTATTAGGTAATATTAAATTTACATGATGAGAATTTTAATTAAATAGCTTGTTTAGTATTTACTGTATATTTATCATATAATTTTCTGTTGAAATCACCAATTTTTTAAGAATTTCTGTTTTAATAAAAAAATAGTTACTTTTATGCAATTAACTGAGGAGACTGATTTGTTATAAGCTGTAACATGCAATTTGAAAGTATCAAATAGAATACTAGATGTAAATGTTTTAATTTGGCTTTAGTAATCAACCAAATGTCTGTGATCGGCAGATTTAAATTTATATATATATATATATATTTAAAATCATTATAATTTATTGGTATGATATAAGTTTTTAATAAGATGGATTAGATTTAAATTCCCATCTCCATATTGTGACATGATAACCTCCCAAAAAAGTATATATTTTTTAGAAGTTACAATAAATTTTGTAGAATTAATTGGTTTGATTAACTATTTATTATGTAATTACTTGAGGAAATAGCCATTTTATGTGGCAGGTGATTTATAAATAGACTATTTGCTTGATAAAAACCATATGCAACGTAACAGAATTTGGAAAAATCAACTCTAAAAGATGTATTACTCATCGAGATCAAATAAAAAATGTAATATGTTTTATATTTTTAATTCACAGTGCCTACAACATAACAAAAATTTTGAATAATTAACCACAGATCAAACATTCTCACATAATCTATGAATCAAATAAATAAAAGAAAAAGAAATAGCATTATTGTATAAATAAACAACGATTATGGAATTTAGGATGGGGTGCGATTCCATTCAGTATAAAGTGAATTATTAAACTCAAATTATAATGATTAACTGAATGTAAAAAGACGTGCAACTTTTTTTTTTTTTTTTTTTTGTGAAGAAATACACGTGTAGTGTATGCTTACATATAAGCATCTTGTCATATTATACATGTGCACCTATTGGTAAAAATGATTTATTATTCACCGGTAGTTTTTCACACTTTTTATACTCAAATAAAGCAACATATCGAGTAAACACTTTGACTACTTGACAAATTTATCAAATTGGAGACAGACATTATCCAATTCTTGATTTCTGTAAAAAATTTCCGGAAATAATTAGAGCAAAAAAAAAAAGAAAAAGAAAACATTATAGTCGTGTAAATAAGGTTCATGAAATAGGGGAAAAAATTATTATACTCCTTTATCATTTGTTTCTTTTACAAAATACACCCAAACATAATAAAAAAAGTATGAAAACTCAACTTGGACGAGAAAAAAAAAATTACTTAGCATATTACGGTGTTAAACTCAAACAACTAAATAGAATTTGAAAATGTACATATCATCACCCTCGCCAAACATTAAAAATTGCTTTTGATTTTGGGATGTATAGATGCTCATAGACTTAAGTAAAGGCTAGTTTGGAATCATAAATTAGCTTGAATAGATCTTGATCCGGCTTGACTTGAAAGTAGTGAGCCAAACTGCACTGGTGAATCATTGAACTTTAAGGACCCAAACAATTCAAAAGGAGTGGAACTATCAAGTCTGACGGGTCATGAATCGCTAAGTTGACTCATTGGTCGGCCCAGCTGGTTTATCCTGTTATAAAAAAAAAAAAAGAAAGAGAAAGAAAAAAAAGAGGTCACTAAGTTGAAAAAAATAATTTAATAATATTCAATAAGTCATTGTATATTAAAGCTATTTTATATGTAATGATGAAAGACAATTTTTTAAAAAATAATATTATCAAATTAATGATAGATAACTAATTATAAATTACTTATATGTTAAGAATAGATAGAAAATGTAATTTTAGTTAATATAAGTCATTTTTGTAAAATTTATCAAATGTTAAGGATTTGAATATAAGAAAAAAAAATAAAATTTGAGAGAAAAAAATAAAAAGGTTGGAATCACATTAAGTCAAAAATTAATAAAAAAATAAAAATTATTAATTATTAGAAACTAAAAAAAAAAAGAGAAAAGAGATCACATTATTAAAAATTATTAATGTATTTAAAAAAGAAATTAATAAAATTAATAAAAAATTAAATATTTAAAATAAAAGAAAAAACAGTTCAAGAACCTTGAACCAGTCTTTGAACTGCTGAACTTAGTAAATTGGCCTAAAATCATCAGCTTATAGACCGATCACGGTTCATTATATCATTAACCTGTGAACCAGCAATTTAAGATTGGTTCCGGATCAATTCAGCTTGGTGCCCACTATTAGATGCTCATTCATCCAAATTTTAACAAATAAAAAGAACCATATAAAGTTGATTTTTTTTAATCATTCTTCTTTACAAAATGCACTCAAACATAATAGAAAAGAATTTAAAAAATCAACATAAATTGGAAAAAATGAAAAAAAAAAAATTTTGCCACATCACTGCCTCAAACAACTATTTGAAAATGAATATGTCATCATCCCCATTAAGCATTAAAAAATTGCTTTCGATTTTGGTATTCATAGATGAACAATCGCCTAAATCTTAAAAAAAAAAAAAGAAAATCTAGATAAAATAGAATTCTTTTTATTACATACACATAAATATGTAGAGAAAAAGTGATATATACATTACTTGTTAGAGGATCAATTTAATCATACCTTATTTTTACTCATGACATTTGTATTAGATCAATAATAAATGAAATGAATGTTCAAAGAGAGGTAATCCATTTTATTGCCATTAATATATAATAATGAATACCAATTATGTTGAGGGAGTAAAAAAAAAAATCTCATCAGTGAAAAATTAAATTGACAATAGTTTTGGTTTTAGCCTAAAAAAAGAGATGAGACATTTGAAGAATTAAAGTAGAAAGAAAAAATGAGAAAATTACTTGATTTTGCACTTCCTATTATTTAACTACATTTGAATAATATATGTTTTAATAGATATTTCTAATATATTTTAGGAGTATCTTAAGGAATAGTAAAATGACATCAAAAACCACTTTAATAATATAGATAATAAGGTAGTACACAATGGGACTTTTATTTTAGGTGCATCAATTTGATTGGAGTAGTAGATTGGAGCGGGAGCAACGTGGTGTAGGTGTTAGCTAATATGTGGGTTCAAATCTATATAGGCTAACAAGTTTTCCATGTTTTATATGCATTTGGAGATTATATAAATTTATTACACAAAAATAATTTAGAATAAGATTTTGAGAATTTATTTATAAAATGTTGATACAATAATAAGATTATTGAGGTAGGAATATACAATGGGTTGATCATGTCTTGTGTTTTTAAGACATGCTCATCTTTGAAATTAAGTGTTTAGACCTCTAATTATTTATAATCATGTAGTTAGATCCTATTTTACTATTTTGCCTTTAAATATTATAATAGAAGTTACAAAAAATTTAAAAGTTATATAAAATTAGGTGTAAAATAATCATTTAGAATTCCAAATGCAGTTTTTCTAGTGTTAAGGGTGCAAAACCCCTATCGCAAGATGATGAGAGCTAAGCATGCCTCAAACAAATATAAGATTGTGTATATGTAATTTATCTCTGTCTCTATATATATTTTTTACTTTGGCCAAATTTATCCATGTATTAAACCATAATCATAGACTTTACCATGTTGGCTTTATATTCTTAATTTGCTACTATCTAAACAGATACAAAAGATTTCATAAGCAGTAAGCAATAAGGGTAATATGTGAGAATTGGCTTACAATAATTTTTTTTAAATAATTATTTTGAAAACAAATTGAGTAAAACTAGTTTGCAAAATAAGGTAGTGAAAATGCATACAAGGTGCGTTTTTGTTTCCACTAGACTCAATCACCATAAAACCGCAAAATGAATGCACGCTAGAAGTGCCATGACTATTAAAACATAGGAAAAACACATGGAAAAGATGCATTGACATGGATTTTTGTTTAATTGAATTTTACTTTGTCATAGAAAATGCATCTTCAACTTGTCTTGTCTTCCTTTTTTTTTTTAACTTAGATAGTATCTCCATGAATGGTTGCTTCACCAAAGACTAGGTTAAATATTAGCTTCTTGGTTGCTTTAGGGATATATTCCCTCTACACTTGATCTTGGTCTTTATGAAATTTCTATTAATTCAAACATATTTCATCTTGTCATGTTGAATGGAATTTTTCATTGTACTTATAGTCGATATACTATTATTGTATACACTATTGAATTCAATTTCACCTTCAAAAATCAGTTAACAATCTTTGTAACCATATTATTTCACATAAACCTTGTGCAATGGCTCAAAATTTGACTTCAACACTTCTCCTTGCAACTACAGATTGCTTCTTGCTCCCCTAAGTAACCAAGTTGTCCCATACTTTAGTAAAAAAACTAGTTATAGAATTACAATCCAACTTGTCACCTCCTCGATCTGCATCCACATATGCAACCAAAACATAACATTCAGGCTTATTTATGAAGATTCCTTTTCTTGGTATACCCATTAGATACCTCAATATGTGATGAACAGCTTCTAAATAGTGCTTGGTAGGTGCATGCATAGAGCTGATTGACCATACTAATTACAAATGCCATATTTAGTTATGACAAAGAAAGATAGATTAACTAATCTTACCAACCTCCAATATTGATCTTTATCTATTAATATATCATTTTCCTTTGACTAATTCTTCTAGTTATGTGCGGGAGAAGTATTCATAGGTTTAAACCTAAGCTTTTAGTTCCTTGAGAAGTTGTAAAATATATTTCTAATGGTTGATGAGGCTTCAAGTTCCTTGCACAAACAACCTCTATACTAAGGAAATATTTTAGATCACTTAGTTCCTTCATCTCAAACTTTTCCTTAATTTCCCTCTTTAACTCAGTTATTTCTGTGATATTGTCACCTACGATAATGATGGCATCCACATAAGCAATGAGGATTGATTTTAGAGAACCTTTTCCAATTTTAACAAAAAGTTTATTTTCTACTTAACTCTGTTGTATGTACACTCCAATAATCTCACCAAACTTCTTAAACTGGGCCCTATAGTTGCTTTAACCCATATAAAGAATATTTAGCTTATATATTTACTACAATTCACCTTTGATTCAAATGTTGGTCAAAACCGCATATATATCTCCTATTCCAATTCTCTATTATGAAAGGCATTTTTTAAATCCAATGGGTAAAGTGACCAATCAAGATTAGCAACTACAAATAATATAATTTGGATAGAATTTAACTTTGCCACAGGAACAAATGTTTCTTCGTGGTCTAGGCCTAATGTTTATGTATAACCTTGAGCTACTAGGTAGACTCTGTATCTTGCTACAATCTCATCAGATTTATGTTTAACACTATACCTCCATTTACTTACCATTGTCTTTTTACTGCTTAATAAGTCACATATTTCTTGAATATTGTTTTGGATAAAGGTCCTCATCTCTTTAAGTACTGCCTCTCTCCATTTTTCATTTTATATAGCTTCATTAATATTTTCTTAGCAAAACTTCATCATCAATATGAGCCACAAACATTCTAAAAGTAGGTGATAGTCTAGTATATGTCAAATGATTAGATATAGGGTACTTGGCACATGGTCTCTTTCCCTTTCATAAGGCTATAGGGATGTCCTAATCTTGCTTTTACCCAGAGACACTTGAGAATAGTTATTGGTTCTATAGTCTAAAACTTCATGAATCATATGACCACTTGACCATAATCATTTCCAATCTTAGACCTCTCTTCTAGATTAAATGATTGATTGTTGTGAAGAGTTTTGGACTGTCTAATGTATATATGTAGTTTAGTAGATGATCTAGGAGGTTGTGGAAATTCCTTAGCACATATTTCTTCGAATTGATTGTTCAATGATTTGTAATAGGAATTAGAAGTTTTTTTTTTTTTTTTTTTTTTTTTTTTTTGGAGATGTTATCATGTGACTATGGAATTTGGTGAATATATTTAGGATAAGAGGCAAGCAACCATTAGTGTTAGGACCTTCAATTTGTTGTTAACTCATGACATTATAATATGAATCTTGTTCAAAAAGCACAACATCATCTACTACTAGAACATGTTTAGAGGGTAGACAATAGTGC
Organism: Lumnitzera littorea; assembly: GCA_024138015.1. Classification (NCBI taxonomy): domain Eukaryota; kingdom Viridiplantae; phylum Streptophyta; class Magnoliopsida; order Myrtales; family Combretaceae; genus Lumnitzera; species Lumnitzera littorea. The sequence continues at coordinate 69,644,957 of JAMXBB010000009.1, read as the reverse complement.
TTATAGCCATTATGGAAGCGTAAGTATCTAATAAACATGCACTTAAAAGCTTTCCTTTCTAGTTTGTGTTTAATGAATGAGTGGTTTAGGATGTGTACCATACAACCAAAGACTTTAGATTATAAGGAATTAAATAAGTATAAGTGAGGAATGCACAAAGGAGTTTAAGAGGAGTTTGTAATTATTATTATTATTTTTTTGAATAAATTCTATTTATGAGATATGTTGTAGTAAGGATGGCTTCTCATCAATATTGATAAGATATAGAGTTAGCAATCAACATAGATCTAACGTTCTCAAGAAAATCCCTGCTCTTGCACTTAGATACTCTATTTTGTCATGGAACATATGCATAAAAACTTTAATGGATAATTCTGTATTCACTAAGATAATCTTCAAAATCCTTTATAATATATTCATTGCCGTTATCAAAACAAAATACTTACATTTATATTTAGAACACATCTAATACCAATTTGTGAAATCTTTGAAACATAGAAAAGGCTTTGAATTTTTCTTTTAGTTAGAAACCCCACAAGCTCTAGAATGATCATCATTGAATGTCATAAGTCATTTATATAAAAAAAAAAAAAAAGCTATAACTTTAGATGGCACCTATATGTCACTATAAATCAAATAAAATGCATTTGAAAGTTTATATGGTTGAACACTATAGTTTTTTCTAGTGAATTTTGAAATAAAATAATGTTTCACAATTCAAACCATTAACATCTTTATTTATGAACAACTTCAAATATGAATGAGACATATAGGTAAAATTAGGGTGACCTAAGCATTAGTATCATAACATAATGCCACAATTGTTCTTAGCAAAAAGAAAAGAATAGACTTAAAATGACTTCAAAAATAATAAAGCTCATTCTCCTCATTAGCATTGCTGATCATTTTCCTCAAGGGTTGGTCTTGAAAAACAAAATAATGAGAAGTAAAAGTCCTTTTACATATCATGTCTTTAGCTAATCCAGTCACTAAGATTGAGTTACATTGTAACTTCAGAATAAACAACACTTTATTCAAACATAAATTTTCAATTTGAATAAATAGTTTTCCTTTATAATTATCCAATTAATTTATCAATTATGGATTAATTTCCTTTTTTAAAGTAAAAAATACAATATATGCGTATGACCATATTACATGTAATGTGTTCAACATACCACAATTCTTCAGTTACATATTTTTATTAATAAATATTAGCTTTATATATTTACTAAACTATCTATAATATCTCAATATATGATGGGATGAAATATTCAAGGTTTCAATAAATAGTGATCCATATTGTTATTTTGTATTAATAATAAAATTAATTCATTTATATGCTATATTTTACAAAACCAACCCTATAGTTACTTTAACTAACTTTCTTCACCTTATTATAAAGTTTGGTCTAATTGGAAGAACATTAGCTTAAATCCTCAATTAGTGACTTCAAACTTAAGGATATAATAATAGTATAATTAGACACTTGATATTACTACAACAATTGTATAATTTCAATGAATTGTTTTGTCTCATAATTAAAGAGAATCAATAAGACTAGAATTTTGAGATAAAGATCTCAAAAAGAGGATTTGATTCAATAATATTGTTCACTAACGTAATAAAATTGTTTACAAAATACTTATATGCTAAGCCTTGAAAATGTGAAGGGCGCAATAATAAACTGTCCGCTTATAGTAAAGACATAATGTTAAAAGATATAATTACTAGAGAATAATCTTAATGTATATGTAGTAGTGTGGTAATCACTAGAGTTAGTGGACATTACAAGTATTCTCACTGACCTGACTCACTATATTAATATTGGTCAGGTTTTAGTAGATAATGGTGCATTACTATCTATATCTCACCCGGTAATCTCCTTATCATACAAAAATATCCTTAATATAAGTAAAAATCTTTTTGCATATCATGTCTTTACTTGATCACTCACTAAGAGTAAGTTATATTGTAACTTTAGAATAGACAACTCTTCATTCAAACATAAATTTCCAATATGAATAATCCCTTTTCCTTTAGACACTACACACTCTCTATAGTAACCTATACTTTATTCTCACCCAACTAAAAGATTTTAAAATTAGATAAAGAATTGCACATGTGATCAGTTGCTCTTGTATCAATTATCCACTTAATATTTCTAGCATATTTAGAAAGTAAGTTTGCACATTCTCCATAGCAACACATGTAAGTTGCTCATCATCATTACTTTTATATTGGAGTTAGGGTCCCATCTTTTATCAACATTATATAAATAGCCCAATTAACTTCCATTTCATAGGCGAATGGAGATTGAGACACTATTTTTCTTTTCGGGTTTGAAGAGATTTATGTACATTTGTTATTTTAATTATTTAAATGTATATGCATAAAGTTAGAAAACTTATCAATCATTGATAGGTTGTTTTGTTTAGTGATCAATTAAGTAGTTTTGGGTAGTATAAAAGATAAATTGTATAAACCAAATTATTAAATAATTCATTTTCTTCTTCAATATCACTCTTTTAAATAGACTTTAGAACTACTCTGCAATCATAATCGAGATTTCTTACTTCAATACATGATCAAACTTCTCTTGGTATCAAAGTAGGTTCCAAGTACTCATTCTATTATACAATTTTTAGTGATCAATCTTTCGCTTACTATTTTTCAAATGAGTCCTCTTCTAATCTAAAATATGAACAACATAAATGAACTGATTATCACTGATCTATTTTATCTTTTTGAATTAAATAGTTTAAGAATGTCAATTGAAAATTTAGTTTTTAGTAGCAACAATTATCTTTCTTAGAGTAAATCGACAAGATTAAGTTTGTGAGCTAAAATAAATATAAGGTTCACAGATGGAACAATACTTACTAAGAATTCACTCGATCTAACTAATTGGATTTAGTCCTATTGCATGGTAAGGTGTTGATTATTGAAATTTATCTAGTCATCTCAAAACTTCTTGTATACTCAATCAGAAAATGAGCTAAAGAAAGAAATTAAGGAATAATATAATGTTGCTATTGGACCCTTGTTTTCCAACTTCAACATAAAATTACCAATTTGAGATAGAATAATCATGTTATGAGTATGTATTTCAATAAACTCAAATGATGTTAACATGAATTACATGAGTTGCATACATGTCTTAGTTGTGAATGTGGTAAAATAGCTTTCTATACTTGTACATGAAAGGAAAGAATTATAGAGTATGAGTTATATACTCAACTGATATGGTTCTTGATGGGGTTAAATGAGGCATACAAGGGATTTTAGAATCAAATTTTATCTATGGAACTCTTACCATATGTGAATAGGTTTATTCCTTAGTTCAACAAGTAGAAAAAGCAAGGGAAAATTACGTGTATTTTAAGTTCTGATTTGGAGATGATGGTTTTCTTTTTGAATAAGGATGGTAAATAAGGATGGTACTAATAAAGCTCCCATGAATAAAAGAAGAAATCTTTTTTGCAAGCATTACAAAGGCTAATGGCATATTGTTGAGCCTTATTTCTAATTGGTAGGATATTTGAATGTTACAAAGGTAAAATGATTATTCAAAAATGAAAACAAGTAGTTTCATATTGTCAAAACAATAAAAGGAAATTAATTTTAGAGATGCTATTTCATGAATGAATACAACAGTCAGTAAGACAAATGAATAAGACGGTTATTCAACAATTTCTTCAAAGCATATGTCATGAAACATTGAAGATGATGAAAGATAAAGAGGATGCTATTTAACATGCATATATATAGATATATATATATATATATATATCTAATTCCACTCTTTGCTTTAATGCTAAGAGTAATAATGAGGCTACTTAGATACTCGAACAATTGTAATAGACCATATGATACCATTCTTTGATTTGCTTCATAATGTTAGACAACTAAACACACCCATAATAGTCAAAGTACCTAACGGTAGTGTTTTGTAAGTTGGTAAAATTGGTTCTGTCATCATTACCCTACAATTCATAATTCATTAATTACTTTTTGTTCCACAACTTGCTCATAACCTATTGACAATATATAGATTGGTTGTTGATAAGTGTTTGCAAGCAATATTTGACTACTTTGCATGCAAATTTCAAAAACAGATCACTCATTGCAATAACTAAGGCCAAGAATTGGCTCTGTGTACTCTTCAAAACATTCTTGTGATTCTAGTGTTTAAGATGACAAAAATAAATACTTGTTACCTTCAGTTGTTCATTCTTGTGTTTATAATAAATATGTTCATTTGATTGGGACACATATCAGTATCAAAGTCATAGCATCTAGACATTTGTAAGCATTTGAACTTACATGATTTCCTTTGTAACACATGCTAAGAGACAAAATTCCATAAACTTCCATTTCCTAATAGTTCAAGTTTAAGTACCTTTTTCTTTTAGTTGATTCATGTTGATGTTTAGGGACCATATTATGTTACCTTTTTGTCTTGTGCTAGATTCTTTCTTACCATAGCAAATAATTTTACACGATCTATATGGATATATTTGATGCATCATAACAATTAAACTTGTTCTCTTCTTGATTAGTTCTTTCAATTTGTCATCAACCATTTTTCCATCATATGTAAGACCATAAGAATAGAAAACACAAGAGAATTTGTATCTAAAGTGTGTCTAAATCTATTGCATAGCCTTGGAATTATACATCAATACATAGTTCCTATACTCCTTGACAAAATGGAAGGATAAGAAGGAAACATTGACATTTGTTAGAAGCTTCTACAACCTTAAGACTTTATGCTAGTTTACCGAAGGAATTTAAAAAGGGAAAGAGGAGCACTAAGAGGGTGGTGTTGGTGGTTTGGTTTGGTGATGGGATGCATCCTTACTACTACTTACCTTCTCAATCAAATGCCTATGCCTAATCTTCATTAGAAATCACCATATCAAATGTTGTTCCATAACCATCAAATTAGGAAAGAGTCATAGGGTGCTTATATTTTATTGCTACGCATTCACAAAAACAGAACAAATTTGATCCTAATGTAGCATTTAGTTATAAGGATTAGACTGATAAAGAGAATTGGACATGATAAGTATAAGAAGGAAAATACTAGACAATACAAACTTATTGTACCATATTTGGTTTGTACCATATTTGGTTTGTACAATATTTGACATAAAATTTATATTAAAAAATTAATTATTTATATAATAAAATAAATAATAATTTGTAACATTTAATAAAAATAATATTTATTAACTTAATATTATAATATGGAGGGATATTTTTTGGATTGCAAATATTTTTTGTTTTTGTATAGTAAATTTCATTTTTGTACCATAGTTTAGATGAGACAAAATTTAAACATTTTATCTAGTCCATCAATCTAATTTTTGTCCAGTTACTAAGAAAATTTATAAACCAAATATGTGACAAAATTTTTTGTTTAATTAAGTATCATGAAAATTATACAATCAAACGCTACCTAAAAGTAACAACATATGTTCATTGGCCATGCAAACGGGCAAAAATGATGCAAAATTTATGATATTTCTACTAAGCAAGTTCCCACAAGTAGAGAAATGCTTTTCTTTGAGCCATATTTCCTTTCAAACACCAGTCTTCTTTAGAGTTTGATACTATTGTTGTTGTTCATTGAATCCATTTTTTTTCTTCAAAACACCTCCTTCATCAATCATCGTTCATAATCTTGTACCTTTTTTAATTCTCTTCCATCCCAACATTTTGATTCTTTTAACAATGATGATAATTCCATTGTGCTCCTCACAAAATTGATCACACAATTCATAGAACATTTAGAACTAGGAAAACCCCAAGATGGTTTCAAGATTTTGTACATTTAGCTTAATGCCTACTATTGCATCCAATACTAGTTACTACATGTTCTCCTTCACACTCCATTCAATACCTTTTCTTTTGATTCTCACACATTGATCATTATCCATCATATTATATTGTGTCTTTAGCATACGTGTTGTCTACTCAAGAACCACATAATTACTCTTAAGCAACTAAACAAAGATAAAAAAGAAAAAGCCCTGCAAAAAGAGATGAATTCTCCCGAATGCAATGATACATTGGAGCTTACAACATTACCAAAAGGTATGAAGGCTATAGGATATAGATGGGTGCACATAATTACATACAAACCAGATGGTAGTGTTGAAAGATATAAAATATTACTTAAGGCCAAAAGGTATACATAAGTAGAAGAGGAAGTTTATAATGAAACTTTTTCTCTAGTTGCCAAATTAAATAAGTATGGGTACTTATTGCTATAGCAAATGCTTATTCATGGCCACTTCACCAAATTGACATCAATAATACCTTTTAACATGAGCATATTGATAAGAAAATTTACATGTTGCCACTCGAGGGGTATAGAAAAGCTAAACCATATCACCTTTAAAGAGCTCATTGTATGGTCTTAAGCAAGTGTCTAGAAAGTGCAACTTAGAGATTTCTAACTTTCTTGTTGCACATGACTTTGTTCAATCCAAACATTATCATTTACTTATAATAAACAAAGTAAAGATGATTTTATGGTTGTATTTCTTTATGTTGATGATATGTTGATTATTAGTCCAAATAAGGTTCTTGTAGAGACATTGAAGAAGCAATTGGATGAGGCATTCACCATTAAAGACTTGGGATTGGCTTGATATTTTCTTGGGTTAGGGTTTTGTCAAACACTAGTGGGTTGTTTGCTTAATCAATGTAAATTCTACCTAGATGTGCTCATGGAAATAGGGTTGATAGCTGCGAAGCCTACTAAGTTTCCTTTTCCAAGTGGACTTAAATTGGATAACGAGACAAGAGATTAACTAGATAATCCTACTTATTTTTGTTACTTGGTTGGTTGTATGTCTTACACTCTAACTCAACCTAATATAAGCTTTGTTGTTCATTACTTGAGTCAATTTTTTGTCAAAGCCTCATACTATTCACTTGCAAGTTGTCTTTCTTGTCATTAAATACTTGGAATGGACATTATCTTCGAAGCTATTTTACCCTGCAAAAAATGCTCTTGCTTTTAGAGCTTATTCAAATTTGAATTGAAACAAGCAATTGTTTCATACTTTCTCTACCGAAGGGAAGTATAGAAGTTTAGGAACTGCTATAAAGGAGATTTTGTGGACTTCTTACATTTTGTGTGATTTATTTATTCCAATTTCTCTTCCAATTCATATGTACTCTAATAGTAAACCTACTCTCCTTATTGCTTCAAATTCTTATCTACATGCTAGGATGAAACATATAGATATGGACATAATTATGCAATTTGTGTGAGGTCACAATTCTTCTAGATTCCTTCAAGCAGATTGTATTTCCTCTCATTTACGAGTCACTTATTTGGTTACCAAGTCTTTGGGAGAACAACTTTTTAAGTTTAAGTTGGCACTCCAAGAAGCACCTACTTAAGGGAGGGATGCAGAGATTTATGTATATATATAATTTTAATTATTCACTCATGCACACATAAAGTTGAAACACTTGTCAATCATCAATAGGATGTTCGGTTCAATAATTAGTTAAGCAGTTGCTGGTAGTATGAAGGACAAATTGTACATATTAGATTGTTAACTGATTCATTTTCTTCTTCAATGTTATTCTTTTGAACAGACTCCGCAATAGTAATGGAGATTTCTCACTGGAATGCATGATCAAATTTCTCGAGGGGTATCAAAGGTAGGCTAGTGGTCGAAAGGTACGGAAACCTTTTTATTTTTTTTTGGGATTTGCAGTCTCAATGTACATTGTGGATTTAAAAACAAAAAAGATTAAAAAATGACCTATACTTAAAAGGCTAATTTTTCCACACATGGGATTTCGCAAAGAAAATGGAAGATTGAAAGACAATAGGATGTCACAATAAAAGAGGCAATGTTATATGAAAAATTGTATTTTCATCATTTTTCTAGTTTCTTTTCAATCAAATATGCGCTCTGATCTATCCCATACTGTAAATGTACAGATTCACGAGCTCTATTGGTTAGAAAACTGCTTTCATTCCTTATCAAAGGATCAGACCTGCAAGAATGAGTGAAGTCATAACAAGATAGTCGTAGTGGAAGGTGCAGCTGGATCACCTCCTTGCGGTTCCATCAGCAAAAGAATCGCTATTGCTGAAGCAATCCAGTGAAAATGAAAATGAAACAACTACTTGCATTTTTACTATGTATTTTGCAAACTTATATGACTCGCACCCTTTTTTCTTTTCTCTTCTTCTTCTTCTTCTTCTTCCTTTATTTATTTATTTTTTTAAGAACATTATTTTCACTAATTCTCGATAATACGCTCCTTAATCATTTACATCGGATCCGACAAAGTACAGAGTATCCTTCAAAATGATACAAAATTAAAATGGTGTCCGATGAAGAACCCACCAAGCCGCTATACATAGAAACCGAAGATATTTATTTCTCTTTATTTGAAAGATTAGCTGATCCACAGAAGAAATTTATATACACATCTGCTATTCATTAACTCGGGTAATGTCTGTTTGTTTTCTAACGTTTTATTCTTTGTCATTTTTGTCCAAAAAACTCAGTAAAAAGCCGCTCACAATTCTACGTATCACAGGATGTGGAATATGGCGGCATAACCTACCATCTAAATATGCAACAATTCCTGACAACACAAACTGGCCAATGCCCCATCTCCAAGTTAACTGGGTTTTTCCCTGGTCATTGGTAGAATTCGCAAGATCCTCAGCTTTGTCGTCGTCGTCGTTCTTGGAGTCCTTCCTGATGTTGGCTATAACCTTGCTGGCTTGATTCTTTAGCATGCGAATGGTGAAGCTCACCAGCAGGTGTTCAGCCAATGTCATCACAGTCGGACCTATTTTCCATTCCTGCAGTGAGAATTCTAAACATTAGTAATAGGAAGGGGAGTGTGAGAAAGGGTGAACAATCAATGAATTAACGACATGATCTTAATGAATTGATGATGTGATCTTAAGCTCCAGTATGAATCAATCTATCCATTATCCAAAGTGTCACAAGTGAAGAAACATTATTGCCTTCAAGAGCAGTGGCAGCAGTTGGAAGTGACTCATTTGGATTATCATACTAAGTTGATAGCTAAATTTGTTTTAAGAGTTTTTTGGAGCTTTTCAACCTATTCCAGAGATAAAATTAAGCTCGGGGATTCTACTACTTAAGGCACATGTGTCACTCTATTTTGCTTCATTGTCTTCCAGTTCTTATTGCCCATGTAATTTCCAACATGTCTCTTAGGCACCATAAGATCAGGACAGAATTCCACCATGATTTGTCCTTCAATTGTAATGACCCTATTTAGGTGACGGCCAAAGTTGAACTGGTTGTTCAGAATTAGATGGTGCAAGCATAACTCTCTTCGCGCTTATGCAAATGCTTGCCTAAGAAACAGAAAGAATCTCTTCCCTAATAGCCTACCATGAACTTCATCTAACTAAAAATTCAAGCCCCACAAGAAGTTCACAATTCAATGTTTCTCCAACATCTTACTGAACTTTGGTCCATTTCTTGCTGCAACTCTATCTAACATGTTGTAAAAATCAGTTCTGCTCATGTTCCCTTGAGCAATAACACAAATATTCATGTGATATCAAATCATTAAGACAAATTTCCAAGTTGAAGTAAGTCTCCCAAATAGCATCCCACACCTCTTTTGATGTCTCATAGAACAACTACGAAGTTCCATTCCAAGATTCATAGAATTTATCAACCATGTCATGACAATTGGGTTTTTAGCTTCCATAGTTTTCAGCAACGTTTTCAGGCCAGTGAGATATCTTAACGTTTTCGTGAAAGAGAGAATCAGTTGATCTTAAGCCCTCTGAAAGGAATATATTCTCAATAATTTCAGCTGCTTTTCCCATTGAAAAGAGGCAAATTTCAGTATATACCAAATAGTTTCAATACGATGTATGAAGTTACCAAAAGGAGATATATGATCCCTAATATTGACTTTCAAAGAATCCATAATATGATTTAAGCAGTGAAAGCATTAAATTGGAATGACATAAAATGATATAATACAAGTTTCTTTTCCTCCTATTAAGCTTATTCTAGGAGGTTTAAGACTTAATAAAACCACTATTTGATATGTTTGCTACATTGCAGTAGCTATAGTAGTTAGTTGTCGATAAATAAAAGGCTGTAGTGATCAGAAATAAATAAGTAGATTTACTGTTTTAAATAAAACATGCTTAACTGGCAATAAAGTAGCTAACAAGTCTTCTAGAAGATTCTGGAAATTACTTAAAGAATATAAATAAGAAGCAGGAAGTGGCGAAGCTGTCTTTGGTCAGGTATTTTTCTTTACTACAGAGAAGTCGAGTTGGTCTGAGGAATTTTGCGAGTTCGGTTCCTGAACTTCATTGTGTGCCCTAGCTTGTAATTTTACGTTTGATTCCCTATTATTCTGCACTTGTATTCTATCATAAAGAACCACACAGAAAGATGACTTGAAGGACCTAAGAGTCTGTACGATCCAAGATGAACACAACAATATCATGTCATTAGTTACTGGTTTAAATTGGAAATCAAGAAATGACAACTAGAATGACAGGCATGTGACACTTACATTTTGTCCTCGAAGATGACTTAAAGGGTGAGAAGAAGTTGAAGGATCTGCTTTCAACAATGCTTTGCTTACAAGGAACCCTTTCACTCGATCAACGATCTCCTCTGTAAGGGAACTGTTTGGAGGCAGATTTTTAAGTAGAACCTGTTGACATTGGGCCAAAACCACGGAGAGAGAGAGAGAGAGAGAGAGAGATGAGGTAAATAACAGCTGGCAGTGGGCAACGCTAATAACTTAACAGATTACTTCTCACTGTAATGCATTCAAAATTGATTAAGCAAATTATATAGTATGCCCTAAGAGGTGAAACGCATGTTTACTAATATTTAAAGAAATATTATACAATTATGAATTATATAAAAAGAATTATAAAAATATCAATACCATATCATATCTTTAAGATGTAACACCCATAATAATATGAATCTTACATTTAAAAAATATGATAATAACAAAATATTATCAAGCTTATATCACATTTTAAAAATACGATACTAATATTAACGTATTATTATATTTCAAAAATGTAATATAAGCTTAATCCAACTTGAAAAAATTGAAGTGATATAGACATTATATCGTATTTACAAAACGTAAAATATTCGTATTAGTCCATTATCACATTTGATAAATACGATATAATTTTGATCTATGATAAATTAGATCATTCTTTTAGGTTACGTTCAAACTGATGTAACTTTTAATTGAGGAAGAATTTTTCTTATTATTATATTTTTTCGAAAAGTGATTTTGAAGTACTACAATGAAATAATTAGGACTTATCCAATTGATACTGTTATAGGCTTGAAAAACTCCTTTTATAGACCATGATTGGCTATTCTATTTTTAGATAATATTTTAGGCTTATGTCGCATCTTTAAGATATTATATAATAAGCTTGGTATTTTAATAATTTTTTTTATGCAATTTTTATTTTTGTAATTTCTTTTTTATTTTTTTTTCATTTTAATGTTAAACAAGTAATTTTCTCATGCCTTTTAAGTGTAGAAGATAGGTTGATATGCAAGTTAACAGAGTCAAGTTATATCGAGATTTACAACATTTGACTTTCTTCATAGCTTTCTTCCACTGGACTAAAACATTCCTAACTTCTGTAATCCTACCAATCAACATTCAAGTATTTACAGAATTCCTCCTCCTTAGTTACTTAATAAATAAAGGCCCGAATGATCACAGCCTCGAAAGCTTTCTGTTTAGCTCTTCAAACTTTCCTTTAAGCAGAAGGTACTGCTCTCATGCCTCACTTGTATCACAACCTAATTATCACAGTGCACAACTTTCTGGAAACACACATATTTATCATGGATCATAAATTTAAGGAACAAAAGATTCGATCAGCGACTAGAAATGAAACATAAATATCCCTGTGACATACTAATATATAGAATATCAAGTGTGCCAAAGATAAATTAAACACATTACCACTATCACATACTAAACATATGATCTCACCTGGTTCTCAATCACTCTCACTCGGAGGTATTCCTGCTTATATATTGCATCCAACATAGCTTGTAGGTATCCTTCAATATATAACTGCATTGTTCAAAAATATTATCAGACTTATCACACAAATAAACAATGCGCAGAAACTTTCCTTCAGCAAAGAGTTGCACATGCGCATGCATATAATACTTGTGTGATTTCCCTTAGTCACTTGTTAACTATACCAAGAATGCAAACCGTACTGATGGTTCAAGATTTTTATTTTTTATTTTTAAATTGCCTCATGGTCTTATGAACTACTAGCTGAGGACTGAATGAACGAGAACCACACTGATAGACAAATGAACAACTTTCTCAAAGCTCAAGATTTTTATTCATCCACTTGATACCTCATCAACGCCAGGACTTTGATCAAGCATGATTGTTCTGTCCGGGCCTCCTCCCATTAAAGCACTCCCAAGGACTGATGGTTCCATGGCCAGTTTTAGTATCCCTTGGTGAAATCCATTAATCTAAGGAGACAATAAATACAAAACTAAGTCAGTGACTTTTCTCAATTGATAAAGAATATACATTTCATACTACATTCAATATGGTACCATTCCATCAAATCCATTAGTTTCTGCTCCCTTAAGGACACAGTCTGATATTTCAGTGACAGCAGCATATAGAACATGAGATCCAGTAGTTCTCAACTGCAAAATATAAATTATTAGAGATGCCAAATGGATTCTATGGAAGCAAATAAGTCATCCAATTGCACTAACTTACAGTTTTTCCGAGATCACCAAAATAGCGTTTGGTCCCTGAGAAGCCTCTGCCCCGAATACTTTTGTTAATCAATTTGAAGGTACCTATATATAAGAAACACAATAGGTATAAGATGCAGGCAATTCCTGTCAGTTGTCTTATCTTTTCTCCTGATCTTTCTGAAGATGTTCATAGAGATAACGTGAGTAAGTTCCAGAGTTCTTTTATGCTAAAGAGGGAGAGAAAAAGATTCTGCTATTGCACCAATAACAATAGAAACATTATAAAGACTGCTAATAAATGTTTTGACTGCTATCAACATAAGAAAACCTACAATAAATGACCTTTGCAACCAGTCTAGGGATCGTCTACCAAAAAAACAAAACAGACAAACCCTGCTCAACTAAGTGAACCACATGTCGGCAAAGCACGAATGGAAAAGGATTGCATTCATGGTTCTGATTAAGCTGCTGTGAACATTAAGTTTACACAAAACAAAGATCAAATGACTTGTTTCCCCAGATGTGATGAAAGCACAAGAAAGAAGTGAAATAATACCTAAGGTGATGCCTGGAAGCCTCATCAAAGCATGGGATGGATCAAAAAAGACATCCAAAGATGATGAAGCTAGGTCATCAAAGATGGATGCAAAACTAGGAGGGAGGAATGGACTTCCTTTGGCAATGTAGATCGCCCTCATGGCATACCTGGGTAATCATGCTAACCCTACAGTTACAAACTCAAGAAATAAACACAAAGTGAAATATAAAGGGCAAGCTCACCAAGAATAATGCTGGGCACATCGCATAGATAATTCACGCATAGTTATCAATGCATGAGTAACCAAGACACCATTGAGCTCCACCACCATATTTTTAATGGGAGGAACCTACATTAGTTGGGATAGAAAGCATTATATAAACAAAATACTACAAACATGGAGTACAATGTAATGGTGTTGTACATGCTGAAAATATGCAAACCATGACTTTCATGCTATTTGAATAATCTCCAACAAACCTTCACGACACTGTGTATGAAGGACCTCAATGTCTCTTGTGCTGAGCTATAACTTGAATATGAATCGCCAGGAAGGAAGTTTGCAATAATCTACAAGAAAAAATTTAACTTATTCACAATTTGGATAAACAGCAACACAAATGACATAAATTAGCACAATGTAGAATGAAAGTAGCACCAAACCTTAATTGGATGAATCTCAAAATGATCAAAGTAGTATTGCTGACTTGGACTATCTGATTTACTTAGGGAAGATCTCCAAAATGGAACAATTCTCATTAAAGTCACCTCATCAAGGTTCAAATCAATTGGCTGCCCAAACAGGGGAGAACATCAAATAGACAATTGTAAAAGCAAATGCATATTGAAGAAATCCACTCTAAATCCTAGTTACTACATCATGAATCAAATTTACTAAATGTTTTCATAGATAATGCATATCGAGTGTACATAGATTGAGTGTATGGCTTCATGCAATATATGAGAACACAGAGGTCCGGTTATATTACTCAAATAAATGCATTGATTGCATGTTAGTTCTCTTATGATGTGTTAGTAGGAAAGTAGCCATTAAAATGAATCAATTCACTATGAATAAAGGTTGGTATTTTACAAGTTTATGATTTAAAGAAAACCTCCATTTACACATATATATATTAGATGTATATTTTATTTGATTACTGTGATTTTCTTTTTCCAGACTTCCTATAGCATACAATTCTAGTCATTTGTAGGAAACAGGCCATTGATAAAAATGCATTCACTACGAATAAAGGTTTGAAGTCTACATTATAAGATGAGTAAAGAAAACCTCTATCTATATATTTTTACATTATATACGAATATATTATTTGACTATTATAATCTTTTGCCATAGACAATTATAACAGAGTTCCTGTAAAAGATAGATTCTAGTCATGAATTTATGCTAGGGAAAAAACATAAATATTTTATTTAATTAGAACCATTAATAAGGACATAAAATGCTGGCAAAAAAAAAAAAAAAGAAAGAAAATGGACAATTTGGACACTAACTGGTAAGGAATCAAGGGAATATTTATGGAATACCATGTTCGCAAGAAGCTAATAATTTGACCAGAAGGCAAAGCAATGACTCTTCATGGGTAATGTGAAAGATGATTCTAGCTAGTGGGAAATGTAGATTCAAATGGAACCAAGTTCGAAAGTTTCTATCTTTTCTGAAATATTGAAGAAAAGTAGCAAGAAGGAAAAATGTGAAACCAATTCTCCCTTATCCGTACATTAGATTGCCAAAATCTTCATACCACATTGATCAAACCTGGTGCAACATAATCTTCATGCCCCTTTTTATAACAAGAAGATAGTAGAAAACTATAAGAACTCATTCCAACAAAAGAAGGCATAGATACAGAACATGTGATCCTCGCATCACATTAGTACTAGTTTTGAAACTACAGGAAAAGGGGATGAAAATCCTGGGCTAAGTAATAAGCATGTTACCTGCAGGATAACAGATGAGTATTGGACTTGTTTAACACTTGAACTTGTGGATTGCAGGACAACAATTAGTCTTAACAAACATTCATTTGAATCGTCAACATCTAGGAGATGTCTCCGAAGCATTGCTGCAAAAGGTGCTCCTGCCCACTTAGGTTCCACATTAACCGACTGCATGAACAGGGCCATCCATATCAGGCAGAGGACAGATCAAAAAATACCTTTCTAATTTTTAGAGGACAAATTGACCAGCAAATGCGTGATTTACCTGTACAGTTATCTGGCTGTACTTCTGTTCATCAGTAATCAAAGCATCCAGATTGACACATCCAATCCTTGAATTAACAACTGGTTTATAGATGGAAAATCCATTCACCTCTGCGTCCTTTAAAAATTTATAAGGTACAGACAAGTCAATCTTAGCAGATGGAAAATTGAAAGGAGAAACAAAAGATTGCCAAGGCTACAGAAGAGCTGCTTTGAGATTTTATATATCATATAAATTTCAAAGACTGACAGAATTCCATAGATTACTTGTGTAGAGAAAAGAAAAACAAGTGTATATATTGATGTATTAAAATCTGTACATATAAGATGTGATGTGTATAGATAGTGTGTTCCTAACAATTGGTGTACTAATTTATACCTTACACTATATTAATAACACTGTTTAGTAAATATAATATTATTTAAATGCTATTCTATTCTATAACATACCCTCTCAAGTTAAAGCATTAATGTTGATCATGCCCAGTGTTAGGGTTCTATTTTTGTAATATATTTGTTTTAGCGAAGGCTTTTCTTTTTGTATATATTGTAATATAGAAGGGAATTTTTTTCATTTTAGTTAAAGCCGTACTATTATTAGAAATTTTTACTTATAGAAAGTAATACCATTTCACTAGTTTTAATGCCTCCTTTTACAAGGCCCAAAAATATCCACAAAATTTTTTACAAATGTGTAAGTATTCTTCTAGATTGAAGCTTTTATTTATTATGTTAATTGATTATGACTGACGACACTGGTTATATGTACATTATTCTCATGTACACACACATCGTAGCCTTATAATACTATCAGAATTAATAAAAGTGCGTTATTTATTTTTCCATTCATACCCATGTCCCTGATATTACTGTTGGCTTTCTTTCTTATTTATGTTACTCACAGGTTTACGCTTTGTTAGCCAGCGTTGCATGCAAATTAGGCTTGCTTACTATTATAGAGAGAAAACAATAAGCATTGTACGGTTCGTTTATATACTAGAGAAAGCTCTTAATCGTAACAGTTGATATCAAAACTTAGGTTATTCCAGTAAGAACCACCATGACACGATAAGAGAAAGTGAGTAAGAGACTAGATAGCCTAGAGGAAATTCTCAAAGAATTGTCCAAGCGAATTGATGATTTAGTAAGAGACTAGATAGCCTACGAAGGATATCAAGTTGTTGAAGAACTTTCTATTTGATATGAAACAATATTTTGCCGCTATAGGAATGTATGATGAGAGAACAAAAGTCACTATGCCTACAATGTACTTAACTGATGATGCTAACTCGTGGTAGTGCACTAAGTATAAGGAGATCTAAAGTGGCAATGCTCATAGGGGTATGTGGGCTGAGATGAAAACTAGGTTACGAACTTAGTTTTCCCTAGAAATATTAAGTACAATGTATAAAAGAAGTTGAGGAAACTTCGACAAGGTTATAACATCAGAAAGTATATTCGTGAGTTCTCGACATTAATATTGAACATCAAGTGCATGGTCGAAGATGATAAACTATTTTACTTCTTGGAAAAATTGAAGCTCTATGCTAGGAATAAGTTATAGAAACAATGAGTTACGAACTTGGCTACAAAACAAGCAGCAGTTGAGTGCTTGACTGATTGCACTCATGACAATAAAGGGAAGAACATGTTGATAGAACACGAAGGTAGAAAGTCGATTAAGTCAGGTAAACCCGAGAGTGGGAGAGCCCCAAGTTCAAGTAGTAACAGTAGCAACACTAGAAGGGGTTAGAGGAAATCCTACAACTCTCATTAGTCTGGAAAGAGGAGGGTAACTAATAAAGGTAAAAAGCCCTCATTCTCATGTTTTCTGTGTAATAACTCGTATAAAGTAGTTAAATGTTTGTATCGGGCTGCACTCAATGCCATGGCACAAAAAGCAGAGAGTGTACATCCAGATGAAGAGTCGGAGAGTGATGGGGAGGATCAACTCCGAATGGGCGCATTGCATATGTTTTCGGCTGTTGGAAAAAGTTTCTCGACGCAACGTAAGCCTAAGACCGACAATAAGTTAATGTATGTTTAGTTAAGCATTAATGACAAGAGTGTTAGTGCAATAGTAGACTCCAGTGCTATACACTACTTTATTAATGTGCTTAAGGTGGAAAGGTTGAGGTTGGTGCTTGCTGAAGATACTAGCCAGATTAAAGCTATTAACTCCAAAGCCCATCTTGTTTGAAGAGTTGCAAGAGGAGTAAAAATAAAGGTTAGAGATTGAAGTAGAAATCTCAACTTCATAGCTGTTTCATTGGACAACTTCAACATAGTCCTTAGAATAGATTACTTGAAACAGGCTACAGTTGCTCCTATGCCCACAGTAAATTACTTATTAATCATGGGTGAAAAGCCATATAGTGTGACAATTCCAACTAAAAAGAAAGCTTAAACATCAAAAGTTGACTTTCTTGACTGTTCTTATAAAGAAAGAAGAAGCAAGAAAGACGGAGATACCAAAGGTAATAAAGAGTGTCTTAAAAGAGTATAATTCTATTATGCCTAAAAAGCTTTCAAAGAAGTTACCTCCTAGACGACTGGTGGACCAAGAGATTGAGCTAATTCCTAGTACCAAATTACCCGCTAGAGCTCCTTATAAAATGTTGCCTCTCGAACTTACAAAATTGAAGAAACAATTAAATAAGTTGTTAAAAGAAGGCTTCATTCGATCTTCAAAAGTATCATACAAGGCTCATGTTCTATTTTAGAAGAAGTAGGATAGGATTTTGAGATTGTGTGTCTACTATCGGGCTCTAAATAAGTTAACAGTAAAGAATCATTATCTGATTCCTCTAATTGCTGATTTATTCGATCAATTGAGCAAGGCCAAGTACTTTATAACGTTAGATCTTTGCTTAGGCAATCATCAGGTTCATATAACTGAGGGTGATGAGCCCAAAACAACGTATATAACTTAATATGATGCTTATGAGTTCTTGGTGATACCCTTTAGTCTCACTAATGCTCCTACAACATTTTGCACCTTAATAAATAATGTATTTCATAAATATCTTGACAAATTTATAATTGTTTATCTAGACAACATTGTTGTGTATAGTAAGACTATGTGAAGCACTTATGAATGGCTTTCAAGAAGTTGCAAGAGAATTATTTGTACGTAAAACGCGAGAAATGTACTTTTACCCAAAAGTATATCAACTTCATGGGTTATGTTGTTGAAGAAGGGAAGATTTGGATGGATATAGCAAAAGTAGAAGCAATTAGGCAATGACTAGTGCCTAAGAGTATAACAAAGCTGCGATCCTTCTTTGGCCTCGCATATTACTAGAGAAGATTTGTCGTAGGATATTTCTATCAAGTTTTACCCCTTACAAATCTGTTGGAGAAGGACCAAGCATGGTCATGGGATGAGAGATGTTAGAGTGCCCTCGAAGAGTTGAGGCGTATAGTGACAGAAAAGCCAATTCTCGTACTTCCTGACATTTCTAAACCTTTCAAAGTTTATATGGATACCTCAAACATTGCATTAGGTGGAGTGTTAATGCAAGAGAGTCATCCACTGGTATAAGAGAATAAGAAGCTGAATCAAATTGAGTGTAAGTACTCAACCTAAGAAAAGAAGTTACTTGCAATCATTCACTGTTCAAGGACCTGGAAACATTACTTGTTGGGATCAAATTTTCTAGTAAAGACAGATAATTTTGCTGCCAACCATATATTGACTCAACCGAAACTCTCGGCCAAAAAAAGCCAAATGGCAAGAATTCCTTGTAGAGTTTGATATAAAGATTGAGTATCATAGCAAGTGGACTAATCAAGTAACAAATGCTTTGAACAGACAAGCTAATATAGCTTCCTTAGTGTAGATTGCATACCAGTCGGCGAGTCGAATCTCAACTTCAATTCAAGAATAGATCAAATAGCATATAGGTCAAGACCTATTGGGTTTCTCAAGCAATTAGTTAAGGAAGGGAAAACTCGCAGATTTTGGGTAAAAGGCAACCTCATTTATACAAAGGGGTGCCAATTATATATCCTAAAAGTGGGCAACTTGAGAAAGATACTCATGGGAGAATGCCATAATACTTGATGGGCTAAGAATCTCAACTAGTAGAGGACATTAAGTTTATTGAAACAAGGCTATTATTAGTTGGATATGAAGGAGGATGTGATAAATTACACAAAAACTTACTTAACTTGCCAACAAGATAAAGTTAAGAGACAAAAGACTATAGGCATGTTAGAGCTACTTCCAATGCCATCTTGCCTATGAGAGAGCATCTCCATAGATTTTATTACTTCCCTACCAAAAGTAAGGGAGCACTGATTTATTTTTATTGTTGTTAATAAGTTCTCTAAGTAAACCACATTTATTTCTACCACAAAGAGTTTAAGCGCAAAAGAAACATCCCAACTTTTATTCAATCATGAGGTGAAATTCTGGAGTATGCCTAAAAATATTGTGACTAATAGGGACGCTAAGTTTACGGAGAAGTTTTAGACAAAATTGTTCCACCTCTTAGGTTTCAAGCTATGGATGACCTCCAACTATCATCAGCAAAGTGATAGACAAACAGAAAGATTCAACAATTTGCTAGAGGAATACTTTCGATAATTTGTTAGTGCCAACTAAAGGAATTAGGTTGACTTACTGAATATCCCTTAGTTCCATTTTAACATCCAGCAAAACTCTTTCTCCAATAAGAGCCCTATAAGAATCATCATAGGTTAGCAGAGTTCAAAAGTAACGAAAACATACCTTAAGAAAGCTTCCAAAAAGATGAAGAAACTGGTAGATCAAAACCGCCAATCTAAAGAATTTAATGTTAGAGGTCAAGTCCTCATAAAATTTCTTCCAGAACAGGTCAAATCATTGAGGAATAAGGACAAAATATTAATCTAGAAGTACATTGGTCCAATTCTTATTATCTAGAAGATTGGAAGAGTAGCTTATAAGGTTGAGCCTCCTGTGTGGTTGAAGGTCTATTCAGTTTTTCGTGTCAATATCTTGAAGCCATATTATCTAGACATAGAAGACCCATATCGTAATGTGTCTAAGCGATTGCTTGTTAAGATCGAATTCAACCTGAGTTAATCCGTAAAAGACATCCTTGTAGAGCGAAGAATCAAAGATCCTACCACTAGAGAAAAACATATAGAGTATTTAGTCAAGTGGAGAGATTAAGGAGAAAAAGATACTACTTGAAAGACTGAAAAAGACTTTAAGCCCTTATTTATGAGAAAGTCAGCTTTGCCAGCTAAAAGACCTTCACCACTAGATCTAAGCTTTAATATATATTACCGAAGACGTTAATAGAATTAAGTGAAGGAGAATATCAGGTTTCCATTTTTGTAAAATACTTGTACTAGAAAAGACTTATTTTTTTATACAAATTGTAATATAGAGAGATTTTTTTCATTTCAATTAGGACTTTACTATTGTTGAAAATTTCTACTTTTAAAAAGTGATACTATTTCACCAGTTTTAATGTCTTCTTCTGCTAAGCTCAAAAATATCTATAAAGCTCTTTATGAGAGTATGGGTACTCTTCCAGATTAAAAGTCTTACTCATTATGTTAGTTGATCACAACTGACAGTACTTGTTATATATATATTATCTTCGTGCAAACACGCATCGTAGCTTTATAATACTGTTAGAATTAATAAAAATATACTATTTATTTTTCCATTCATGCCCATGCCCTTGCCCTTACCCTTGCCCTTGATATTACTCGAGCTGGATGCTCTCTAATGATGTGACTATACCCTCAAAAGCAACTATGAATTCTTAGTCCCTCCTTTACCTTTTGTCACTTGGCATAAGGTGGTGTGAAGACACATTATTATCACCAGGCATGCATTCCTTCTAGAGTTGACATGGCTAAGAAAACTCCAAAAATTGGATAAGATGATGACAGGAGGCATTGCAACTTCCACTACCTGCTATTTATTTATACAGGGGTAAGAAGACCAATCCCACTAATTTTTTAATTGTTCCTTTTGCTCCCAAGTCTAGGTGAACATGTGGGAGGCTCTTGTTTGTTTGCCTACTTACCATGATTGATCCGGTGTTACTATTGGACTTGTCACCACAATTAATTATAAATTTGCCAAGATCAAATTCTGGAGAGCTTCACTTGCAGCTAGAGTTTATTGCTTATAAGAACAAGGAATAGTGTCCAACTTGGGAAGCAAGTGCCTCGTCTAAGCTCTTTAGCCAACCAACTTTTAGTTACTCTAAAGCTTCATCAAAGCTCCTTTTAAGTTTGCTCTTTTTCCCCATAATGTTTTTATCTACACTGTTTTTACAAGTCAGAGTAGCTGTGTGAACCTTTCTTGTTGAATTGACGGTTGTAATTCTTCTTTACATTAATAAAATTTTGCTTATCCAAGAGAAATAATCATTCTTTCTAGATGAGGCCAAGGTGTCTTCCATTCTTCTTCATATTCTTCCAAAACTGCATTGATGCTAGATGTCTAACAAACAACTACAGAAGGTAACTGCTACATAGCGCTGTAAGGACAATCACTATTCATACAAATCAGCATGCTCCAATTAAGACCTTGGAGTTCCTCCTTTAAATATCTGAACCTTTGTTTTTGGATAATCAGTAACGACATTGATTTAAAGAAGATATTTTTAATTGGAGACAACCATGAAACACCGAAGCAAATATTAAATAATGCAACTAGTGGTTAGCATAGGTCAAAATCCTTACATTACAAGGATACATGTGAAGTCGAAACAAAATGATAAGAAACATGACCTAAAAGCATAATCTCAAGCTAAATTCATGTAGATTGCTGCTGTTTTAATTGTACCTAAAATTTTAAGTAAAACAACTCAACAAATTTTGACAATATTTGCAAATTGACAAATTTAATAAGTAATAATTAAAGAAAATTAATAGGGAAAGGCGCCACTTCATTTTTGAAAGGAGATAACTTTGTGGAAATGGCACCCAGAAGATGAATGTATCTTTGTTGATGTTGCAAGCAGTAGAAGCCATGTTAAAATAAGTAAACTATAACAAAGGGGTTCTGGAGATTCATTAGAAGTGGAAAGAGAAATACAGAACAAATGAAATATAAAGGAGGGAACTAGAAAATTCAAAGTGAACAACATTGTTTATCATGATGGCAATCGGCATTGTAACTATTAGTGAAGGTTAGAGTGTAACCTCAAGCCCAAGCATGTGGATTGTGAAACTAGGAACCCTTAGTCGAATCTTTTGACATGGATCGAAGGGTCTATTTACTTTGAATCTGTTGCTCATGTCACAAATGCGTAAAACCCTTTTCGAACCTTCTGCATATACTTCATATCCCAACGTCACTAAGTCTCTGTATTTACCAGACCTGCTCCCAGCACCATGTGATTTTTCCTTTGAAGCTAAACGAGACAAAAATCCATCATGCCTTTGGCCTTTTAAGAAAGGTTTCCATTTCCGAACTTTGTCTAGGTTTATTTCACGTAATAGATGTATACCTAGAGAAAAATAAGCTGTCAATTCTCCAACGATGAACACAGGGAACATTTTGATCGAGGGAAGAAAAAAAAAAAAAAAAGAACACAAAGAAGATGGAGCTATGAAGTTTTGGTCCACTTCATAATTAAATGGTTCCAGAATAATATATAGTGCATTCATAATTAGCTCAACTAAGATGGACCAAATTTAACCTATCTACGTAACAATGTCAAACCCAATAAAGGTGAAATACAACATGGATAAGATCAAGCAATAGGAACGAAACTCCCTGACAAAATTTTTCTCGTCTCTAGCAGATCTTGTGGACATGTCATACATAAAGATGAGTCTACCGAGATTTCTCGCTTTGAATTTGACATGATGGCTACATAAACATTTCCCCCAATATCTTTACATGACTTAGTTTAACCAAAATTCTTTTGTATAATTTTTGAGTGAACAAATATCCTTTCTCAATTTATTTCAAATATATTTCAGCTTAAAGAGCCTTGGACTTATGCTACTTCTTTTAGAGCATCAATTGTGCAGAGGCATAGCACTGACAAAGACCTTATAAAAACATTACTATTTTCAATTTAATTGCTCGAGAAATAGGTTAAAATGCCATTGCTCCAGAACTAGATTTTTAAAAAAGTTTCCTGGCAAACTATTTTGGCAAATACAGTTGCAAAATCACAGATAAAAGTTATGATTTTGCTTCGACCATCTGGGTGGTGGAATTCGTAAAAAAATCGCTTGTAGAAGATGTGATTACAATTCGCATATAGAACATGTGATTTATAAATTGCAATTTCTATCTACAATTTCAGCTTGCAATGTGCCCAACACAACTCCCTCAGCTAAAGCCTATCATCTTCCTCAGTTAATACAAATTGCAGCTTGTATAGCAATTTCTTTACGCCTAATCTTCACTCCCATTGTATTCCTTAGCTACACAAATTGCAGCTTGTATATACAATTTCTTTAAGCCTCTGTTCTTGGGTGAAATCTTTAAGCCTCAATTAACACAAATCACAGCTTGTACATGCCATTTCTTTATGCTCTTGGGTGAAAATCTTCACTAAAATCACATGTTTTACATGTGATTACTGTGTAAATTTTGACCAAACTGAAACCAAGGTTCCTAGCTGCAATTTTGTAACCATATTTGCCAAAATAGTTTCCCAAGAACCACTTTCTAAAAATTAGTTTTGGAACAAAGTGCATTTTCACCTATTCATCCAATTATTCAATTGCTGTCTCCGAAAATTATTGATGATTAATTTGGATTTTCGTACTCTCATATGTGCCTTATTTGTACTCTTGTTCTGCATGTATATTGTTTTGGAGTTATTTGTGTCCTACTTATATCTTATAAATATCAATTAGGATGGTCATATTTTGTGTCTTGAACATGCTTTTATTTTTATCTACATTTCATTTGTATTTTATTTTCACACATGAGCAGAGTGAAAAAAAGTGTAAATAATGTACCAGAACTAAACAGTAAGACCATTCAAACATTCCATGCATTTTTATGATGCGCATAACTTCTACAATATCTTAAAATTGTTGAGGTTTTTCCAATTAATTTTATGTCTTATTTATTGTGCCAAGAGTTATATCAAAATATTGACCTGATCATGAAGTTGACATAGGAGAAGCTTTGCTTATACAACAGGTTGTTGAATTTCAAACTGCAAATACATTCAATTTAATAATAGAAGAAAAAACCATGTCTGCATGTTATTTAGCATCCCTTTGTTGCAAATGTTTCTAAGCGGTAAATAATTATGAAGCTATGATCTGATCAAAAAAAGACAAGGAACATAACTGGTTACTTTCTGTTTTATCTAGAAAATATAAGAACATGGGGAATGATATTGCGAGATTATTGCGAGATATTTGCTTGATCTGGATAGATACCCATAACAAAGATAATTTTCTGTCTGGTATTTCTTTGGTAGATTTTTATAAGGCATGGTTTAGACTGCCAGCTATCTATTTAGACATTTTTCTTCTCAAAACAATGAATAAAGGGAAAAAGTTAATACCATTTATCTGGATAACCAATTTGTGTGGAAGAGTTAAATCATCCCATACATAATTAGTTCTGCTTTCTGGTTGAAGAACCTCGGACTCTGATGAATCCTGCAATTGTCAGAGAAAATTTTAATTTCATCTACTTGATATACTTTTGAATAATTCAAATATGAATATGAGTAGGTAATTAAGATGAGTGGCAAAGAAACAACCTTCTGATAATAAGTGATAAGAGCATCATGCAAGCAATTTTCAATACAATATGGAATCTGTGCATTTGGTGGCTTGTAGAAATGCATAACAAGAGAAGAACCTTCTTCTACCACATGAACATTTGCAAATTCCATCGTATTATCATTTGTCACATTCCCTGGATCTGACTGGATCCTAAATTTCAAAAAGAAGCATCCAAGAGAAGCAACACAAACAGGACCCGACAAACTAACTTCAGAATCAGTCTGTCGAAATTGAACATATTTTACAGAATTGTCATCCATACTCCGGTGCTTTCTAATGAGATTCTCAAATAAATTGAGTTCACTCCTGGTAATCACATCTTGCAGTTGCAGTGTAGCATGATGTTTAGATTTGACAGCAATTTCATCTGTGATGTCGTCCTAACATGTAAAAAAGACAAAGTGCGAGTCATAGCTTTAACCAGATAAGTCGAAAAGATGAATTAAAGTATCAGCAGAATCACAACACACCTCCAAATTGGATTGACGCACGTAGACAGTTTTTTCAGAGTGATTATGTACAATGTGACGGGGGACTATAGTTACCAACTGTGCTGGTACATCCATTTTGTTCAAAGCTAGACCAACAGACACCCCAAACTTCATAACTCGCTTAACTTCAGATCCTTTACTTGTCTCCAACCTCACTTCCGAAAGGCCAGACAAAACATTCAAGTCTAATGCTGTCTCCAATTCATTAACATTCAACAATCTGACCTGTACTTTAGTGGACCTTGCAACCAATAGAAAATAGATAATTATGGAAAATTAGTTAACTGAGATTTAGTGAAGAGACTGAGCTTCTGTGGCTCAAGAAGATCACCATCTTACTTTAGGAACCATGACCCACTGCAGTTGGGAGGCAGATATAATCCAAGCTCAGGAGACATACTGACAGTGTTCTTCCTTGCATCATCACTATATAAAACTGCAGCGTTAAGACAGTGTGTGTGTGTGTGAGAGAGAGAGAGAAATGCTTTCTCTGCTGCTTTAAGTACCTTGGTAGACGCTTGTGATTTGGTGGATATATGTAAAGGGATAGATCTGTTTCATTCTTCAGGGAATATTGAGTGAAAATGATGGCCTGCATGAATAAGCTAAAGTGATTAATCCCGTAGATTGGCCACATGAATAAGTTCATTATGAGTTCATGGAACACAATGAGGGGAAAAAATGAAAAGCTGAAGTAAGAACCTCCAGTATGCCCAGCTCCCCACGAGACAGCCTCAAAGATGCAAAATACTTTCCACAACCAAAATCCAGAGTAAAGTCAACATAGTCAATGTCAGTTTTCCTATATAGCAACTTCTTCATCAAATCACTGCAGTTTAGTGGTTTACAAGTCAAATCAAATCCAGCAAGTGTTACACTGAAGTATATCATTTCAGGATTCACATGAAAATTAGCAGTTGATCCACATGATATGATTGCCCGAGCCCCCACATTGTCAGTCTTTGTCAATGTAACTGGATCTGCATAAAGAAACCAATTAAAACATATCAAGTTTACAACCATAATCCACAGAACCAAAAGCTTAAACTCTTCATGTACAGCTATGATTGGAAAAGGAAAAATATATAGTATTTCCCAAAAATACGGTTAAGTCAAAAGCAATCCCAAAAATCCTTTAGAGAGAGAGAATCCTCTCTAGCCTTACCCCCCTTTTCTTCCCTTCCCCCCTTCTTTCTTACCCACTCTTTTCCCTCACCATCCCATCTCTCCCCTCCTCTTCCTTTCCTCTCTGCGTCCTTCTTTAACCTCCCTTCCCTCCTCTCTTTGCATTCCCTGGTTTTAGCTCATTTTTTTATCGTTCAGTTTTTATTCTTTCGGCTTTTCTGCTGTCTCTGCTTAGTTTCTGTCGGCCATTTGGAGTCCTTATATGGATCGGCTGTTTTCCATGAGGACTTTCATCCAAAGAAATAAAAAAGTTTCTTTTGGAGTTGCCATGGCAACAGCTTTGGCTATGAGATCTGCAGCTATGCCTCGTCCCCCTGATCCTAAGCAAGGTTAGAAAAAGAAGGGGTCTCCCTCCCAGTTTTCTGAGGGATTGGCGCTTAACCAAGTGAGCAGTCTGGTTGCCAGTAAGGGAAATAATAAGTCCACCATGAGCTGTTCTTCTGGAAAGAGTGAAGCAGTTTCAGGTTTCAAAAGGAAGAAAACTAAGGTGGGTTCAAGTGTTTCCAAAAGTTTTGAAGATAGGACAATAGAGGAAAAAGCTGATAAGTTGTTAGAAAAAGCAGCTGATGGCCAAAAAGAGGTTTCCTCTCCTAGTGAAGGGTCTAACCCCAAGGAGAAAAAGCAGATTGCAAATGTTGCCCTTTTGGATGAAAGTCAAAGTTCAACTAGTGACTCCACTTAAGGGCTATGACTAGGGTTGCAGAAGCCATAGAGAATTCAACCATTAAAAATAAAAAAGACTCTGAAAAGGGTGAAAAACCAGAAACCACTCTACGGCACTCGTTTGTGGAAGTGGTATCCGGTAATGTTTCCTACCCTTCTCCTCCTTTGATTGATGTTTCCCTGGACTTTTATCCTCATTCAAAGTTGGACAACATCATCTGCATGGAGCTGCCAGCTTCAGTGTCTCACTTTAGAGAAAGGATTTGGAGGAATACCTTGGTTGGATATGTCTTGGGATGAGGGATGTCATTCCTCTCAGTGCAGAAGGGCCTCAATGACCCCCAAAAAGCTAGAGTGGTGAGATAACTTTGTGACATAAATCATATTTTGTTGATGGGTTTAGTGGAAACTAAAGTAAAAATGAACAAAGCAATAGCTGTATGGTCTAGAATTCATCCTTCATGGAATTCAGAATTTCATCCTAGTGGTCGGGTTTGGTTAGCTTGGAATTCTTTAGTTTGGCACATGGTTGCTCACTCTTCAAGCATGTAGTTCATGCATTACAGATGTCAATATGCAGGCAAGGATTCTTGGTTCTGGTTCATATGTGTCTATGGCTCCAATTCCGTATCGGAACGAAAAGTGCTTTGGTCAGACTTGATCAAAATAAAGGATGTTATTCAAGGCCCATGGATCATTGGGGGGTATTTCAATGAATGTAGACGTGTAGAGGATAAAATAGGAGAAAATGAAGAAATCACTGGTGGGATGGATGATTTCAACAGTTTTTGTCATGAAGCTGAAGTTGATGATGCTAGAACTAGTGGTCCTCTTCATACCTAGACTAACAAAATCTCTTCAAATCTGTTCATGAGGAGACTCAATAGAATTTTAATAAATTTGGAGTAGATGCAATCGTTTCCTAGAGTGGAAGCAATGGTTAGACCCCTGATGATATCAGATCACTACCCACTTTTGATCAATCCACATTTACAGATGGACAAGAAGAAAATCCCTTTCAGGTTTTTTAATTTTTAGAGCAAGGATCCTAATTTTATTCCTGCTGTTGAACGCATTTGGAGTACTAATATAGTGGGCACTCCCATGTTTAGAATGGTAACTAAACTCAAAATGCTGAATTCGGAGCTAAGAGATCTAAATAAGAAGAATTTTTCTGACATATCAAAGAGGGTGGCGATTGCCCAAGATGTACCGTAGGAGGTGCAAACTTCAAATTGTACAAATCCTTTGAAAGCAGATTGGTGAATGGAAAGGAAGATGTTTAAGGATCTCCATTACCTTAGTGCAGCAGAAGAATCTTTTTTAAATCAAAAGTTAAGACAAACTTGGCTCAAACTTAGGGATAGGAACTCCTCTTTCTTCTTTTGAGCTTTGAAGCAAAAGCACCAATGTAATGGAATCCAATCGCTTGTATTAGATGATGGATCTCACATCTCAGAGAAAGAGAAGATTCAAAAGACTTCTATCTCTTATTTCGAAAGGCTGTTTTCAGACAACTCCTCATCCTCCCTTAATTTGGGCTGAATTTTCTCCCTTGTTGAAAGGAAAATTTTGGAAGAAAATTGGCTTCTTCTGATGAAACCTATTGACAATAATGAGGTGAAGGAAGCTTTATGGTCCGTTGCTAAAGACAGACAAATCCTTTAACCAAATGGCTATAACACAAACTTCTTTAGATTAACTTAGCACATTGTGGGGGAGAAAGTTTGCTTAGCAATTAAAGATTTTTTTGCCACAGGAAGGCTTTTAAAGTCCATTAACTCCACATATTTGGCATTGATTCCTAATAATAGCATGCTTGAACCCCTAGCGGACTTCAAACCTATTGAATATTGCAACACTCTTTATAAATGCATCTCTAAGATTATTGCCAACCTCATTCAAAGAGTGCTGCCAAGTTTAGTTGGTAAAGAACAAACGGCTTTCATAAAAAGGAGGCGAATTATTAATAACATTTTAGTGGCTTAAGAGCTTATGTAAGGGTATCATAAGGATTCACATGATGCAAGATGTACTATTAAGATAGACATTATGAAAGATTACTACCATATGAATTGGTCTTTTCTTCCCCACAAACCCAACCCCCTCCCCCCAACATATTTATTAAGTGGATTATGAAGTGTGTTGCCACTCTAAGGTTTTCGATGAGTCTTAATGGAGGACTTATGGGTTATTAAGTGGATTATGGAGTGCAACGCCTACTCCTTCCCAGTGTTCATGGACATGAAGGAAAATACTCTAAGCTAAGAATTAGGCCAAGCCACTATTCGTGTAGGAGATAAGAGATGATTGGGCCAAGCCACTATTCACATAGGAGATAAGAGATAGGCATCGAATCTCATTATGGTATAATGCTTGGCATGCATGGGGACCAATTGTAAGTTAGGTGGGAGAGAGAACCATTTATGCAACTAATTGGCCAAAGAATGCAACACTACATTCCATAATTAATGAAGATGGTTGGAACTGATAGGAAGGAAGGCTTTAGGATGACATCAAATTGGCTCTTCCACAATCCTTCACTCCTAAGGTGAATATTGCAAGCTCATGTGAAAAGATAATCCCACTAAAGGATTTTCTATCAATGCAGCTTATGATCTACTTAGGAACAGAAGACAAATAGTATCTCGACACAAAGCAATATGGAACAGATCAAACCTTCTACACCACTCCTTTATCTTCTGGCTAATCATGAGGGACAGACTTCTTACCTAAGATAACCTACTTAATTGAGGAAT
Organism: Lumnitzera littorea; assembly: GCA_024138015.1. NCBI lineage: Eukaryota > Viridiplantae > Streptophyta > Magnoliopsida > Myrtales > Combretaceae > Lumnitzera > Lumnitzera littorea. Next base: position 69,614,578 of record JAMXBB010000009.1, on the reverse strand, counting down.
CATACGCCACAATTGCTACTACTTTTGCACCATAAAAGAGGAAAATCACATGCACCTTTTTATTACGTGTGCTTATGTAAAAGATATATGGCCAGAACTCCGTATTCCCCACATTTCAGCGATAGACAACATTTTGTCATCTCCATCAATGACTATGTTTATTGAAGCATTAAGAGGACTAGGTGCCGATGAATGAAGAAGACTTTCAGTAGTTGCTTTTTATTTTATTTGGAAAGAAAGAAACTTTAAATGTTTATGGGCTCATCCTACGTTAACTTTTATTTTAGCTAGGATCATTTTGTCTTTTATTAATATATATTGACAGTAACCTCATTGAGTTAAGCTAAGTTACCCATCCATAATCTTTTGTTTTTGTTGTTTGTGGATTGATAACTTAGCTCCTTTTCATACATCCTAACTTTCTCCTCTTATATATAAAAATACAAAAATCTGAATTTTACCAAAAAAAAAAATTTGCAAGTTATTTTACCAATTCCCAACTTAGACAAAGGGATCCCATCTCCCTTATCTCTTTGTCATGGCAATGGAAATCCTATTGTGTCTCCTCCGAAAAAAGAGCTCCGACCAATTCTTTCAACACCATTAGCACTGTAAGAAAGGAAAGATCAATCACCTTAGCTTTGCGAATGATCTTCTTATTTTATCAAGAGGGGATATAGACTCGGTTTCCTAGGTGAAATTGTGCCTTGATGAATTTTTCTCTCTATCAAGACTAAAAGGAAGCACCTCAAAGAGTAATATATTTTTTTAGTGGATTTTGTTATGATATAAAAGCTCAAATTATTTCCATTATGGGCTATCGAGAAGGCAATATGCTAGCTAAATATTTAGGAGTTCCACTTATATCCTTGAGACTCAAACAATCGGATTGCTGTATTTTGGTGGAGAAGTTTGCATCTAGAATCAATAATTGGGTAACAAAACACCTTTCTTATGCAGGCCGTGTTTAGCTAATCAAAAGTGTTCTTTTTTCCATACAAGTGTATTGAGCATCAATCTTCCTTCTTCCAAAGCGTATTCTTAAAGAGATTAACACAAAAATGAAACATTTTCTTTGGAATGATTTGGATACAGGTAAAGCCAAAGCAAAAGTGCCTTGGGATGAGATTTGTGCTCCTATCATGGAAGGTGTCTTGGGCATTAAGGACATCACTTTATGGAATGCGGTAGCCCAGCTCAAACATATTTAGCATATATGCGTAGATGATGACTATTTATGGTTGATGTAGGTAAAGGATGAAATCTTCTAAGGTAAGAATTTTTAGGTTGCTCTAAATCCATCATAGTATTCATGGACATGGCAGAAAATTCTACAAGCTAGAAGTTAGGCAAGATCGTTATTCACTTGAGAAATAGGTGATGGATAGAAAATTTCCTTATGGTATGATGCATGGCACCCAAAAAGACCAATTGCAAGTTAGATAGGAAAGCCATTTATGTGAGTAGCTAGTCGAAGGACATGAGGTTGAGCTCTATAATTAGCGATGATAACTAGAATTGGCTAATGGGGAGATTGTCGGATGACATCAGATTAGAGTGGCATATCAAATCTGGTCCTAAAGAACACAACCAATAAAAAAAAGAGCATGACAATTAAGGTCATTAGTAAGCTTTTGAATAGAGATTTAAGTAGTCCGATAATTTTGGCGTATGAAGAACATCTTTAAGGAAAATTGAAAAGGTCATATAGATATCTCCTATTCTAACATCAGTAGCTAGTGCACTATTTGCTATTGAAATTTTCTTATTGCTAAGGCAAGGAATATATGAATGAAAAAAACTGTGAGGTTTAAGTAGCGTGGTCTAAGGTTCTAGAGTCAAGAATCTTTATTGCTGGTACAAAACATGTCTGCGGAGTGCATTTCATAAGAGATTAAAGATTTACCAAAAAGAGTTGATAAACTTGCTCAAGAAAATTTCTCAAGACATCTTAGTAGATTCTCAACCTTTCGATCACTTCACTGCTGAATCCCTTTATCTTTGAGGCTTCACCAATCTTGGTTTGCTTGGTCAAGTGAGCTTAAGTTCTACGACTACTAGTAGTGGCATTTTCAGAAGTTGACATGATGATAGGCCAGAATAAAATAACCAAATAATCCAAAGATGATTGTATATTTGCCAACAATCTAGGGAGCAATCAAGGCTCCATGAGCAATTATTACAAAAGAAAAGTGAAGAGAAATGGTAGCAATGAAGGATGCTTGATGAAGTAAAAATTCTAGAGGAAAAAAAAAAAACTCTGAACTTTCATACCATATAAAAATTTGTAGAAAGAGATAATCTGTAATTTTTATTGATTGATAATATTAAAAGAAATATCAATATATAGAGACAATGAAAACCTAGTATGTGGACCAACTTTTACATAACACATCATTAGTTATCCTATCTAAAAGATAAGAGAGAGAAAAAACACTATTTACAAAAAATATTGCTCAACAAAAAGTAATATTCATTTCCCTTTCCTGCATATAAAATCATGACTTAAAGTTACAATTTCAAGTTGGCATAAAATCGTGACTTCAAGATGCGAGTTTAGCTCCACTACTAAAATTGTGAGCGCAACTCACGATTTCTTGGCAGGATATGGCAGGTACCATTAGACACAAGTTCATCAATTTATCTACCCACAAGACAGCATATTGCAGCAAAGTATTGCTCCTTAGCTGGATAATTAGTAATTTTCCCAAATAGATATTCCAGCAACGAGACTTTTGAAATCAGCATTAACCGAAAAAAAAAAAAAAAGGAAAGGAAAAGAAAATAATTAAAGAAGAGGTTTTGGCAGAAGTTGAAACTGGGTCTAGAATAGAGATGCCTTCAGCACTGGGGACAACAGAGGGATGCCTTGTTGAAGGTGGTGGACTTGAAGAGATGTATCACAGCACCTTTTGTTAATCTCTGTCCTTGCTTGTTCAAAGTTTTGTTGTTTTGTTGGGTTGATGTCCTTATGTGATGTGGGCTAAACTTATGTCTTCAAGACACGATTTTAATTCTTATACTCAATCTCAGACAAATTCGAAATTGTGATTTCAAGACACAATTTCAAGTGCTATATTATTTGAAATAGCTTTGAAACAACCATACTTTTAAGATTTTTTTTTTTCCTTATAATGCAATATTTATTTCCTTTTCCCTAGCTATGAAGTTGATTAAGCTCGTCAAGTAGAAGGGAGTGAAATGGTGGCATAGTGAACCAAACAAATGATTTCTTAGCTCCGACACCATATGAAATTTTAGATGAAGTAATCAATTGTTCTAAAAGCTTTAAAATTGAAATCGACACGAATTTTCAAATTTCACTCTTTAAATGACAAACATAAAACCAAATCTACTCTCTATAAACTTAAAATTTTACTTTAGTTGGTTGTGCAACTAAATTGGACAAAATCTACATAAATTTGACCATGGAAAAGGTGTCTGCAGTACCTTGGTCAGTGAGAAGCACCTGCACATCAGACTGCAATAAGTTGACAACACAAACTGTCGGGAGAAGAAAAATTTCCTTTTGCTCTAGTATAGCAGATGGTAGCTTTCCATTATCTTCATGGCCGAAGCTATCAGCCAGTCCAATAGGCACATCCCTTTTAGAGTTTCGAATCAGAAAATGCATTTTTCCAGTATGTGTTTCATCAAATTTGATGTTACAACATGCAGTGCCAAAGGAAATCTCTTTTGATTCACTACTGAAAACCTTGCGAACTTTATATTTTAACTTCTCAAAAGCTCCAGATATGTGGCGAGCCTTACCCCCTTGAATATCATCTGACCATTCCACTGAAAGTAAACTCGTAGCGCTTAACATGCCATCTGAAAATTTAGGTCTAAAGGAAAATAAAAAATTTCCTGCAAAGAAAACACAATCACATAGTTTGTTAAAAAGCATAATTTGTTTCGGTAAACCTGGCACAAATATGTGAATATTTCTGAGGAAGCATGTAATATAGTGATAACTTTGTAAAGAAAATGTCACATCACTTTAATTTAGTGAGGAAGTGAAGACACAAAAGGAAACAAGAACTAAGGAAACTATATTCATTTCTACTCTCAAGGAAGAACTCAGCACTTGTGAGACATAGGGACGAACCTTGCATTTCATGACTTCAATCATGAGATAAAAGGATACAAGGTTCCTAGAACAGGAACAAAGGTTGTTAATCAATTAACCAGTCTCTGGTCTGAAAAGACCAATGTGTTACCTATTGCATAGGATAATTATATAATTATCAATCATTCTATTCTATTTTAAAACTATTGTTACGAGATTGTTATGATGAGTCTCTAGAGGCTTCTGTCAGATTTGTTAGAAAATTCTGTGCATGTGAATTCTTGCCAGTAAATCATAGACATGAATAGAAGAGTAGCAAAGATGGGAATGCCAAGATGGATGTACAGTCACATAATGAATAAGATAAAAAATGATAAAAGAGAAAGTTGGAGTAGTATCCATAAATGAGAAGATGAGAGAAGCAAGTTTGAGATGGTTTGGCTATGTACAAAGACATGATTTGGACACCAATTAAACGTTTATAGGTCAGTAACATATGATGAGGACCAGGGAGATAAAAATGACATGGAAAGAAGTAATAAAAACCATATGATACTTTTACATTAATGAACACATAGTCCATGATAGAATGTAATAGCGAAACAGATCCATATGGCTGACCTCACATAGTGGGAATAAGACTTGAGTGTTGTTATAATTGTTACTAGAAAGTTAAGACATATGCTATTCTTACAAGGAGGGGGGAAAAAAAAAAGCAATGCAAATAATAATGTTTCAATTAGTGTCTATGTTCAGAGGTTTTCTTTAATGAGCCTTTAAACCCTAATTCACATTCTGTTCTAAGGATAGTTTGGTAGTTCATGGGTTCATGACTAGGTCCATTTTTTTTGTATTCATACAATTTGGTGTTGTGACACTTGTCATGGGTGATTATAGGGGATAAAGTGATGTTGAACAACACAGTCTGGTCTCCTAAATGGAGAAGTTAACATTGCAAGAATAGACTCCAATCAGCCACCTATTAGCAATGCAAGTTGACAAGGCCATGTGAACTGCTGTAGATCATATTGGGAAAATAGAGGCACCCATGTACAAAAGAAGTGATAGTTAGAAAACATGTAATGTAGGAGCTCAGGAAGATTTGTGTTAGTTTTGCATAGGGCAACCTATTATTGGTGTAAACGGTAGTGATGGCATCTACCTTAAAATGTAAGCAAAATATTGACATGTAAGCAAATAGTGTGAGCGAGTTCAGTGACATGTTGATCTTTGCATTGAACAATCTTATTTTGTTGGCATGTAAGGACAAGAAGGTTGGAGAAAGTAGTTAAGGCATTTACTCCTTGGTTACTCACAATGGAAGAAAAATTGTTTTTGTACTGTTGTTGCTTTAGGCGATTGTAGAAAATTTTATTATTTCTGTCTCCCAATTTAATCCAAGAGGCTCTCGCCTTTTGCCACAAAAAGGACTGTTCCAAAGCATTCAAAAAATTAGAAGCTAGAGTACGGAGATTTCTCACATTCCCAATTTGCATTCGATGGATGAGATCTATTTTCTTCTTGGACGACTTCAAGCTCCAATCTAGCATTCTTGACACGCTCAGAAATGTTGGATAAATGTGCTACATTCAATTCCTTCAACATCTTGCTGCCAAACATCCTGTACCACTTGGGAAAAGTCTGGGTGTTACTTCCACATGTCAAAATACTTGAAAAAATTCCTCTTCCTTGCATTTACATGCAGCGCCAGGTCCAACACCAAAGGACAATGGTCAGAAATACCAGGGTTAAGTGTACGTATTTGAGAATTCTGAAAAACACTCATCCAAAGCTGGTTTACTAGGCCTTGGTCCAATCTCCTCAACATCAGATTAGATTCCCTACGATTTGTCTATGTGAAGAGCAGTCCCATGGTTCTAGCTTCCTCAACTTCCAAAAGATAACAAATATTGTTAAAGCTTTCCATTCCTCTAATCACGACTTCAAGGCTGTAGGAAAGTATTTTAGGAAAGTAAGATTTTCTAGCATCTTATTTGTATGTATTAATATGGTCAAAATATGTATTAGTAAGGAGTTATATTAGGATCGGCCATAAAAAGGGAAAAAGAAAGGAGTTAAATTAGGATAGTCAATATATTTGACCATTTGTAATTATTATTTCTATGCTCATATATATATATATATATACACGTGTGTGCGTGTGTGTGTGTATACAAGAGCTCTCAATGTAGAAGAGTAATACATTGTGATGTTTCATTCTATTTTGTGGTTTTTTTTTTTTTTTTAACTTTTCCTTCATGATATCAAAGCAAGTCAACCCTAATTCTTTCTAATATGAGATGAGAAAGGAGGTGGCTTGTGAAAATTCCTCTAATTCTGTGTTGGTAACCAGAAAGAAGGTGGCTTGTGAAAGGCTTTGGTGCGACTAGGGACAAAAGCCTAATCATACTCAGAAAAACTGCTGGAAACCCAATGGGATGCTTGATTATATTAAAATGAAGGAGCAAAAATGGTTCCAGAAAGTTACACATGTGGCTAAGATGAATGCCAGTGAGGACACTAATGCTCGTATGAGTTTGACACCTTATCAAATTGCTTGAATTAAACAAATACTTGACAACACTCACGTCAAGTGTGAACTTGAGAAAATAAAGGAGGTCACTCCATATGCTACTACAATAGAGAGAGGTATGTATTTGGCTTCTCCTAAGCTTAATAGGTGCAACAGGTGGATAATAGACATTGGTGCCACTGACCATATGTGCGATTCATTATTTTTCTTCAAGATCTTTAGTTCATGCAAAAATAAGATATGGGTTACCAATGGAGAAAGTGTTTGGTCAAAAGGAAAGGAGCCAATTCAACTTGGAAGTTTGTGCTTAAATGAAATCTTATACATATCAAAATTACAATACAACTTAGCTTCTATAAGTAAATTGACCAAGGATATTATGTATACAATTCTTGGGAAAATAATCCCAAAATTATAACACTTAAAATTGCTTCTTTAAGAAATGAGTTTAAATTAAACTAAAATTATCGCCTGAAAAGACGATTTTAGGCCCCAAGTATAAAACTACCTCTTAAAAAAGCGATTTTAAATTAGGTATAAAATCGTTTCTTCAAAAGGCAATTTCACACCGCAAAGTATTAAAAGTATAATGACTTGTGGTATAGATTCCCATATATACACTCTTCTTTTGGTTAATGTGAATAAACAAAGCATTAAAATATTAAAAAAGTAAAAAATTTGGGACTTGTCGTATAGATTCCCATGTATAAAATCCCATGTTGGTAATAAACAAAGCATTAAAATATTAAAAAGGTAAAAAAATTAGAACTTGAAGCATAAGGCTATTAAGAGAGGGAATCACTTGCCCACTCCATAAGGTGTCTTTATTCACCACTTGTTTCCCATGTACTTGTCACATAATGAGTATTTACTAACTCTCAAGTGTAGTAATTAGTCTCTGAACACACTCTTAAGAGGCTAAGTCAGCCTTTCTCACCAAAACTCATAAAAACACTCTTATTTAAAGCGATAAGGAAGTACTCAAATAAGAATATTTCTTATATTTTTAGATAGTTTACAAATGAAAAGGTCATCCCCTTATATACAAGAAGCCTCCATCAATGGACAATCAAGATTTAGTTGATCTAACCGCTATTATATGATCTAACCTACCCGACTCTACCTATCCCCACCAATCAAAGTTCAATGTATCCGGACACACTTAGAATATTCCATAGAATGGACCGAGTCTCGATTATGAGATTTACATACAATAAACTTCTTTACGTAATGTACAAGAGTAAAAAATGGGCTTAAGGAAAAAGCCGTGACATTCTCCTTCATCTAAATCAACAATGTCTCCATTGCCTTTCGCTCCTTAAAGAACTCCTCTACTAAATGCCCAAAGCAGGCACAATTCACAATGTTCTCCTAAGTTATTTCACTTTGAAGTAGACCTTTCTATTTCACTAAATACTCTAAGTAAAAAGGTTAACCAGGACCCCTCGTCAGCAACCATGCAAGATCTTCTCTGCTTCTCTCTCTCTTTCTTGCTTTATATCTTCAATGAACTTCTTCCTTATTGCTGCTAAAGTCTCTTATCTCTCAAGTTGGCACACTGCACAGGTTTCCCTAAAGGCCTCTAAATCTTTTGACATCTCCAACTAGTTGAACTTATCATCTACCTTAGCCAGCATTTGATAGAGATCTAGATGACTTGATTCTTTAAGGTTATGATGCTCCTCCAAGATCTTCAGTCGAAGGCTCTTATGATCAAAAACATATATTCTTTTGCCTTTCCTATACAACAAGCCACCTTCCATCTAATACTTCTTTGTTTAGCCTCCTTGTTCTAACACCAATTTAGCTTAACATTCTTAGGTTAGGCTTTCTTTGATCATCTCAATCACTCCCATAAGTTTAGGAACTCTAGCTCTTTAGGTTGAAGCATCATCCTCCACCCTCAAGGGCTCTTCCTTCTTTAGTTCCACCTCTCCCATTGGTGGTTGCATTTTAGACCTCTCCTTGGGCTAAGCCTTCGCTTTGAGCACTCCCTATGCGTATGAATCTACTCTTTCTTAGCTTTAGCTTGTAGGCTTCTTCCCACTTAGTTCATTAGCACCACACATTACTGCTCCTCATTCATGATTATAATGCATTTTGTTAATGGGGTAATTGGAGCAAATACGTAGTCAAAGAAGTCCATGCCAATGGCCAGTTCGTAGTCATCCGAAGGAATCACCTCTAGCTTTACCTTTCCGTTCTACTACCCCAGAGTTGGAAGTCAACATCATTGGCCACACCATAGGGACTTCCTCTGAATTCTCAGTTTTCAACTTTCCTTACCCCTTTGGGTTTTGAGGCCCAACTTGTCAACCGCCTCCTAAGAAATAAATATATCAGTTGCTCCAATGTCCACCAAGACATTCATCCTTTAGCCAACCACAACTGCTTCCACATATACCAAGCTTTAGGCCTCTTTAGTGGGCTTACTCTGTATTAAGCCCAACTGCTTCAACATTCTAAGCTTGTGTTTAGGTTAAACCTCCTCTTCTTTCTCCAATGCAATTAAGGCCACCAACTTGTTCCAGATTGAGCAATCCCTTAACTTATGTGTCCCGCCACACATAAAGCATGATGGCTTCCTCATAGGATATATCTTCTCATATATCGAAGACTTATCTTTTTGGGTTAGGTTTTTATCCCACCTTCCCGGACTTTAGGTCTCTTCTTTCCTATGCTCTCCTACTTTTGTCCATAGCTATCCTCACTGGCTTCTCTCTTAGGTTGTTCACTTAACCTAAACTTTGAGGCACTTAGCAATAGCCATGGCTTGGGCTAGAGTCTAGACACCTTATCTCTCCAATTCTATCCCGGTTCATCCCTGTAGGCCATCACAATAAGTAAACATAGCGTTCCTATCACTCATATCAAGAAACTCTAATAGCAACTCTATGAATTGTATAGTCTTTGATGGATGCCCTATGTTTTAATAGCCTCAATCAGGCCCAAGCATCCCTTTCGACATTGTTAAGGTGGAACTAGGCTCTTAACTTTGCCTCGAATTCTTCCTACATTCTCCACCAAAGGGTGGCAACATTGTCAAGGAATATAAGAACCACCCTTAACCTTAATATATCGTCTAATACACTAACCGCACTAAAGTATTGTTTTAAGCTCCAAAGAAAATTGTCTCTCTCTCAAGCATTTCGAGAGCCAATAAAATTCTTGAGCTTAGGTACATCCATTTGTGCCATGGTTTTAGCAAGGTTTATTCCATACCCGATCTCAAAAGGCTACCAAACCCAGGCTCTTAAATCTCCTAACTCCATCCTCACGAACTTCATCATTTCTTCTAAGGCAACATCGCACCTTTGCAGATACCTAAAACTCAATTCAAAATTGTCAGCATCTCGCTTAGGAACTTCTTCTCCAGCTTCTCCAAGCCTTTCTCAACATCTTAAACTCAATCCAGCACATCAGTCATAACTAGCTCTACTTTAGCCATCTTTGCTTCAACTAAGGCTCTACCTCTACGGATTTTCCCTTTAACGGTGAACTCTTGATCCATCATAAGAGTCAAGGGATTTCTAATATACTCTAAGGAGACATTAAAAGCACCTATTCTCGCCATCTCTTTCTAGACTTTGCTCTGATACCTAATGTCATGTGACGAGTGTTAACTAAACTCTTACATGCAACACTTAAGACCCTTCAAACACTCTCGATAGGCCAAGTCAGCCTTTCTCATCAAAACTCATTAGAATACACTTACTTAAACAGAGAGTAAAGTATTTAAGTAAGAATGTTTCTTATATGTCTGGATAATTTACAAATGAAGAGGTTACCCCCTTCTGTATAAGAAACCTCCATCAATGGACGATCAAAATCTAATCTTTCTAATGGCTATTATACAATCTACCCTACTCTACCTAACCCCATCTACCAAAATTCGATGTATCTAGACACTTTTAAAATATTTCATAAAGTGGACAAAACCTTGCTTTGATCGTGGGATTTACATACAATGGACCTCTTTACATAATATACAAGAGTAAAAAATAGGCTTAGAGAAACAGCCCGTGACATACGCTACTTATTATGCTTGAACTTTTTTATATATGGCTTAAAATCGTACTTTAAAGAGACGACTTTAATTCAATATATAATTGCCTTCTAAAGAGGTGATTATTGGGTTTTAAGTACCATATTATTGGGATTATTTTCCTAACAGTCCTATTTTTGGAAAAAAAATTTTGTTTTAATTTTTACATTATTATGTTTCTTTTCTCGATGATTGGCAATGCTACAGAAGGGAATGGGCTTTACTTTCTTGAAAGTCAACTACGGTTATTGCCAATGTTTTTCTTTTCACTAGAAATAATGGTACTATGTTATGGCATCGAGGTTTAAGTCATCCCAATTATTTTTATATATCAAGATAGTATTCAAAACTGTTTACAAATTAAAATATTGATGATTTGAAATGTGAATATTGTGTTATCTGAATGTTTGCAAGAAATTCTTAGTGTTCAGCAATATAAACCATCAAAACCTTTCCATTTAATCCATAGTAACATCTAGGGTCCATCTACAATCATAGTTATGTTTAGTTACAAGTGGTTCATCGTATTCATTGATGATCACTCGAGAATTTGTTGAGTCTATTTGTTAAAAGAAAAATTTGAAGTTTGTTCAAAGCTTCCACAAGCTTGTAACCAATTTGCTTTAATCTCAAATCCAAATTCTTCGATCTAATAACAATAAGGAATATTATTCTAAGGCATTTGAAAGATACTTAGGTGAACATGGAATATCATTTATCCGAGTTCTAGCACATATACTCCACAACAAAATGGAATATCTCCTTGAAACCACTCATTTCATGATGATAGCTAATTTTGTTTCCCTCTTTGGTGAGTAAAGCACCGAGGCCTAATGGTTATGAAGCTAACCTCTTTCGGGAAACTTAGGATATTGTAGGGAAGGATGCATGTGTGGCCATAAAAGACTTTTGCATCAGCGAAGATGTTAAAAGAGATTAATTCAACTTATCTCTTCCTAGTTCCAAAGCAAGAGAACCCTTCCTCCTCCTCAAACTATAGACCTATTGCATGCTACCATATGGCATACAAGTGTATTTCAAAAATCTCAACTAAAAGGTTAAAGATTGTTTTATCCTCTTTGGTGAGTAAGGAGCAAAAGGAGGACAAAGAATTGTTGAAAACATCTTAGTCACTCCAGCTTTTACGTATATACCACAAAGACAAAAAGGGTTTAATATGCGCAATCAAGGTAGATCTCATGAAGGCCTATGATAATGTTAGATGAAGCTTCCTTGATCATTTCTTAAGAGCTTTGGTTTTCCAAATCAATTCATGCTTTCGACCATGGCATGTGTCACTACAAAAAGTTCATCACGAACATACATGGGGAACTAACTGGTTATTTCTTGGCTTCAAAAGGGTTAAAGCAATGATCCTCTCTCTCCTTACCCATTTGTTTTGGTTATGAAAATATTTACTAGTATCATGAAGGAAAAAGAAAATATGGCAGAATTCAAACATCATTAAAGGTGTAAGAAGTTAAGGCTTAACCATCTATGTTTTGCGAATAATGTAATGATCTTTACTAAAGGAGAAACTCACATGTTGGAGCTTATTAAAGATGGGCTACAAGAATTCTACCATCTTTCGGGCCTTAAGGCAAATGTCCAGAAGAGCCACATTTTGGTCAATGGTGTCAAAGAGTGTACCAAGAGGCAAATCACTAGTATTTTGGGTTTTGATGTTAGCTCTCTTCCCATCAAATATCTAGTGTTCCTCTCTCGTCTAGAGGCATCATCAAGAATGATCGTTTTGATCTTGTGCAGAAATTTCCAGCAATAATTAACCATTGGAAAAGCAAGTTCCTATCTTATGATGGACTGTTGCAACTTATCAAGAGTATCTTATTCTATCTTTAGGTATACTGGTCCTCTATTTTCATCATTCTTAGTAAGATTCTTTCCCTCATTGAAACAAAATTGAAAAGATTTATATGGAATAAAGATAATGGGTCAAGGGCTAAAGCAAAAGTGAAGTGGAAGGTGTATGTAAACCCAAGAAGGATGGTGGCTTAGGGGTTATTGACATCAAAATGTGGAATGGTCTCAATTGAAGGGAGGGTTGCTATGTTTGGATAATGGGCAATCTTTATGGCCATGCAAGGTTGGGAAGGAGCTTTTAAGGGGAAGAAATTTTTGGAATATAAGCATTCCTAATGATTCCTCATAGGTGTGGAGAAAGATTCTAAAATCAAGACCTTGAGATAGGTACTTACTAAAATGGAGAGTTGGTGATGACAAGCTCATTTCATTTTGGTTTGATGATTGGCTTCCTTGTGGAAATGAGTGGATGTGGAGAGTTGGGATATCCAAAGGAGACCTTACTGCAGCATTTTATAGTAGGAAATGAGTGGACTTGGCTGATTGGAGATAGGTAGCAAGCTATCATTACCAATCTTGGATCATTGTGGCCTAATTCCTCTATGGCTAATGTGCTGACATGGACATCAGACGGAAGCAGGCCCTTATCTATCAGAACAGTCTACTATTTGGGAAGAAATGTAAAACATATGGTGTCATCTGGTTTGGCAAAAAGGTTTAGCACCAAGATTTGCTTTCATTCTATAGATGATAGTTCAGCAAAAACTCTTAACAATGGACAAGCTATGTTCTTAGGGAGTCATAGATGAGAACAGCTGTTATTTTTGTCATCGTTATGAGGAATTACATGATCACCCGTTTTTTGCATGTTCATATATGAAGCAGATGTGGAAGAAACTAGAAGGAATCTTTGGCTGGAATCGAGCAAAACCGTTTAAATGTATATCCCTTTGGAATTTTTTTGAAGCTAGAAAATCTCAAGTTGGTCAACTTGCTGCATAGGAAAGTGTTTGCTATAGCAATCTACTACCTACGGAAGGAGAGAAACAAGAGAAGGATAGGAGATATGGCATCCTCTATAGATAATCTTTTGAAAGTTGTATGTTTTGTATTTCTAACAGTTGAGCACCCTAGTGAGGTATAGCAATCTAAGTAAACAAAGTATCCTTTTTGTTTCCAGTACTTAGTTCAGTCTTATAGGCTTCTTCAAGTGCTTTGTTTGTACAAACCCCATGTACAAATTTATTGATTAACGATATTTCTCACTTTACTAAAAAAACAAATTCACCACAACCATCACCATGGTATGAATCGAGAAATAATTTAAAATTAAAGATTTGAAATGTTTCAAATAAGACACTAAACTTTTATTGTGCAATGGAAAAATCCAAGAGCATTGAATATAAACATGAACAAATAGTACATGGTAATGAAACCCTAAATTTGATCTGGTTGGCAGTAGCCATACAACAAAGGAATTACATCAAGGGGCTTCTATGCTTTGGAAGATGAGTGTGGAAATGGAAGACGAATTGATAGATTTTTAATTTAGGCATCATATATTACAGAAAGTTAACAGTGAATCAAAGTGAAAAGCTAGGATTTAGCTAGGGTTTGAAGAGTAAATTTCAGAAGGGAAAGTACATGAGCAGTCTGCTCAGCTACAAGAATTTGGCTACATTTGATAACAACTGATCTAATCTTTCAACTGACTGAATGTTTTCTATTTATACTTTCTTTGACCTTGTAACTCACTTTAGAATGTCCAAAAACATCCAGAAGACTGCAACTACTAACTGTAACTGACTTTGTAAAACATGTACAGAATACATGGGCTTCATCCTCTTACATAGTAACATATCTAAACATCTATTTAAAACTTCCATCTACCCATCTGTTGTTGGATGATAAGCTGTATTAAAATGGAGTTTAGTTCCCAATTTTTGGAACAACTTGCACCAAAAAGCGCTCAGAAAAGGTGGGTCATGATCACTAATAATAGTGCGAGGCACTCAATATAACCGCATGATTTCCTTAACAGAATGTTAAGCCACTGGCCACAAAGAACAGTCAACAACATCCAGCACTACATCACCTCCATTTGATTTTGGAAGCCCCAAAACAACATTCATTGAAATACTATCCCAAATAGCATGAAGAATGGGCAGTGGAGACAACAACCCAGTTGGCAACAAAGTTTGATAATTATGTCATTGAAAAATTGCAAGTGAAGCTACGATAAACAGAAGCTGCGAGTCATTGATAGGTTTAAAGAAAACCTGAATGACAACCCATAGGAGTAGCATGTAATTCATGCAAATAGATATTCACCTATCTAGGTCCAGTTGGTACAACCAACCTCCCTTTGTATACAACACATCATTCACCAAAATGAAACCCACTATCTATTATTGTAAATAGTGTAGGGAAAAAGTAGTCTTTTTATGTGTATTAGGGTTATAAAGTATTTCTCTTGTATCTACATACATATATACTTTGAATATCGTACTCTTGAAACATCATAGAGCCTCCGGGAGAGAACCCTAATTAGTTTCCAATTTTTTTTTCCCAGCTGTCATTGGGAACTTCTTTTCTTCGTTTTCACTTACCAGAAAAACTGCTGCCACCGGTGATAGGATCTAAGCAGCAGAAACAGGAAGTCATCTGTAGTTTTATTAATATTCCAAGGAAATTCACAAGGAGTTCAGCTATGAACTCTCAACCCTCTCTGCTAAGGTTTCCTTTACTAGATACAAGATGAAATATCTCTAACTAACACTCTGTTATCTCTATTTATAGATGTAGTGACTACCCAAATAGTAATAGCTAACACAATTACTTAAGTATCACAGGCTATATAAAACTATTAAACCTATTCCTCCTTTTGTAACCTGGAGCACCTCTTATAAACTCATGGATACGTATCAATATACCCCTCCGCCGAAAAGACCTTGTCCCTAAGGTCAAAGGTAGAAATTGCAGAAGAAAAGCAGCATCATCCATCCAAGTAGTTTCATCAACCGAAGACCCTTGCCACTAAACCAACATTTGAGGAACCTCAAACCCATCTTGAAGTGTCCCAAAATCGCTGACGGTTGGCAATTTTCTTCGGTGGCTTTAGCCAACAAACTGTCAAGCAACTCAATATAAGTAAGGAAAGAACCAGTGGATGCCTTTAGAAGGGATACACGAAACACTCGATGAATTCAAGTGCCAAAAGGTAGCCATAAATGATAAGCCACCATACCCACTTTCTCAACAACCTGATAAGGCCCAAAGAAACGAGGAGCAAGCTTTGAACAACCCTTGTGCAACAACATTTTATGTAAAATAGGCCAAAGCATAAGAAAGACCCAATCACCTACCTTAAGGAAAACATCCTGACAGCCTTTATTAGCTTGAACACAATTAAGGAGCTGAGCTTTTTCCAAATGTGCATGGAGTTGTTGGAGAAGATGAGCACGCTGCTGAACGGATGTTGCAGCAGGACCAACACCTTCAATAGGGAAAATCAACAATAAAGAAGGAGGTTTGCAACCATAAACAAGCCCGAAAGGCATAGCTTAAGCTGAAGAATGAAAAGAAGCGCTGTAAGAGTATTCAACCCAATGTAACCATGATGGCCATTGCATTGGTTGCTTAAGAACAAAACATCAAAGATAACATTCCGAGGACCGATTAAGTACGTCCGTTTGACCATCTGTTTCCGGATAATAGGAAGTACTAAAATGCAATTTGGTACCTTGAAGGCAAAACAAAGTAGTCTAAAATTCACTCAAAAAAAGAGGGTCCTTGTCACTAACAATGGTGCAAGGAATCCCATGAAAGCGAACAACTTCACGCATGAATAGAACAGTAACAGTAACAGCAGTGTAAAAAATGAGCATATTTAGACAAGTGATCAATCACCATTAAAGTTACATCAAAATCATGAGATTTAGGTAAGCCCGTAATAAAGTCAAAAGAAAAATCTTCCCAAATAAGTGATGGAATGGGCAATGGTTGTAGCAAACTACTAAGGGCCATATGCTAAGCCTTTGCACATTAACATATAGTGCAAGAAACAATAAATTCAATGATGTCTTTTTTCATGCCAAACCAAAAAAGATTGGAGGCCAACCTCCAATAAGTCTTCAAAATTCCTCCACAGCCACTAACAGGGGTGGAATGGAATTCATGGAGAAAGATAAACACCCATTTAGAACAAGCAAGAATAACCAAGCATTGTTTATAATACAATACTCCATTAACCAACTAGAAACCCACCCCTGCCAACTGTCCATGCTGCAACATCCTATATTTTTCGCCCAAGATAGGATCTTGCTGAATTGCAGTTGTAATCTCAGAAAGATCAGTCCATAAAGGACCACTAACAGCGCCACAAGAGACATCCCCAACACCCTTACTACAGAGAGAGAGAGAGAAAATCACTTGCGGTATTAGTATTGCCACTCTTATGAACAATCTCAAAATCACAACCTAGCAACATATACAATTAGTAGCACCGATATATAGATGGGACATATTCTCTCTCTTCAAAATGTAGAGAAAGAAAATCCTCCCAACTCATTTTAAGTTTCCCTCCTTGCTATTGTCACTCCCTCCTCTCCTCTCCTCCCCTTAACCCCTTCCTGGTCTGTTTCCCCTATCCTTCCTCCCTACCCCCTGACCCCCCTTGATCATCCTTTCTTTCCCCAATGTGTCGTGCCGTTCTGTTTTCTTCTTTTCTTTCTAGTTTGGTAGCCTAGTCTTCTGTTTGGTGCTTGTCTGGTTTTGTTATGATGAGGACCTTTGTTCGTAGAAACAGCAAGGTATATTTTGGAGTCCCTCTGGCATCAACTAATCCGATGGACAGTCCAAGCATGTTGAGAAAACAGAAAAACAAAAAGCCTTCTCCGCCAGCAAACCAAGGTGGTTCTCCTGAGGAGAGTAGCATAGCGGTTTCTGGTATTACGAATAAGAAATCTACGGCATTTTCCAGCTCAAAGTCCAAGACGGTCAAAGTGACTAGTCAGCTCTTGCATGACAAGCCTGCTGCTTGGACTAAAAAGTCTGAGACTATGTTAGCAGAAAAAAGCTCACCAGCTACCAAACCAAGCTCGGATCCACTACTCGAGGAACAAAAGCAAGACAGTCTTCCTTCCTTTTTGGCTGACGGTTAGAGCTCCACGAGCGAGTCAACCATTAGGGAAATGACAAAAATTGTATATGACATTGAAACTTCAGCTCTCAAAGGATAGACAAATCTAGTTACGAACAGTAAACAAGTATCTCAAAAATCACTATCTTTTGTTCAGGTGGTTTCATAGAACATCCCAACCTTACTTCGACCAATAGTAGATGTCTCCTTAGACTGCCATGCCTCATCCAAGCTAGGAGATTTGATCTGCGTAGAGCTCCCCCCACGCACGGTCTGTTTCCATGTTTAGAGAGAAGATTTGGAGGAATACAGTAGTGGGCTACTTCCTCAACCATGGTTCGTCTTTCCTTTCGGTCCAAAAGATTGCTCAAAACATATGGAAGGACGAAGGACTAGTGGAAGTTCTTGCGAATGGATGTGGTTTCTTCTTCTTTAAGTTTAAAGACAAAGCCTCCCTCCTCAAGATCTTAAGCCAACAATGGTCATTCACCAACCAAATCATCATCCTCAAGCATCGGTCTCTTAGGGCAGATTATTATAGGGTACCACCTAAGAAAATCCCTATTTGGATTAAGCTATGGGGAGTGTTTATGGAATTTCTCCATAGAAATGGCATTAGGTACATCACAAGTGCTATAAGCAAGCCCCTTCAGGTAGATTTAGTCACCAGTAGGACAAAATGGATCGAGTTTGCTTGAGTATTGGTGGAGGTAGATGCTGAATTTAACTTTCTATTCTCCTTTGCTGTCAAGAGGACAAATAGAAGGATTGCCATGGATGACGTTGAATACAAAAATGTCCCCCCTTGTTGCACCCGTTGTAAGGTGTTTAGGCATGACACTGACCGTTGTGCTGAAAATCAAAAGGGTAAGCAAGAGAATTCTATCAGTAGTAATGAAGGCTTAAAGGGTACTTTGATCACTGATATGGAGAAGAACCAAGAGTGTACTATTATGGAGGAAGGTACCCATACTAAGGGAGTAGCCCTTAAAGAAGTAAATCATATAAACGCTCAGAACCTAACCACACCTAGTAGGAAGAAAGACAAACACATTACCGTAGATACACTGTCCTCTGATAGTTCATCATCATTTTGTCCAAGATTGTTGGGTGATTGCTCTCACACCACTTTGATCACAGAGAGCCTACCTCCTAAGGATGAGGGAATGAATAATCAAGCTTAAACTGACCTATATGAACTGAGCAAAACCTCAATTGATTCTTCCCAGTCAGTAGTCCCAAAAACTTAGCTCAACCATGAAAACGTACCTACCAGTGATGACTCATCTTGGAATACCGTCAAGAAGAAGAAAACGAAGAAGAAAAAAGGGGCTGCTATAGGAGGTAACTCTGGTGACCCTCCATCTTGATTGATCATGTAGCTTTGATTTTCCTTTCTCTTTTTTTTTTATCAATAAATATTAGCAATATGGAACATAAGGAGATTCAATGATCCCAAAAAAGCGAAAGCGATGAAGAGTTTTTGAGTATCAAATCATATATCTTTGTTAGGTTTGGTAGAAACGAAAGTGATGCCTAACAAAGTACCTTCAATATGGTTTAGAATATTACCATCCTAGAATGTAGAACACTACCCAAGTGGCTGTCTTTGGGTCACCTGAAACCCTTCCATTTGGAATATCAGTCATTCTCAGATAGACAGTTCCTACACTGTCATTGCCAGCTTTTAGAGGAAAATACAACATTTTGGTTCACATGTGTCTACAGAGCAAATTCAACCACAGAAAGGGAAGCCCTATGGTTAGACCTTCTTCACATTAAAGCTTTGATCTAAGAGCCTAGGATTCTAAGTGGTGACTTTAATAAATGCCAAAAGGTTAAGGAGAAAAAATGGGGGAAATGAAACCATCACCCCAGGCATGGAACACTTTAATAAGTTCTGCAAAGAGGTGGAGCTAGTTGATGTTAGATACAGTAGCCTCCTCTATACGTGGTCAAAAAAAAGCCCATCTAACCTCCTCTTGAAACAGTTGGACAAATTTTTGGATAATTGGGAATGCCTTCTAGCCTTCCCTAACTGTGAGACGAGGATATGTGCTCCAAGCATATTTGATCATAGCCTGATTATGACCCACCTTGGCCACTCGAAGCTAAATAGAAGAACCCCCTTCAAATTCTTTGACTTCTGGAGCAAAGACTTAGGCTTTCTCTCATTGGTGGAAAGGATTTGGACTAAGAGAGTAGAAGGAACTCCCATGTTTAGAGTAGTCTCCAAGTTGAAGTTGTTAAAGAAAGAGTTGAGAGAACTAAATAAGAGACATTATTCGAATATATCAAGGAAAGCTTCCCAAAGCCTATCCACCTTGCAAAGCATTCAACTTTCCAATCGAGTTGATCCTTCAAATGCAAACTGGGATATGGAGAAAATGAGATACAAGGAGTGTTACCTATTGAATGCGGCAGAGGAGTTCTTCCTAAAACAAAAATCAAGACAATCTTGGTTAAAGTTGGGAGATAGAAACTCGTCTTTCTTCTTCTGCTCCTTAAAGCTAAAACAAGCCAAAAATAGCATCCAATCCATTGTGTTAGAGGAGGGCGTACGGCTAACCAATAAGGGCAACATCAAAGAAGCAGCTATCTCCTTCTTCCAAAATCTATCAAACTCCTCAAATATTACACCAACGAATGTAGATGCAGTCTCTTCTCTTGCGGAAAGAAGGGTTACAAGAGGGGATTGGCAGCTTCTCACTAGACTAATGAACAATGCAGAAATTAAGGAGGCTTTATGGTCCATATCTATAAATAAAGTACTTGGTTCAGGTGGCTTTAATGCACATTTCTTCCGTTTGACCTAGCATATCATCGGTAAAGAAGTTGGCGTAGCCATTAAGGACTTTTTTGCAAAAGCGAATTTATTGAAGTTAATAAACTCCACTTATCTTGCGTTGATTCTTAAGGTGAACACTTCATAGTCCTTTATGGATTTCCATCCTATTTCATGTTGTAATGTTCTTTATAAATGCATTTCTAAAATCCTTGCAAACTGGTTAAAAAGTGTCCTTTCAAAGCTAGTAGGCAAAGAGCAATCCGCTTTCATTAAAGGAAGAAGAATTGTAGACAACATTCTAATAGCACAAGACCTAACAAGGGGTTACCATAAGGATACTCATGGTGTGAGATATACAGCGAAGGTAAACATAAAAAAGGCCTATGATCACGTAAATTGGATCTTCTTAGAACACTTAGTACATGCCCACAACCTTCTACCCATATATGTATAATGGGTTATTGTATACATATCTTCACTAAGATTTTCTATCTGCCTCAACGGAGAATTAGTGAGTTTTTCTACTAGCGATCAAGGGCTAAAGCAAAGGGATCCTATTTATCCCTACCTTTTTGTCCTTGTAATGGAGATCCACCCATGCCTTCTACACAAAGCAAGTAACCTTCAAGGATTTAATCACCACTGGCGATGCAAAAAAGTAAAATTAAATCACCTTTGCTTCACGGATGACATTCTCATCTTTTCCAAAGGTGGCCTCAACTCGTCAAATTAATCAACTGGGGATTACAGTTCTTCACACAACTCTTGGGTCTCTATGCCAGCATGTCCAAGAGCAATATTTTCTTCAGTAGAGTTACTCATGCTGTCAAAGACCAAATCTTGTTAGCTACTGGTTTCAAGGAGGGGCAACTACTAATAAAATACTTAGGGGTTCCTCTTGCTTCTACTAGAATCAATAAAGTACACTACCGAATCATGGAAGAAAGATTAATTGTTAAGATTAACTATTGGTCTATCAAATCCTTATCGTATGCCGGTAAGGTCCAATTAATTAAAAGTATTCTCTTCTCGCTACAATTCTATTGGGCATCAATGTTTGTCCTTCTAAAGAGTACACTAAAAGAGTTACAAACAAAGATGATGAGATTTCTATGAAATAGTACGGACAAAACAAAAGCTAAAGCCAAAGTTTCATGAGAGGATGTTTACTTTCCTTAGAGGATTGGGAATAATGACATCATCCTTTGGAATAAAGTAGCCTAATTGAAGCATATCCGATTCTTGATGAGTGACCCAAATGGCTTATGGCCAAGCTGGATTAGAGAAGAAATGTTAAGAGGATGAAATTTTTGATCTATTCCCAACCCTTCCTAAAGTTCTTGGTCTTGGCAGAAGATCCTCTAAGCTAGAAGATGGGCAAGGCCACTTTTCTCTTGGAGCATTGGGACTAAAAGTAACATCTCCCTTTGGTACTACTCTTGGCACCCAAATCACCCTCTTGTAAACTGGATTAGAGAAAGGAACATCTACGCCATGAACTAGAGCAAAGAAGCGAGGCTAAGTACATTGTAGAAGGACCAAATTGGCAATAGCCGGAAGGGGACACACGGGACTCCATTAAATCTAGCCTACCCCATCATATCATACCAAGGGTAGGAGTTAATGATGCATTCATTTGGATTGTTGACCCAAGACAAGGTTTTTCGATTAAGTCAGCCTATAACACATTGAGGAAACGTTAGTCTACTTCTTAGCATCCCATTGTTTGGAATAAGTCCAACCTTCCCAATCACTCCATTTTGTCGCTTGCGATCAAAGAAAAACTTCTTATGCAAGATAAGCTTTTTCAATGGGGTATCCTAACTCAAAACCTATGTTTCTTATTCTTATGCGCAACCGAAGAAAAGAACCACCAACACCTCTTCATCAAATGTGAGTTTACAAAATATGTATGGGCAGGAATTCAATATCATCTCTTCCATCCATGGAATATCCATTCTCAACCAAGTTCTATACAAGCCCTTATTGGACTCTTCACTCAAAGAGGATCTCAAGTAGGAAAGAAGGCTTCATCAGTGGTATTCTACAATATATGGAAGGAAAGGAACTTTAGGTGATTTGGTAATGCTCCTAACCAAGCAAATATTCTAGTTAGGTCTATTTTGTCATACTTAGAAGTATAGTCATGAGCTATTAGTGCCGCCCAAGTTTGTCAGCTACATTCAATTGTTTTGTTAATGTGGAATATGAACTTAGCTCCCCTTATAGATCCTCTCTATTTTTGTTATTAATACAATATTGACCTTACCCAAAAAAACTTATACAAATTAGTGCTATTAGGCGGTGGTAATAATACGTTGAGTAAGCAAATGATGTAAACTCCAATGATCAATCTGTACTATAAAGCTTTTATCCAATAAGTAAGGATGCCAATGAGTAATGGACATGACCAAAGCCATCAATTCCTTCTCATAAACAGACTTACCAAGAGTATGGGAAGATAAAGCTTTGCTATAAAAAGCAATGAGACAATCATGTTGCATCAACACCACCCTAATCTCATTGCCAAACGCATCACACTCAATAAGAAACTACTCATCAAAATTAGGCAAAGCTAAAACAAAGAGCCTTGGTCAACACTTGCTGCAAATTGTAAAAAGACAGCAAGGCTTCATTAGTCCAAAAAAAATTGATCCTTCTTAAGTAAATTGGTCAAAGGATGAGCAATCTTACCATAGTTTTGAATAAATTTCCAGTAATAACTGAACAATCCCAAAAAACCTCTATCTCCCTTTAGGGTAGTGGGAATCAGCCAATTGAGAACAGCAACAACTTTACTAAGGTCTATGCTCACACCATTGGAAGAGATAATATGACCTAAATATTCAATCGAAGAAACCCCAAACATACACTTCCTAGGTTAGCTACAAACTTGTGATCACACAAAAGAGAGAACCACATGTAAATGAAACAAATGTATGTCCATATCCTTGCTATAAACAAGGACATCATAAAAAAAATAAATAAAAAAAAAAAACCAGGACAAAATGACAAACGCTAAAATAAAGCATTCATAGTAGCTTAAAAAGTAGTAAGAGTGTTAATAAAACCAAAAGGCATAACGAGAAATTTATAATGCCCTTGATATGTATGAACCGCGGCTTTAAAAATATCATTCAATGAACACGAATTTGATGATAACCATCCTTAAGATTAACTTTGTAAAAAACACCAACCCCAAAAAGTTCATCAGGTAATTACTCAATAATGGGAATAGGGAAGCAATCCGGAACAGTAGCTTCATTTAAAGCCCAATAATCTACACAAAAACACCAAGATTCATCTTTCTTTTTAACCAAAATCACAAGACTACAACAAGGACTAAAGCTAGGTTGAATAATCCCTACCTTAAGCATGTCCTGGACCATCTTCTCAATCTCATCTTTCTAAACATGTGCATAATGATATGGTCACACATTAATCAATCCTATACCTTCTTGAAGGATAATACGATGGTCCGTAGTCCCAAAAGGAGGTGAACCAAGGAGTTTGAAAAAAACAGCAACAAATTGGTGCAACAAAGAATCTAAACATGAATCCACAATCTTTCCAGCAATACACAAATCAATAGGAAACCAAACCAACCCAGCAAACACAACATCAACAAGCTTTGTTAAAGCTATCAAGGACACACTAGATTTCAAAAGAGATGGATCAGCTTGTAAAAGCTTTTCACCCCCCTAAAAAGGAACATTCATAAGAAGTCAAGACCAATCCACTTTAATTTCACCCAATGTATAAAGCCAAGCAACCCTTAAAATGATGTCAATATCGCCTAACTCCAACACATAACCATCAATAGTGACAGAATAATCCTCAATATAAAGCTGCAAGTGACAACACATTCCACTAGATGTCACAAATGACCATGCCCTAGCTAAACGCTAAATGGAGCAATAGGAAAACTCGCAAAGGATAGTGAATCCACCAAAGATTTAGAAACAAAATTATAAGAAGCACCACTATCCCCTAGAATAGTAACAAAAGAAGAAAAGTATGTACCTTGAAATTTCAAGGTAAAAGGATGAGTAAATCCTTGAAAAGCTAATAAGGATAACTTTATACAAGAAGAATCAAGTGCTTTCGAGTGTAAAGAATAGACGACCTCGTCCTCTAGATTAATTAAATCAAGTTCTTCCTCTATAAGGAATTCGTTTCTCTGTAGTTCTCTTTTGTCTTGTTATTGGCGTATCTCCTCCATCATGAGAACATTTGTCTAGAGAAACAAAAAGGTACCCTTTGGTGTGTCTTCAGTCCCATCCGAAGTGATGGACATCCTAAGCAAAATGAAGAAATGCAAAAGCAAGTAGTCTCCACCTTCCTCAGCCCAAGAGGTGTCCTCTCATGGGAGGAGTGCAGCGGTTTCCAATATGAAGGAAAAGAAAAAAAAAAATTGGTTTCTTGTGCAAAGCCTAAGGTAGCTGATGTCATAGCTCATCTCCCCTTCAAAAAGCTCCCAAATAGCCCTAACAAGTCTAAAAAACAGTTAGCTGGAAACAACACCCTTGTTTCCATTCCTAATATAAGGCCTCTTCTCGAGAAACAAAAGGAGGGTAGATTTCCTTCCTCTTTTGTGGAAAGTCAAAGTTCCATAAGTGAGTCCACATTGTGAGAAATGACCAAAATTGCAAACGAAGTTGAAAACTCAATGCTCAAAGACAAAAATGGAAATGTTACGAGTAGGAAACAACCTTCACCAAAACCATCATCTTTTGTACAAGTGGTATTGCAAAACCTCACTTCATTGCCTGTGCCACTCATCGACGTTTCCTTCGACTATTACGCACTAGCTAAGCTGGGGGACATGATATGTGTTTATCCTCCGATGTCCATATCCATGTTCGACGAGAAAATTTGGAGGAATACTCTCATGGGCTACCTTATAGGCCGTAGTCTGTTCTTCCTCTTAGTGCAAAAAATTGCAAGAAATTTTTGGAAGGACAAAGGCTTGGTGGAGGTTCTAGCAAATGGGTGTAACTTCTTCTTCTCCAAATTCAAAAATGAAGTCTCCTTACTCAAGACCCTAAGTCAACAATGAACGTTTGCTAACTAAACCATTATTCTTAAGCACCGGTCTATCAAAGCTAATTATGACAAAGTGTCACCAATGAAGCTTCCTATTTGGATTAAATTATCGGGTGTGCTAATGGAGTTCCTCCATAGAGATGGCATTAGTTATGTAGCAAGCGCTATTGAAAGACCTCTCTAAGTGGACTTGGTTACAGCTAGAAACAAGAGCATAAGATTCACCCGTGTTTTTGTGGAAATAGATATTGATGCTACTCTCCCCTTTTCATTTGCTATCAAAAGAGCAAACGGGAAGATAGCCATGGTAGATGTAGAATACCAAAATGTCCCCTCCCGTTGCTTTAAGTACAAAATTTTTGGGCATACAACGAATCAATGCACAGTTGTCCATGGTGTAAATCTAGAGATCTCAAAGAATAACTATGCGCCAACAAATGTGAGCCCTGACCCAACGGTGAATAACGCCCATAAAGAGTTTAATATAAAGGTTTTACCAACTGCAAAAGGAATAGTAATCAGAGTAAGGGAACATGTTAAAACACATGACCCAACCACTCCTAATAAGAAAGACAAACATGCCACTACAAAGGTTTTGTCCTCTAATAGTTCTTCTACTGAAGTACCATAACATATAGGCGATTGCTCCTATGCTGCCATTGCAGACGTGACCTCAGAATCTAAAGAAGAGGGTAAAGATCATCTAGCCTTCAGCGAATCCAACAAAGAGGAAGGATTCTCTTTAGACTCCTCTTAATCCATAGTGCACTAAACCCAAGATGGCCATCAATCCATGCAACCAAGCTCTCCATCCCCATGGATTTCTATGAAGAAGAAGAAGAAAACAAGGAAGAAAAGAATAGAGCTGGCTGGAGGTAACTCCAATGGCGACGCGGCTTGACATAGGCTAAAACCTAGTGTTTCCTTCTTTTGTTTCTTTCTTTACATTTTAAATAAATGTTAGCTCTTTGGAACATTAAGGGGCTCAATGACCCCCCAAAAGCTAAAGCTATGAAAAGATTTTGCATCTCTAATAATGTTTCTATGCTAGGTTTGATAGAAATAAAAGTGAAGTCAAATAAAGCTCCTTCAGTATGGACACGAATTTTTCTGAAATGGAACTTAGAGTACCACCCAAACGGTTGAATTTAGGTGGCTTGGAACCCTGCAATCTAGTCAATTAATATCTCTGTCTACAATAGGAAATGCCTGCATTACCATTACCAACGTCTAAGGGAAGATACCAACTTCAGGTTTACCTGTATCTATGGCACAAACTACTCGTCCGATAGAGCAAGCTTATGGTCCGACCTCCTACTCATCAAAGTGTCAATCCAAGATCCTTGGATTCTAGGGGGAGATTTTAATGAATGTCGATTTATAGAAGAGAAAATTGGAGGAAATGAGATGATCACCCCAAGTATGGATCACTTCAACAACTTCTGCACTGAAGCTGAGTTAAAAGAGCCTAAGACTAGTGGTCCCATGCATACCTGGACAAAAAAAAACCCAGCTAACCTTATCACGAGACAATTGGACAGATTTTTGAGCAATCTCAAATGGTTATAATCTTTTCTGAATTTTAAAGCTATGGCTTGCTCGTCAGGTGTCTCTAACCATAGCCCCATTATTGCACATATCCATCAGCATGTTCAGAAAAGGACCACCCCTTTAAGTTTTTCGATTTCTAGGGTAAAGGACCCCTTTTTCTACCTCTAGTGGAATGGATTTGGAATATGGTGGTGGACGATTCTATGTTTAGAGTGGTATTTAAATTGAAGTTATTAAAAAAGGAATTAAGAGAACTCAACAAAAAACAATATGCCGACATTTCTAAGAGAGTCTCTCTCAATCTAGAGGCTCTAAAGAATATCCAACTTGCCAACTAAGCTGACCCAATACGAGCCAATTTGGATTTGGAGAAAAGGAGGTTCCAAGAACATTACCTACTTACAGTGGCTTAGAAGTCGTTCCTAAGATAAAAATCTAGACAACCATGGCTAGAAATAAGTGATAGGAGTACTTCTTACTTCTTTCGCTCAGTTAAACAAAAGCTCTCTAAGGATGATATCCACTCTATAATCCTAAAGAATGGATCCCATACAATAGATAAACGAGATATTCAAGACACAGCCATAACTTTTTTCCACAACCTGTTGACTACCCCATCGCCGATCCCAACAAATCTACAATCCCTTCCCTCTTTAGGGGAAAGAACGGTCCCCTTAGAGGATAGGCATCACCTTATCAAATCAGTAGACAATGACAAAATTAAGCAAACCTTGTGGTCCATCCCTAAGGATAAGGTGCCAAGTACGGATGGATATAATGCAAGCTTTTTTCGACTAACGTAGTACATTGTTGGAGAGAAAATCTATCTAACCATCAAAGATTTCTTTGCTTCAGTTAATCTCTTAAAGTCTATCAACTCTACTTCCCTTACATTGGTTCCAAAGGTGTCCACTCCACAATTGTTTGCAAATTTTAGACTCATATCTTGTTGCAATGTTCTCTATAAGTGCATTTCCAAAATTCTTGCAACCCGCATCCAAAAAGTATTACCAAATCTTGTTGGTAGAGAAGGTAAACTACCAAGGAAATATTTGAAAGTTCCACTCATCTCTACAAGAATCAACTATACACATTGTCGCATTTTGATAGAACAACTCGCTACTAGGATCAACAATTGGTCTTCTAAATTTTTATCCTATGCTGACTGGGTCCAATTGGTCAAGGGCGTGCTTTTCTCCTTACAAGTGTATTAAGCATCCATATTTATCTTCCCGAAGAAAATCCTCAAAGACCTACAAACTAAAATGTTGCGGTTCTTATGGAATGGCATAGACAAGGCTAAAGCCAAACTTCCTTAGAATGTGATGTAGAAAACTTCATTTCACATTATCATATGCCCTCATCAAATCAACCTTAATAGCACATCTTGATCCTTTCTTATCATGATGATAGCTCATATGCAATAAGGATGTCGTCAACAATTCTTCTATCTCATATAAAGGTCGTTTGCTCCTTGTTAGTTAGGGAATCAAAAACAATTTTCAACCTTTCAGCCAAGATTTTAGAAATGCACTAGTACAAAGTGTAAAAACATGCAATAGGCCTAAAATCTACAAAGGAGGATGGATTTTCCATTTTAGGAACCAAGGAAAAATAAGTAGGGTTGAGCTCTATAAGCAACTTGCCCAATGCAAAGAAATCTTTGATAGTCAAATATATATCATTCCTCATAATTTCCCAGGTATCACGAAAAATGTTTGCACCTTATCCATCTGGCCCCGAGGCTTTATCTTTGGCCATAGACCAAAGAGTATTTTTAATTTCCTCACCTGTGACTAGACGAACCAATAACCCCGGAATTTCATCATGAATAAGACTAAGATGTAAATCATTTAACCTTCCAAAGCCCTCAAAATTTGGAGAAGGGTCAGCTAAGATGCTTTGAAAGAATTGTACAGCCAAAGACTTGATATCTTCAATAGAGTTCACAGGTTCCCCTTGAGCACCTACAATAGAAGCAAAGCTGTTCTTGTATTGTTTTTGTTTCAAGGAGTTAAAGAAGAATTTGCCATTTCTAACCCCCAATTTCAGCCACATAGTTCTAGCTTTTTGCATGAAAAAAAATTCCTCCAAAGCACTCTAATAGTAAAAATTAGAGAAAAGATTCTTCTCTTGCTGCCAATCTGCATTTGATGGATCCATTCTGTTCAAATGTTGCACTCTATCCAGCTTGACTTTCACATTTTTTACTCGATTAGGGAGGCTAGAGAAGTGGTTAAGCTATTCAACCGACCTTTCAAGAGCTTAAATCTCTTGCAAACACTAAACATAGCTGACCCTTCAATATGTTCCTACCAAACTTCCTTTGCTATATGAAGAAAAGAAGGATAAGTCTTCCAAAAATCAAAGTATTTAAAGAAGGATTTTTTCCTCACACTTGCTCATAAAGTTAAATCCATCACAAGAGGGCAATGATCAAAAATACCTAGATTGCGCACATATATTTTTGAATATTGACAAGAAACCATCTAATGATTATTTACTAACCCTCGATCAAGCCGACGCAAAAGCAGATTCATTTCATTGTGATTGGACTAAGAGTATAAAGGTCCTAAGGCAGTAGCATCTTCTATTTCCAAGAGAAAACAAGTGTTGTTGAAACTCTCCATACCCCTGGAAATCCTCTCTAAACCCCCAGATTTTTCATCCACAGTATGGCATTCATTAAAATCCCCCGTAATAAGCCAAGGCTCCATCCACTGAAGATTTTAAATTTATCAAGTCTCTCCAAAACATCTCCTATTCCTTCCTCATTATTAACTGCATAAACAAAAGTGAGACAGATTGAGTAATCTTCTATAAGGTTGCTACATAAGCAATGCAAAAACTGATTTGAGGAGTCTAAAATGTAGATATCCCAGATGTTAGGCTTCCATGCAACCCAAATGCAATTAAAACACTTGGAATCAACATTCTAATTTAGTAGCCTCTGTCTAATTCGTCTGAAATTCCACTCACTAACTTTTGTTTCCAACAACCCCAAAAGAGACATTTTCTTCACCACACAATTTGTTTACTTCCCTACTCTTTGTTGGGTCATTCAACCCACATATGTTCCATGTAGCTATCATAATATTTACCAAAAAAAAGAGGATAACAAACTATTGTCAGCAAGAACTAGCAATGGCATCACCACCACTGTTTTTGTCTCTTTCCTTCTTAATCTTAGCTTTCTTCTTCTTTTTTGATGTTTCAACCCATTCCTCATCATGGTTTGTTCAACAATCTTCAACATGATCAGGAATTTCTAGAGATTCTGCCCCTTCCTGAAGAGAGTTAGGAACAAAAAAAGAGGAGCTTAAGTCTCCTTCAGCAGGAGGGGATGACTCTCCACCGCTACAAGCAACAGCATCCACATTAGCATCAGCCTTTAAAAGTATCTGATCAGAGGAGTCTGAAGGAGGTTCAGATTCAAGGATCCAAAATCTAGATGATGTTGGGATTGGTTCTGATATGACTGTAGAGTGAATAGCCTTCCCTTTACCTGGAGTTTTGGGTGCTTTTGGCTTGGCCTCCACTGTCATTTCTTTCCTAGTCACAATACCTAATTCTGCTGGCCATAACGCTCTCTTTGTGGTGCTTCTTCTCTACTACTCTTGGAACCGCTACTATTTTCTTTCTCTTGTGAGCTCACAATATCTTGGCAATCCAAGATAGGACATCTACCGTCACTATGTCCAAATACCTTGCAATGCATGCATCCAAGTGGACGAACATGGTACTCCACATGAAACCTATGTCATTATCCATCCACACATTCCATCTCAAATGACTTGATAAAGTCACCATCAGCATTCATCTCCACTAAAGCCCTAGCATATCTTACCCTCTCGTTCTTAGCAGTCATTATATCCACTTGTAGGGGTCTTCCAATAGCACTTACAGCATAACTCACCCCCTCATTGTGTAAAAACTCCACCAGTTACCCAAAAGATTAACCCAAATAGGCATTTTCTTTGGCCACACACAGGAAAGAGACATACCAATACGCCATTGTTCAAGGACCAACAACTGACCAACAAAATACCATGATGGTTGGAGGATATTATGAAGGGAGTCTTCATCCATAAATTTGAAGAAATAATACCTACATCCATTGGTTAGAACTTCCACCAAACCATCCTTACTCCATGAAGATAAATCAATTTTTTGCACAACAGGAAAAGCAAGGTTACAACATAAAAAATAGCCAACCAGAGTATCCCTCCAAATTTTCTCTCCCACCTAAGACACCGATTTAGGAGGTTTGGCAATAAGCCTGCCTCCTTCATGCGTGGGAGGAAAATACAATAAAGCTACATTGACTTTAGGAGAGAGATGAGGGGCACTAGAAGTTGAAACTACTTCAGCAAAAGAAGGTGCTGCCCTAGCTTTATTGGAATGGTGATTTCCGAGACTGCTTTACCACTCTGCTCAGAACAGGTCTCCACATCCCTTAGCTACTTTAGACATGGCATTCAAGGTATCTTCACTAATAGAGTTTTGGCTTTCATTTGGTGAGGAGGCGGCTCCATCACACTTATGATCAGCAGGGTGTGGAGAAACTCCAGAAAAGACCATTTCCATGCTGTTGTAATTTTTGACATGTTTGGATATGTTGATTTGATTTTTATTTTACAGGAGAAGAAATATGAATATTTTTTATGATTGTGATTCGTTGTGTAGAAACCTGCAGTATAAAATGCAGGTAATATGTAGCTTACATTTGTTTCCCCCATAGAAAGAGCAGGAAGAACCTGCATTTTACTAAAAACACAACTATAGTGTATTGATCAACTAGTCATACACAAAATGAAAATGCATGTTGGAGCTCCTTTTTCACGAGGGTATTTGAGAAAATACTTTCCCACAAACTGTCTTTTAAAATATAGTTTTTCAAAAAACATTACAATTCTCTTCATTTGTTCCCTACACTGTCTCTAGATTGTGGAAGAAAGGGGGAAGGGAAAATATGTCCTGCACTTGTATTCTCATTTTTCTTTCCATAGTGTCAACAGACAACAAACTACAAGAACATGGAGTGCAACTAGAGAAAACTGCATAATTATTATCAAACAAGGTCAGTAAGAGACACCATACCAACACTCAAAGAAATCAGTGCTTTCTTTAATCCACCAGACAAATTGATTGCATCATATGTTGCAGTGGAATTGTCAACCATCTCTCCTTTCTTTATTACAACTGAAGCAAGTTCATCCATCTCCAGTTGAGGTCTTTGAAATCGCATTTCCATGGAGAAATCAGTTTCGTTATGTATTCTCAAAAGAGGAGAAACAAAAATGGATAAGCCCTCCTACAGAAACAGGATCAGAGAAGAAAGGTCAGATGACTTGCAAGCATGACAAGTGAGGAAATAAAAGTTAAACAGTGCAACTTACATCACATTTCTTTACAACATCAACTATGACAAATGGTCCAGGATAAGTTTTTGAATCTGTTAAGACAAAAGAGATGTTAATCAACATTGTATATCTTCACATTAATCATTTGAAATAGCCTTCCTGTAATAGTGCCATCATGGACTCAAGCTTGTTAAGATTTGATCAATACTTAACTGTTGTTAAGTTTTATTGTCTAGTTATTGCCTTCATTTTTTCAAGAATTTTAAGAGGCAATATACTTCCTTTGTTTAGAAGTATTTCTTTTAATGTCATTTTCAACATATAGAAATATTGTTCTGCACTTGTTTATGGGAGCAAAGCTTTGAGTCCGATTACGCTCTTTCTCCCATCTCTCTCTCTTCCCTTCCCATGCCTTCCCATTTGTTGCCTTTCCTTTCTCCCTGATCAAGTTGTTGTCTTTCCAAAGCAGTATAATTCCTGTTTATTAATGCTATTCATACATTAATGTAAGGATTTTATTAGGATTAATTATAGTACATAATTAATTAAGATTGATTATAGGGATTTTTAACTAGTGTCTACATGATATAGGCACCTCAAATGTATACCTAAATGTATCTTTACCTACGTGTAATATCATTCAGAAATTATCTCTCTCTTGTCGTTTTCATGGTATCAAAGCCTGGTTTCCCTAACAAGGGTGGATCTTTCTTAATATTTTTTCTTCTACCAAACAGGAGCAGTTGCTTTAGCTCACTCTGTGCCCATTCACTGCCACTACTAAACTAGGAAGAAGCGCCACCAACCAATCAGGCACTTTGTCAAAATTGATTTGCCAAATTCTACTGCAGTTTTAGCAAGTGGATTTACAAAATTTTCTCAGTATCCAAGAGCATTGAAGCCTTTATCTTATCCTATCACTGCCATAGCAGAGTCAGGTAAACCAACCACACATCTTATTTTCTTCCTCTTCCAAATGGACTATTGATTTTGGTGCCACCAATCATGACCCATAATCTGCTCTCTTATCCACTTTTCAGGTACATATATCTCCAACTAATGTCTACTTTAGAAAATGGTTCTACTTCATGTATTCTTAGACCTTGGTCATTTGCATTGTTAAACCACTCCTTCTCTTTCCATGTCAACTATTTTGAGTCTTTCACATTTTTTAAACTACTTTCTGTATGTAATCTTATTCATGCATTAATTGTTCAATCTCATTTTTTCTTGATCAATAGTCTATTTCGAGATCTTATGACAAAGATTACTAGGAAAGAACATGAATTAGGAGGTTTTAATGTTTTTCATACTCAGTACTAACATATGTTGCTTGTTCAAGTGTCCTAACACTGTTGGAAGCACAATATTTGTTGGAACATCCTTCGCTACCTTTGTTGAAGAAATTATGCCCTCAATCAATGATGTATCTTCCTTATATTGTGAGTTTTTACCAGTATGCTAAGCATCATCCTTTGTTTTCAGTTCCTCTAGTCAATCAAGGGGCCATTTTAATGTTTGGAGTTCTTTTCCTATTGAGTCTAAAACTGGATTCAATATTTTGTTACTTTTATGGATGATTACTCGTCTAATCTACCTTTGTTTAAATCATCCTAAAGTGTTTTCTTTTTCTAAGACTGCCCATGTTGAAATTAAAAGACAATTCAATGTTTATGTCTATACATTGAGACATGATAATGCCAATGAAAATTTCTCTCATTTTCCTTTTAGAAAAAAAAATTACATGATTTAGAATGGCATTCTTGACCAATTTATGTGTTGATACACCATTTCAAAATGGAGTGGCTCGAAGGAAAAATAGACATCTCCCTATAACAGCTCGAGATCTTTTGTTACTAACACAAGTCCCTAAATAGCTTCGGGATGATGAAATTCCCATTACATGCTTTCTAATCAATCGTTTACCATCATTTATTTTTCAAACAAACCTTTGTTTCTTATTACACCTTGTGGTAGTCTTTGCTTCATTCATAGTGTCCATCCTCAAGTAACCAAATTAGATCTTTCTAGGATACTCTCTACTTTAAAAGTGATGATGATGTAACTATCCTAGTCTTAACATGTATTTAGTGTTTGCTAATGTTACCCCTTTAGAAAATACTCCATTCTTCCCTTTATCTTTTGCTTCTTCAATGGTAGGGAGTTGTAGTGTGGGGTAGGGAGGAATGATGATATGTAAGTCTATCATATCACGCTAATCACCTGAAATCCATAGATTTCCTAGTTAATCACTACCTCCAACACCACTACTCTTACCTCCCATGCCACAAGTCTATTCCAAATAGCAAAACCCTCATTTAACATTTGCACCAATCTCTACTTCCTCATCGCATTCAATTTCAAGAAGTATTGATCTTGCCAGAATACTTTTTTTAGGGTACGTTGAGACTTGTATAAATATATATAAAAGCTAGGATGTACAAAGAATAAACCAAGTTAGCAATCCACAAAAACAAAAACAAATGACTTGTGGATAGCGAACTTGATTAATACTTAAGCTCATAAGATCTATACATTAACAAAAGATAAAATAAATATAGTCAAAACACTAGTCGGAATTGGCTAAGCCCCCAGTTAACTTGAATTCCTTTCTTTCCAAATATGATAAAACACAATCGAAGGTGGCTTCCTCCACTTGGATGGTCGAAGCGACTTTAAGGTAGCCACTAATTCAAGCATATTGGTTAAGGGAAGGCTGGCCATGAGGTTAGGAATGTGCCCTTATTGGATGCCCTCCTATATATTACTTATATATGGGCATTTGATAAAGAGATGGTTGTGATCCTCTTCTGAATTGGCATATAGGAAGCAGCGATTTTCTGAGATAACGCCCCATCCTAATAGTTTGTCTTAAGTGAGGAGCCTTTCTTTAATAGCTAACCACAAAATAAAGGAGTGTCTTGGAATATTACCTTTCTTCTAAATGATCATATTCCAAGATACTGGTTGCTTTTTTGCTCTTAGCAAGTTGTAAGCTGATTTGATAGTAAAACCCTTGTTGAGTTCTACTCGCCAAACAAACGTGTCTTTAGTTCCCAACCTAGGCATAAAAGTGGTCGAAATCCCTACTGTAACATTACTCCATATATCCCCAGAAGGTCGACACCATCCATTACCCTCAATGATTTCATTTAATAGTATAAAAGGTTCTAACCCTAATCTATTCTACAAGTGGTCCATTGGGATGCCATTAATCGTACCATAGTGATATGTTGCTAAAATCCCCAATGTGCCATGCGAAGAGAGGCTAAGCCCAATTCCTTACTTGAAGGATCTTGCACTACGACTAAGAATCTTGTGCCGTATTTGGGATTGCTCAAAAATTCCTACCTTTCAAAAGTTTGCCCCTAACCCAACTAAGCTATAGGCTTGAGGAATCTACCATTAAGTGCCACATATGCTTCAGTAATGCCGTTATATTCCATAAGGTGATGTCCATGATCCTTAGACCGCCTTCACGTTTAGGAAAACATACTTCTTTCCACGGTACCTTAGCTCTAGCTTTGGCTTTAGCTTTGGCTTCAGCTTCATCCGATCCATTCCAAAGGAAACACCTCATTTTAATATTAAGCTCCTTTAGAATACTCTTCGGAAATATAAAAGTAGAAGCCCAATAAATCTATGAGGAGAAAAGAACGCTCCTGTTCAATTAGACACAACCCGCATAAGAAAAATGTCTAGTAATCCAACTATTTATTCTAAAAGCAAATCTTTCCACAAGGATACGACAATGACTTTAGGAAAGGCACATAGAGATAAGAGGGATTCCAAGGTACTTCACTAGTAGTTTTCCTTTATTGAAACCAATCATGAAGACTATTTGGGTCTTCAAAGCTTGATTAACCCCACTAAAATAAACATAGCTCTTCGAGGTATTATCTTTAAGGCCCGATAGTGAGAAAAATTCTTACAAGCACCTTTTGATCAGAGCAACCAAGGCTGCCTCCCCTTTCGAGAAAATAATTAGACTATTAACAAAGCACATATGGTTTACTTTCACTTTCTTACATCTCCAGTGATTGTTGAATTCTTTATTTAGATTCAATCTCCTTAAAAGACATGATAATACCTCCATCACCAGAACAAAAAAAGTAAGGAGAGATGGGATCCCCTTATCTAAACCTATAGGAGCTAGCAAAATATCCCTCTAGTTCCCCATTTAAGCTAACTGAGAATTTAGGGGTGGAAACACATTCCATTATCCACTGAATGAAAATAGGAGGGAAGTTTAGGGCAACGAGAAGTCTTTGTAGAAAAGACCAATTCACATGATTGTAAGCTTTCATTATATCTATCTTCATTGCACATCTTAACCCATGACTATCCTTGTGATACTCTTGGAAAAGTTCTTGAGCTACAAGGATGTTATTAACTATTCTCCTTCCCTTGATGAACGCAAATTGTTCCTTCCCTACAAGCTTCAAGAGGATACTTTGAATATGTGACACAATAATCTTTGAGATGCATTTGTAAAGGAAATTGCAACATGAGATAAGTCTAAAATCCATAAAGGATAAGGGAGTGCTGATCTTTGGGATGAGAGCTAGGTATATATAATTGATGGCCTTCAAGAGTTTACTAAAAGCAAAGAAGTCTTTAATGGCCATGCTCACATCTTTCCTTACAATGTGCCATGTTAATCTAAAGAAATTACCATTAAAACCATTCGACCCTAGCACTTTGTCTTTGGTTATGGATCAAAGGGCATCCTTATTTTCTTGGTTATCTACTAGTCTGACAACATGAAGCCAGTCCTCTACCATAACTTTCCTCCCAACCAAGGAAGGAAGACTATTGAAGTCTATTGGGCTACATAAAGGAGGAATATAGAGATTTTGTATAAAATATCAAGAAAGTGAGTTAATATCATTAAACATTTTGAAATTTTTTCGATACAAATTAAAAATACCGCTCTTAATAACTTAATTTGGTGAATAGTAGTACTTCAATACTTTAGCACACAATTAATAATCAACTTAAAATAAAAGGATAGAAAGGAGAATATCAATCTTAAGATTTATACAGTTTCGGCTTTTTGTTTACTACTCTTTTACAACTCTATTGCTAAGGAAGTACCATTCTGCTTAATCCACTATAACAAATTTATGAAAAGTTTACAAGTAACTATTACATATAAACTTTACTACACTTTACTCTCCCTATTTAGCCTTTATTCAATCTAGGCTAATACAGATAAGAATAACAATATGAATCTTAAAGATTTCAGATAAAAACACAAGTAATGATTTATGAGAGATCCGCTTCAATTCAACTTTCTGAAATAGTATTTGAAATTCATTTTGTGCTCCTTCAAATAATAGAATTTGCTCATGATCCAAGTATAATATATGTGTAATGTTTTGCTTCTAAGGTCCGTATATATAATTTTAAATCACTTTTCCTTTTATACTTAAGTTTTCCAACTACTAAAAAAAATGATAAGAATTATCTTTAAATCATGTTTATCCTCTCTAACGTCTAGATGATCTTTTGATATTTTGGAGAGGATCTTAATGATTTGAATTTTAAATTCAATCCTCTAAGCTTAGTAGGATATGCTTAATCAACAACTTTTAGATAAGCTTTAGATTTGAATATTTACAATAAGGTATGCTCGATCGACTGCTTTAAGATAAGCTTCAGTTTAAAAATGAAATCCCACAATATCCAAAATCAATCTTATCCTTATCATCTTTTTATATATTTTGATTTATCTAAAGCTACGTTCGCTTAAAAAAATAATCCCCAAAGATTCTTAATTTCATTTTGAGTGAAACAGGATTAAGTATATTTCTTTAATACACCTAATCTAATGGAGCTAGGCTTTGTGATTCTCGAATCTAATATTATGTTAATTTTCAAGTTACTCTTCCAAATCAACTGTTTGAATAACCTTTTGAATAGTATCAATCTTTTTTTCTTCAAAGTTTCAATAAGTTTTCGAAATATTGTACTGATTTTTCTTATAAAAATTTCTGAACCATTTCCTGAATATTTTCAAACTTATCTCCTTTTTCAATCAAATTAGACTTTATAAATAAATCTCTGAAACTAACTCAACTTTTAATTTTAGACTCTCTGATAAATTTTCTAAATACCTACATATTTGTTAATTCATTAGCATTTTTCTTTTTTTTGTTATCATCAAAATTCATGAGATATCTAACATTCTCTCTCTTTTTTATAATAGCAAAAACACTTCGTAGAACCAAAAACATAAAGCAAATTAAATTAATATCTAATAAACAGTAAAAAGAAAAACAACCAATGAAAGTTTACACAGACAACATATTGTGCAGAACTTAAACATTTTTTGTTTTTCTCTCTCCCTTTTTTGTTATCATCAGAGATTATTTATTAACTCCCCTTAAATATTTATAAACAAAAGAAACTAACACCTTAACAAAGTTTGATTAAAACAAAAAAACTTAACATAGAACAAAATACTAGAATAAGAAAAGTTATGTCTGAGATCTTTTTATTTTCTTTTTAGCACACAACTTAAATCTTCCAAAATATATTGGAATTGCCTTATTAGGAGAAGCAATAGCTTCAGATGGTTTCTGCACAGTAGAGGTTGGTTCTTTATTCTTCACAGAAATAGATATGGTTTGAGCTGGAATAAGTGCTACAGCTTCTCTGTTGGAACCAACAAAAAAAGCTTTTGTGTCTCCTTCTAGAGGTGTCTGTTCTTCTTTGTTGAGGATAAGAGTAGCAATTTGAGGTGTTGGAGTTTCTGAAGATGAAAACTTAAGATCAAAAGACTAGGGAGATGACTGGAGTTTTGTCAAATGCTAGAACAGAGACTAGATTAGTTTGAACAATAAGTTGAGGAGAAACCGCAAGAGAGTGAGGTTCAGTTGCTGTGAAGTAAGGATCTAAATCAAGAACATTTGGTTTAGATGGAGGAATAGTTGGTTGAGTTTGTTCAAGAAGTTTAGATAGAAGATCATCAGGTTGAGCTTTGTCATTAAGATTGGATTCTATAAGACCTAAACTTTGAATAAGTCCATTCCTGTAAATTGATCCTTGATTAGCTTCCTAAGAACTTCCTTAATTCCTCCAAAAAATTATTCAACAAAAATCGAACTTTTGCCTTTTTTGGAGGGAATAGGCTGTAACTTGGTAATTTCTGAATCACTATCTGAAGGTGTTCCAATTGCTTTCCTAAATTTTATTCCACCAGATCTTTTTATTAGTTTTCCTTTTTTATTTTGATTTTTCACCGCTAATTCCTTTCCTCGTTTTCTTTTCTTTTTTTTAATAATGATCACCCTTCTTCCAATGTTTGAAAGATGAACATAAATTCCACCATTATGTGAATGCCAAAATTTATCGTTCACATTATTCCCCATCTGCTTAAAGATTCTCTATTTTAACTTAATAGGATAGAAAAGACAAGTTACTTCACTTGATTTTTTATTTTCTTGAAATTGAAGAGGGTCTTCAATAAATTCCCATATGGCCGGACATCTATGTGTTGCCATATATGCCTCATCATTAGCTTTATTACATTAACCTTTATTTTTTCTAAAATTACCTAAACAACCAATGCATCTTCTCTTGTTACAGAAGTTGCACTACCCCTTCTACATAACACAAATGTGTTAACAAATTTATGTAAGTTCCTAACTAACAGCTCAAATTCAATGCTAAAAATATGTCTATATACACCCAACTCTATTCCATCATTCAACTATGTAAACATATTCCCCTTAGTAATTTGTACTAGGTTTTCATCTTCTTAGATTTCCTTAATGCCGAAACATTTCAAAATATCCTTCTTCAATATTTCAATTTTTTGACCTAATACTACTAACTTCCAAACTTCTTAATCCTTGTTATCAAGTGAAAGTACCAAACAGCTTCTTCTTTGATTATCCACTCGTTTAAAGAAATGGAGCCATCCTCGAGAGAAATAGAATGGATTCCATCTCTATCATATTTCCATTTAAGGGATTGATAGAAGTAAAAATAATTTCTATCACCCAATTTCAATCATGTCTGCCTTGATTTTTTGCTTAAGGAATGATTCCTCAACAACTGGAAGGAAGTAGAAGTCCTTGAATCTTTGCTTTTCCAGCTCTCAATCTACACTATTAGGATCTTGTCGGTTGGAAATTTTGATGTTTTCTAATTCTCTACGTGCGCGACTAACTCTGCTAGAGATATCGACATAGCATGTTCTATTTAATTCCTTCTTTAGCAACTTAAGCTTGGTAGTAACTCTAAACATCAAAGTCCCATTTACCCTTGTCCGCCACACCCGCTCTACAATCGGAAGGAATTAGGGATCATTACTCCACAAAGCAAAGGATCAAAAGGGACTATTCCTTCTTGTCTTATCGGTATGGAAATTTGCAATGAGTGAGCTGTGATCTAATATACTTAGAGGGCCAACCATCACATCAAATCTTGGATAAGTTTGCATCCACTCAAAATTAACCAACATCCTATCGAGTTTACACATGAACAGGTTTGCATCACACTTATTGGTCTAAGTATGAAACAGTCCATTGGTTTTAGCTTCCTCAATTTCAACTTCCATACAAAACTTATTGAAGTCTTCCATCCTTAGTGTACTCGCTTTATTACCTCTTACTTTCTCATCCACAATACAGCATTCATTGAAGTCCCCACCCACTATCCAAGGACCTTGTATATTAGGCTTAATATGTAGTAAGTCAACCCAAAGTGTCTTTCGATCAGTTGTGGCCTTAGCTCCATATACACATGAAAACCAAAAGGGAGTATCTTTGCTAATCCTTTGGCACCTGCAATAAAGGAACTACATAGAGGAAGAACATAAATCCACTCGTCAAAACAATGGATTTTAGGCAATTCATATACGACCACTATCATGATACACCAAATTCCAAGAAGAAGAGATTCTAGACCATATGGAGGTTGCTTTATTTGACTTCACCTCAGTCTCAACAGCATAATACGATATGTTTCACAAAAATCTCTTATTGCCTTAACCTTTTTGGGATTGTCAAGTCCCTTCACATTCCAAATGGCTAACATTATTAGAAACGAAAAGGAAATGAGAGCAAAAGGCAGATGCCGAACTAAGAAGATTAGCCGGATTAACCCTTAACTTCTTTATTCCCTTTTTTCTTTGTCTTCTTGCCCGAGAGCTACTTAGAGCTATCCTGGAGCATATCCTCTACCTGTTCCTCCTAAGTTTTTGGTACTACAGAGACAGAATACTCAATACTTGTCTTCACTAGAGAAGGTTTACCTTACTCCAACTCTTTCTCCATAGATGTCTCAACCATTGACTCACTTGGTATGGCATGCGAGCAATCACCAACTTGAGGAGGGGCATCAGTTGACGAATTGTTCGTAGGTGTAGCCTCCATTGCTACATGTTTGTCCTTCCACTTGTTTGGCATCGTTAGCTTAGGCGCACTGACTTAATTCACCTCCTTAAAAGCAATGCCTTTTAAACAAGGTTTTTCTTCCAAATTGTTGCACTCCTAGGAATCCTTCTCAGATCTTGTCGTAATCTCTTCCTCATTAGCTCTTGGTTTGTCAATAATCATTCGTTTACATGTTTTGTTGGCTGTAGACTAATCGAGAGAGTAGCCAAAGACCTTACAACTTGGACAACAAGTTAAGATGTGTTGATATTCCACATCAACCACTATCAATTTCCCACTGGCACTTCGAACTACGAATGAGAAGGGGAGTATTGTGTCCGCTTCTATCTCTACCGATGCCCAAACAAATTTAATTCTTTCATTCCTTGTTGATATTAAATCCAACTATAGTGGCCACCCAATAGCACTTGCAACATATCCTATACCATCTTTGTGGAGGAACTCCATCGACACTACCCACAATTTGACCCAAATAGGAAAGCTTTTAGGTGTAACCTTATCATAGTCCACTAATAAGGACTATCGCTGCAAGATAATAGGTTGATTGGCGAACAACCAAGGCTGACTTAAAATCTTAGTTAACGCTAACTCATCCTTAAACTTGAAAAAGAAGAAGCCACGGCCATTAGCTAGGACTTCCGTCAGACTCTCATCCTTCCAATAATTCTATGCCAATTTTTGCACTAACAGGAAGGAGAGTCCCCAGCCAAGGAAGTATCCAACAACCGTATTCTTCCATACCTTTTCCCCAAAACAAGAAACATATAGAGGAGGTTCAATGCAGATGAGATCACCAATTTTCGAAGGCAGGTAGAAGTCCAGCAATACGTTCACAAGGGAAACCATTAGGGGAGAGCTATTTTGCGATACCACTTAGGCAAATGAGCATGGGTTTGGGGAAGAAGAAACTTTGTCGAACTCCTTTTTGCTTAAGCCAGCTGACTTTTCTATCTCCTCAGGAATTTGAGTCATAGCCCTAAGGATTGATTTAGAGGTAAAGTGTTGACTGTCCCTTAAAAGGAAAAGATCCTCACTTTGCTTTTTTCCATTGGGGTTTGTCTCAAAGCCAAGCGTGGCAAACTGGATAAGGCCTCCAGTTAGGTTGTCAAAGGTCTTTTCTCCTTTTTTTGATGTAGAGACAGCCTGCCCAAGAGTAGTCACATCTACTGACTTCTTCTAAGAGCTTACTAATCCCTTGTTTCTCTTTCCATGAAGACCAAAACCTACTTCACCATTTTCACTTGGCAAAACAGTAGACGTCACCAGTGATAGACCCTTCTGCTTTCTTTCCTTACCTTTGTAAGACTCAATAGAAGGGCTTCTGGCCATCAATGTAGTCACTACAGCTCCAAATGATACCCTCTTTTTCCTCCTGACAAACGTCCTCATAGGAAGACGAACTACTAACATAACTTAAACTTGAAAGAACTAAACGGATGACAAATAGAAATGATGGACACTTGCCAAATGGGACAAAGCTTAAAAAACAAAACACTAAAAAAGATGGGGAAGGTAAGGAAAGGGTAGACTAAAAGAAAGGGGCAAGAAAGAGAAAAGGAAGGAGAGACGGGTGGAAAGCAGGGGGTTAGGGATGGTTAGAGAGGATTTTCTCTCTTTACATAGTGAAGAGAGAGAGACGGATCTTCTTATCTTGCCATTGTACTTATCTTATTTCTTCTTTGGTTTCTCTTCTTGTTTCTTGATTGCATCCCATGACTTAATGACAATTTTGAAAACTATTCATGCGACCTTACCTCATCTTAGTTGACACAATGCCATGATAGAGGAGATGAATCTTTGAATGCTAATGGTACTAGGGATTTAATGGATTTACCTACAAGGAAAAACCGACTTGTTGTAAATGAGTGTTGGTGATTAAAGTCGATCCCGATGGGTTTGTGGCTCAGCTTAAAACTCATCTAGTCCTTAAAGGCTATGCACAAACCTATGAGTGGATTATTCTGACATGTTTCTCTTACAACGAAATTGATATTTGTTCGCTTATTCATATAATTAGTGGCTACTCATTATACTTCTCTCCATCGCATGATCAACTAGTTTTGGAAGTCAATTAATGTCTTCTCTAATGGTATATAATTAGATAGAATAAAAGCAATCTTTGTGTTATACAGAGGGAGCTTCTTGATGTGGTATATTGTAAGAAAATCAAGGATATGGTCACATTAAGTGCCTTTTAGATACACATTAGCTTCTTGACAAGGTATATTGTAAGTCACTTTTGGAAACAAAATGTTGTGTTTTGTTTAAGTATAGAATCGAATACAAAGTTATGATACACTTAGTGAAATAATGTGGATTAATTAGCTCTTGACTAAACTTAGACTTTAGGTACCAATACTAGCAATGTTAAGGTGTGACAACCAAGCTACCCTTTATATGCATCTAATCTAGTGCCTCATGAGTGGACTAAGCATACTTAAATTCAATATCATTTTGTTTGTGAAAAAATAT
Organism: Lumnitzera littorea; assembly: GCA_024138015.1. Classification (NCBI taxonomy): domain Eukaryota; kingdom Viridiplantae; phylum Streptophyta; class Magnoliopsida; order Myrtales; family Combretaceae; genus Lumnitzera; species Lumnitzera littorea. The sequence continues at coordinate 69,570,343 of JAMXBB010000009.1, read as the reverse complement.
AATAGAATTGATTTCTAAATGGTTTTTGGATCAATTATAATTACAATAAGCTAGCCATAATTAATATCTGTTAATATTGAACAGAATTTCAATAGAGAAAAATTAGAAACTTTTATTGATCTTTTTGTAGGAAATTGATCACAAACCTCAGTTCCTCCAACTAGGAAGGACCATGAGCTAGAGCTCACTCATGAACACCATTGCTCACACAACTCACACAAAATCTTTTTTTTTCTAATTGCCTATTTTTCTATTAAAATGGATTCCTTTATCCTTTTACTTTCCACATCAGCAATTAATAAGTAACAATAATCGCCTTTTCTCCTTTCACTTCTCATATTAGCAATTACTAAACAATGATAATCACTTTAACCTTTCCCTTTCCACTTTGCCTTATCAGTAATTAACATTAAATATTTTAGGATCATATCATCTATACTCTAACTTAAAGAGGAGTGTTATGAAATGTAAATTAATGTAAAACTTCAATTATATGATTAATTACAGGAAGTAATTAGTTGGACTTAACTATAGGGATTTTCAATTAATATGTCTACCTAATACAGACACCTTAATGTGTATATAAATATATATTTAGATATGAATAATATTATTTAAAAATTAACTTTCTCCTTTGTTTTCAATCAGTTTATAATCTGCATAATCATCAGGATAATTATTTGTTGTTGCTCTAAGATAAGAAACTTCACTTGCCATTGGGATACAATTCCAACTTTAATTTAATTGAGATACTAGGGTTTATCAATAGCATTTTCTAATCCTCTATTCTATATTTTGAAGACATCACTCTAAAATTACATTATTTACTCAGTAAAGTGAAAGGATTCCATTATGTTTTAGTATTACATAACTTCCACACTTCCAAAATAGCTCAGCAAAAGCCTTTTTCTTTTGATATGGGATAAATGAATAGCTACTCTAATCACATGTTAGTAATTGGAATTATTATTGTCAAAATATCTATGATGAAATAACAAAATTTCAAACTACACTTTTTTGCTCTTAAGTTAAGCAAGAATAAGATTGTGGACAAAAGGTACATTTTGCATTATGGTTACTCATACATGCCACATCTATAAACATCCTAGTTTGCTCATGAATATTATGATTAATACTATAACCATCTAATCTAAAAGTTTAAACTTGTAAATACAATATAGACTATTATATTTATCATCTAACACTTCCCCTTATTTGTGAGCCGAACTTTTTAACTGAAGCCTACAAGTGCACAACTTAATTAGATGAAGGATAACTAACAATATAAGAATTTGAACCTAAGATTACTATATTTATTATTTTGATATTATGTTATAACTAGTACCACAACCATTTAATCTAAAAGTTTAAATTTATACATACAGTATGAATTATTATATTTATTATATAACAATGAACATTGAATTATGTTGTTCTCATTTATCTATTTTTTCTAGGCAGAATTTTTACAGATCAGATTTTTGTTATTCAATCAAGTCAATCTAAATAGAATCGACCCATTCTTCATTGACTAAGCTTTCACTCCAAACAAAATAGAATAGTGTCACTGGAAGTTAGATGAAATTAAAAGAAAAAAAAAAAGGAAAACAAAACAAAAAAATAATAACATTGGAAGATGTTATTGATACTAGTCTAAGAGCCAGCCAGGGGATAGATTTTTCAGACAATCTAAAATTCAGGGTCTTCTTTATTGGAGTTTCGCCATTTACTTTTGAAACTTATGGTGAAATCAAAGCTTGTAAATTTGAAGATGGACTCACTAAAAGAGAGCCCTATAACCTCTTGAGCCTAAGAAAAGATAATAACTCTAGTTGTATTTAATTATTGATAAAGTAGTATTTACATAAACTTATTTCAAATCAAACATAAAAAAGCCTCTTATCACAAAATGAGCCCATCATATGATAATATATGTAAGTAAAGCCTAGTGTATTTCCTATGGAAATCTGTCTCAAGGAATGAGTCTAGAATTACTATCTCTCATCTCACTTCAGCAAAGGCCTCGAGGTTTGGTAATGGCTGTTGTCCTAGAAGCTGTCCCAACACTTTATCTATTAGAATTTCACCCTTGCAAGAAATCAAATACCCAGTCCTTTCAAGCATTTTCCTATATTGATGCCATCATCAATGCATTCCATTCAATCTCATAGAATATATCCATCACTTCCAAAAGTTCCATTAGTATATTATAATATGCTCATTTTTCCTTCAGTTTTCATACGGAATTTGGATCAAACCTCAAAACTTGGGAGATATCTACAGAACATGAAAAGATTACTCAGACATTTTCCCATATATCATTTGTCATTTCAGGAAAAAAGATAGATCCTTCCAATCCTAGGCGGTAAAGGATTTATAAGCCAAGTCATTACCAAGGAATTTCGCTTCCTACATGTTGTACTCAGCTGATCCTACATCAGGACCCTTCATTGTGCCCAGCAAATACCGTAATTCCGACAACCATGAGATTGAAACCACTATTGGAGATTCAGTCCATTCAACTAATGTTAAGATATTTGAAGTGAATGTTGATTAGCCATAGAAGATGGCATTACTTGGTGGTTGCATCTAATATCTTCAGGTGCATAAGATCCAAAACTAGAGTTGTTTTGAGGAAATCACTCATAGTGAGTTGCTCTTAGCCGAGAAGGATCAACTGATGCTCTGTTATCATGTAGAAATTTCATGAATTAAAACTCTTATAATATTATTCATATAGCTTAGGGTATAAAGAGAAGAAAAACCCACTAATAATAGGTGTCCAGAGTAGGAAGAAAACACAAAAAATGAAAAACAAATCCTATCTAATTCTTAACATATCAAATCCTCCTTGAATAAATAATAAAAGCAAATAAAATCTAATATCAGATCTTGAAAAATAACATCAAAGAGACCTATAAACATCACCTAAATCAGGTACACTCAGAAATCTAAAACACTTCTGGAAAGGGGGGAAAAAAAATGAAGGAAAAACAAAAAACTAAAGCTACCAACTTCTAACTACTTTTCCAACAACAATCTACAAAACTGGCTGCTTAGCTTGATCTTCCTCAAAGCCTCCAATACCAGACACACTAATTCACATTCCCCCCATTGACAATCTATTAGAACAAAAACAAGAAGTAATACATTACAGAAATTTACTACAGCTAGTTAAGCCTTGGTACACAAGAAGAGGCTCTGATTACTAGAATCTATCCACTTAAAAAAGAGGAGCTCTTGCTACAATACTGATGCCACACTCACTCATTTAAATCATAAGAGCAATCTAATTGACCGAAAATTTTGTGGGACTCCTTAGGGCGCAGCCAATAAACCATTTTTCCTTTTCCTTGTTTCTGACTCAAGCTATTAAAATTGTAAAACAAATCTTTACAATTGTACTTGCAAAGAGGACTTTCTAGCATTTGCAGCAATTAAGACCTAAATTACGATAGATAGGGCCCAAACTACTGTGTAAAGGATGAAAATTTGCTCCAAAAACCCCAGACAGAACAACAGAATTAGCCATAAAGGCTGTACAGAGAATGCTCAGTAACTTACCATGAAGTGATACTATCCGTGTCCTTAATGCCACTGCCTTAGTTTCCAAAAGGGATAGATGGATTGAAGAAGTTGTATAAGAACCAGGAAACATGAGTTTGATTGAAACAACTGGCCCAGTATCTGGAGATCGATTAGCTAATACCAGGTGCCTTGAAACATATTAGAAGGACCAGTTAGAAAAATTTTCCAGGACACAAACCTCAAAGAGTTGACAAGCATTTCTTAGTTTTAAGGGAAAAATTCATTAAAGGTCCCAAAGCCAATTGGGATTTTTGCTATCAAGTTGCAAAATTTTAAATATAATATAAGTCCCAAATTATTTTTCAAAACAAGCAATTGAGTCCAAACAAACCATGTACTGTAAATTTGGCATATTTTTAGAATTTTTCATAGCTCACAAGCTGACTTAGCATGAAATATCAGCAAACTGCATAAATTCATTAGAATATAATTATAAATTAGAAAAATATTAAAAAGTCACAGGAAAATACCTAAGAGAGCAATTATGATGGCTGCCCCTATATGGCAGGTTGCCCATCGCCCCCAGAATCACCACATCAATTTTTAGTGGGTGGGTCACCACCCACCACCTATGACACATCATTCACCAACCATAGAAAGAAAAAATAGGGAAAAAACTGAGATGCATCATGACCAAACATTGGAAACCTTTCTTTTTCCTCTTTTAGTTTCTTCAATAATGCAAGGTAAGCCAACCCAAATCATGCCGTTGAAGTCACCAGCCATGGGCAGCAGCTGCCATGGTCCTCTTAGAGTTCTTTTTCTACCTTTTTCTTTTTTATTTAATTTTTATTTTTTGTAACAGATTATTACTCTCTTTCAAGAAAATTTTTAGTGTTTCTTGATTTGCAAGTATGACATATCATGCCAATGGCCCCCATCATGGAAAATACTAAATATGCCAAATTATAGCCACATGTAAATGCTATGACTCAGCCATGGCTTTTTAAAAAGGATTAGGACCTGATTGATCAAGCCAGAAGTTATAAATACTTCATTGTAAAACATCAAAAATTTGAGGACTCTCAAAGCATTTCCCCCAAGTTTTAATGCCATGTAAACACTATTGTCTAATGTCGCACCAATTTTGAGGAAACATGTTTGTAGGGAGCGTGAAAACCAATGCATTCAAATTAGTAACTATCATAAATTAAGCTTAAACAAATTTTGCACACACTTTAAGAAAGCAAACACCCACAACATGATAATTCTTGCGTGATTGATACATAAACAATCTTCATTTGCTCAAGCACTCACAAAGCTGTTGAACAAATTTACTTTCCGATGAATTACTCCTAAAAGAGCAAATCTACTTTCTGTCAAAGTTTCTACACAAAGGTCTCTCTTGTCCCCTTTTCCTAGTCAAAAAAGTCAACAGGATTTTTTTTCACTTTAGTGACAGGAAATTGATAATACACAAACAAAATATAGGCCCAAAAACCAAGATTTGGAAGGATACAAGCTGTGCAAGGTAATATGCAATTAATAAGCTACCTCAAATATACAGAAGCAGATTGCTTCCCAGCAACCTTCAAAGTCTGATTGCCAGGGAACTCACACAGAATGCTTGCAGCTGACTGGTTTTCAACCTGTGAAACAGAGCAAGCTAAATCTCAGTTTAGATATTATCTCAATAAGTCAATTCATTTTATTTATTACACACTTACAGGCCAGAGGAAAATACAAACATTCTTTGTTTCCATTTATTAAAAGGCAACAAAGAAAAATTGATTCAAAAGATGAAATGAAAATTGTCAAACTTTTATCTAATACAATCACGGCTGATCTGAAAGCTAAAAGAATCAGAAAGAAACTTCATTGGAATTAAATAAATTGGTAAAAAAGTTTCTCGCTGATCATACAAATCTTAAAATTCTATATGTTGGAAAATAAAAAAATACTTGTTTTTAGGAGCTTGGTAATAGCTTCCTCTTTTGTCAGTTTCGTATTGTGTTATTAGCCACAGTAACTGTAGCAGTCATTTTAGATTTTCAAGGTTTTGTCCATCTCCAAGAATCTACTTCTTTTCCTAGCTTGAAGATTTATTCTTATCTTTATTCCAATTGCACACTCATGTATGCATAGTCAACATAAGGCAACTATAGTGTAATGAACTTATCCTATTCAAAATCTCTTCATGGCATCAGAGCATCAATCAATCCTAATTGACCTGATTGCACAAGAGAATCATCGTGAGTGACCTATCTCCAATCACCCAAGAGATGTCACCTACAATCAAATTTTAGTTTGGGCCTCTTGACACATCTAACATAAAGCAACGAGAGAGCAGGAAGAGTGTGATGCTTCACATGAACAGTTCAGGATCCCCAATTTAGGGCTCAGCCTTAGTGCTTAAGAAGGAGCTTCTGCAAAATCTGAAAGCCTAAGAAAGGATATGGTGTGACCATTATCAGAAATTTGATCACATGAGAAAGACATGTTGGAATCCATGTGGGAAACTAGGAAATTGGAACAAGATCTCATTAACTCAGGTTAGAGAGAAAATGCTTTGCCTTCTCTCTAGAAATCTCCCTCATCCTAAGAATCCCCTGACCTTAGGTTTCTCCCGTCTTTCTATCCCCATCCGATCATCATTCCTCCCTCCTATCCCCTCCTTCTTCAGGTTCTTATGTTTTGTTTACCTCAACCATGACCAGAAAACCCCCCAACCCTCATCCTCAACCCCCCTCCAGTGCCAGGGATGGCTCTTCTATATTTGGTTTTGCACAAAACCACCATTCTAATGGTAAACCCATGGAACCCTCTATAGCCCCTATGCTTTCTGGTTCTGGTAATAGTGTTGGTTCTGTTTTTTCTAATAAAAAGCAACCTAACTCTAAAAGGGCTCTCCTTGGACAGTGTGCTCCTAAAAAGCCACAAGTTTCTGTCTTTTCAAGGTTGACTCCTAACCTGTTGGAGCATGGTTCCTCTGCACAAGCAAAAGAGTCCTTTGCAAGTAATTCCTCCTTTGGAAATACTACCTTGAAAGAGATTAACCACCTAGTTGATGATATAGAAAATCAATACCGCTCTTCCCCTCCAAGTTTTAAGAACAAGTCCTTTGCGGAAGCAGCAGGCAAATCTTCTTCCTCTCCTCTAATTCCTGATTTCAAGTTAGATTTCTTCCCCTTGGTTTCCAAAGGAGCAATTGCTAGGGTAAAACCACCCCCATCTATAGCAACTGAAGGAGCCAAATTCTAGGACTCTACTTTGGTTGGCTTTTTCCTTGGTCGAAGACTTCCATTTAGCTTGGTCCACAACACAGCCATGCATATTTGGCAGAAGTATGGTATTATTGAAGTTTTAGGAAATAAGGAGGGGTGGTTTTACTTCCGATTTGCCACATTCTCTGACCCTGAGCTTATTTTGCCCAAGCCTTGGTTTTTTGCCCAGCTCCTCCTTCTCCTTCAGCAGTGGCGACTTGGTATGTCCCTCAAGAAACCACGTCCTTCCACCATTCCATCTTAGGTAGTCTTTTCGCGGGTGTCCTACGAATTCTTAGATGCTAAGGGACTTAGCTACATCACTAGTGATGTAAGCAAACCCTTACAAGCTAACTCTTTAACCACTCTACACTCTAGAGCAAACAACACCTGCATTTTTGTTGAGTTGGATGCGAAGGACGACCTGTTCTCCAAAGTTGATATTGAATGTGAAGATGGTTCCTTAGCCCCTATCCAAGTGGATTACTAATGGCTCCCACCTCGGTGTGCTTCTTGTAAGGTCTTTGGATATGTCTATCCTTCTCATCAGTATCAACAATCTTCCCAAGATTAGCATCGCCATAAAAGCGAATGGGTAAAGGTAAAAAGAAAGGAGAAAAGACCTATGAGTACGGAATCATCCTCCCATGATAACTCCATCCCATGCTCTCTGAAAAAGGCATCAATTATAGAGACTAGTGATGAAGTTATATCTCCTCTTAAAAGCTTTGCTGGCGAAGGAAATGCTTATGTTACTCCCTCAACTAATGTAGGTAATGATGTAGAGGGCACTGATATTAACAACCTAGCTGATGGTGCAAAACATGCCCTATATCAAGAGTGTACAACTGATCTTGAGCCTTCTCGTGTCTCAAAAACATCACAAGAGGCTATCCCAGTAGATCTAGACCCTTAACCACATATACAGGAGCAAGATGATGCTTCTACGAAACGAGAGAAAGTAGAAACTACTCCTATGCTTTTGTTATCTAAGAGCAGGGGCAAAAAGAAAAGATCAAGAGGGGGATTTTCTTCTAAGAGTGGTAAATCCTCCTTTAGTGGCAGGAGACAGAAATTCTTCAAACGTAAGCGTCATACTTGACACATCTGACCCCTTCAATCTCCTATCTCATGATTTTTGCATCTTAGAATGTGCATGGGATCAATGATCCCATTAAAGGAAAAAACATAAAGAATATTTGTGAAAACAAGAATATTTCTCTTTTAGAGCTCCTCAAGACTAGAGTTAACCACTCAAACGTTGATTTTGTGAAATCTAAGATTAATCCAAGTTGGTCTTTTCCTATAAACCAGCATGTTCCTAAGCAAGTTTGGCTAGGTTGGGATGCTAGGTGTCAAGGTTCCTTTTTGTAATATACTTATACTAGTAAAGGACCATTCTTTTGTACATATTATAACATAAAGGATAACTTTATTTTTATATAGTTAAGGCTTTACTATTATTAGAAATTTTCACTTTTAGAAAGTGATGCCATTTCACCAATTTTAATGTCTCTTCCTGTCAGACCTAATAATGTCCGTAAAGCTTTTTACGGGGATGTGAATACTCTTCTAGATTGAAACTCTTACTCACCACGTTGGTTAATAGACCGATGGCGCCTGTTACAGACGCCGTAACCCTGTGCACACACATTGTAGCCTTGTATTATTGTCAAAATTAATAAAAGTGTGCTATTTATTTTTCCATCCGTACATGTGTCTCTTATATTCTGTTGGCTTTCTTTCTTAATTGTATTACTTACAAGTTTAAGCCTTATCGACTAACCTTGCATGCGAGTTAAGCTTGTTTATTACTGCATAGGCATAATAGTAAACGCTACACGGTTTGTTTGTGTGCTAGAAAAAGCCTCGAACAGTAACAGCTGGTATCAGAGCTTAGGTTATTCCTACAGGAACAATCATGACACAACAAGAAGAAGTAAGCAAAAGACTAGATAGCTTGGAGGAAATTCTTAAGGAATTGTCTAAGCAAATAGATGATTTGATCACATTATCGATAAGAGTGATTGAAGTTGAAGCCAATCATCAAAAGATAAATGCTAAGATGACCGAGATGACTAAGAATTTCAGTGTTACAGTGCAAACTCTCAAAGGGAAAATGTACGTAACGACCAATGAGGCTAAGACAACACTTAAAGACTCAAGTGAAAGACTTAAGAAAACAACTTATTACTCGTGCCTCAATCGAGATCATTGAAGAGTTGCGAGTACAAGTAGATATTTTGACTCAGGCTGTTGGAAAAGCTCCTATCCCTGCCTCGATACATATTCCTGCTCATGCAGGACATCTAAAGATACCTAAGCTCAAAGCATTCATTGGCATGAGAAACGCTAAGTTGTTAAAGAATTTTCTATTTGATATGAAGTAGTATTTTGCTACTGTGAGGACAAATGATGAGAGATCAAAGGTCACCATAGCTGCTATGTACTTAACTAATGCTGCCAAACTGTAGTGGCGCACTAAATATGAGGATATGCAAAATGGCAACGCTCATGTAGATATATAGGTCAAGTTGAAGGCTAAGTTGCGAACTCAGTTTTTCCCTGAGAATGTTGAGTATAATGCTCGAAAGAAATTGAGAGAACTTCGATAGGGTGATGACATGAAAAAGTATGTCCATAAGTTCTCGTCATTAATGTTAGATATCAAGAGCATGGCCAATAAAGGGAAGAATGTGTCAATAGAACACGAGAGTGGAAAGTCAGTCAAGTCGGCCAAACCCAAGAGTGGAGGAATCCTAAGTTCAAGTAGCAACAGTAGTAATACTGAAGAGAGTCAAAGGAAATCCTATAACTCTCACCAGTCCAAAAAAAGTAGGCAACCAATCGAGATAAGAAGTCCTTATTCTCGTGTTTCTTGTATAATAGCCCATACAAAGTAACTAAGTGTTCACGTACGGCAACACTCAATGCTATAGCATGAAAAGCAAAGAGTGTTTGCCAAGATGATGAGTCGGGGAGTGATGAAGAGGATAACCCAGAATAGGCGCATTAAACATGTTGTCAACTATTGGAAAAAGTTCCTCAATACGACGTAAGCTCAAGACCGATAATGAGTTGATGTATGTCCAGTTAAACATCAATGGCAAGAATGCTAGTGCAATAATAAACTCCGGTGCTACACACTTCATTGATGTGCTTGAGGCGGAAAGATTGGGACTGATGCTTACTAAGAACACTAGCTAGATTAAAGCTATTAACTCCAAGGCTTAACCTATCCGAAGAGTTACAAGAGAAGTGAAAGTGAAGGTTGAAGAGTGAAGAAATCTCAACTTCACAGCTATTCCATTGGATGACTTTAGCATAATCCTTCAAATAGATTTTGTTGAGACAGGCCAGAATTGCTCCCATTCCCGCAACAGATTGCTTATGATTCATGGGTGAAAAGTCTAGCTTTGTGACAGTTCAGAGGAACAGAGCAAACAACAATGACAAGAAAGGGAAAAATATTGAGACTATGATGTTATTAGCGCTCTAATTTAAGAGAGCTCAAATATTAAGAGCCAACTGTCCTGGCTATCCTTACAAAGAAAAAGGAAACAAGAAAGACAAAGATACTGGAAATAATAGAGTGTCCTAAAAAAGTACGATTATGTAATACCCGACACGCTCTTAAAAGAATTACCTCCTAGAAGGTCAATGAGCCACGAGATTGAGATAATTCCTAATGCTAAACCACTCGCCAGAGTTCTTTACAGAATGTTGCCTCCCGAACTTGCCGAATTGAAGAAGCAATTAAATGAGTTGTTAGAGGTAAACTTCATTCAATCCATAAAAGCACCATACGGGACTCCTATTCTATATCAAAAAAAGCAGGATAAGAGTTTGAGATTATGTATTGACTATCAGGCTCTAAACAAGCTGACAATGAAGAATCATTACCCAATTCCTCTAATCGCTGATCTGTTTGATCAACTAAGCAAAGCTAAGTATTTTACAAAACTGGATCTTTGCTCAAGCTATCATCAGGTTCGCATTGCTAGGGAGGGATGAGCCCAAAACGACAAGTGTAACCCGGTATAACGCTTATGAGTTCTTTGTGATGCCCTTCGATCTCACTAATGCTCCTACAATATTTTGTACCTTAATGAATAATGTATTTCGTGAATATCAAGACAAATTTGTAATTGTCTATCTAGACGACATTGTTGTGTATAGCAAGATATTACAGGACTGTAAAGCACTTACGAATGATTTTCAAGAAGCTGTAAAAGAATCATTTATATGTAAAGCGTGAAAAATGTACCTTTACCCAGAAGCGCATCAACTTCTTGGGTCATGTGTTAAAAAAGGATAGGTCCGAATGGATATAGCAAAGGTGAAAGCAATCAAACAATAGCCAGTGCCTAAGAGAATAACAGAGTTGCAGTCTTTCTTTAGACTCGCAAATTACTACAGAAGATTCGTTAAGTGATACTCTCATCAAGTCGTACCCTTTACAAATCTATTAAAGAAGGACCAAGCATAATCATGGAATGAAATATGTCAAAGTACCTTTAAGGAGTTGAAGCGTATGGTGACGGAGGAGTCAGTCCTCGCACTTCCGGATATTTCTAAGCCTTTTGAAATCCACACGGATACCTCAGATATTGCATTGGGTAGAGTATTGATGCAAGAGGGTCATTTAGTAGCATACAAGAGTAGGAAGCTGAATCAAACAAAACGCAAGTATTCGGCCCAAAAGAAAGAGTTACTTGCAATTGTTCACTGTCTGAGGACTTCAAAACACTATTTGCTAGGATCCAAGTTTCTAGTGAAGACAGACAATTCTACTGCCAGCCATATATTAACTTAACCAAATCTTTCAGCCAAACAAGCAAAATGACGAGTTTCTTATAGAGTTTGATATAGAGATTGAGTGCAGCAATGGGCGAACTAATCAAGTGGTAGATGCCTTAAGCAGGTGAGCCGATTTAGCATCTTTAGTGCAGATTGCACACCAGTCGGCGTGTCAAATCTTGACTTCAATTCAAGAGCAAATCAAACAACATAAAGGTCAAGACCTGTTGGCCAAAAATCTCAAGCAGTTGGCTAAAAAAGAGAAGACACGCAGATTTTATGTAGAAGGTGACCTCATTTACGCAAAGGGGCACTAGTTGTATGTCCTAAAAGTAGGCAACTTAAGAAGTGCACTCATGAGAGAGTGCCATGATACTCTCTGAGTTGAACATCCTAGCCAATAGAGGACATTAAGCTTGTTGAAACAGGCCCATTACTGGCCGGATATGAAGGAGGATGTAATGACTTATACGAAGACTTACTTAACCTGCCAACAGGACAAAGTTGAGAAGCAGAAGATGACAAGCCTCTTAGAGCCACTTCCTATTGCCTCTCGCCCATAGGAAAGCATCTCCATGGACTTTATCACTTCCTTATCAAAAGTGAAGGAGCATTCATCCGTTTTTGTCGTTATTAACAGGTTCTCTAAGTATATCACCTTCATTCCTACCACGAAGAATTCAAGCACGAAAGAGACAGCTCAACTTTTCTTTAAGCATGTAATGAAATTCTAGGGTGTGCCCCAAAATATCGTGAATGATAAAGACACCAAATTTATAGGAAAGTTTTGGATAGAGTTGTTCCAACTCCTAGGTTCCGAACCGAGCATGACCTTCAGCTACCATCCGTAAAATGACGGACAGACAGAGAGATTCAACAATTTGCTAGAGGAATACCTTCGGCAATTACTCAGTGTCAACCAGAAGAATTGGTTTGAGTTGCTGGATATCGTTAGTTCTTTTTCAACGTCCAGTGGTGCTCTTCCTCCAACAAGAGTCCTATAGAGATCATTACGGGTCAGCAACCACTATTACCCCACACAATAACAACACCATATACCAGGAGATACCCATGAGCTTATCAATTTACCAGGGATTAGAAGCAAAATTCAGAAGTAGCAAAAATGTACCTTAAAAAGGCTTCCAAGAGAATGATGAAATGGACAAATCAGAACCGTCGACCTAGAGAGTTCAATGTTGGAGATCAAGTCCTTATAAAGTTTCTTCCAGAACAGATCAGATCATTGAAAAACAAGGATAGAAGATTGATCTAAAAATACATTGATCCAGTTCCTATCACATCGAAGATTAGAAGAGCAACCTACAAGGACGAGCCTCCTGCATAGTTGAAGGTCCATTCAGTTTTTCATATCAACGTCTTGAAGCCGTATTATCCAAACATGGAAGACTCGTCTCACAATGTATCGAAACAGTCACATGTCAAGATCAAGTTTAACTTGAGTCAAGCCATGAAAGACATTCTTATAAAGCAAAAAGTCAGTGATCCTACCACTGGAGAAGAACATAAAGAATATTTGATCAAGTTGAGAGATCGAGGAGAAGAAAATACTAACTGAGAGACTGAAGAAAATCTAAAGCCTTTATCCAACAGAAAGTCAACCTTGTTAGCCAAAAGACCTCCGTCACCAGATTCAAGCTCCAGTACATATTACTGAGAACGTCAATAGAATTAAGTGAGGGAGGATGTTAAGGTCCCTTTTTGTAACATACTTATACTAGCAAAGGGCCATTCTTTTATACATATTGTAATATAGAGGGGGACTTTATTTTTGTATAATTAAGACCTTACTATTATTAGAAATTTCCACTTTTAAAAAATAGCACAATTTCATCAGTTTTAATATCTCCTCCCACCAGGCCCAATAATATCCGTAAAGCTCTTTACGAGGGTGTGAGTATTCTTCTGGATTAAAGCCCTTACTCAACACATTAGTTGATCACGACCGACGGCACATATTACATACTCTGTACCCCATGCACACACATTACAACCTTGTATTACTGTCAGAATTAATAAAAGTGTACTATTCATTTTTCCATTTGTGCCTATGCCCCTTATATCATATTGGCTTTCTTTTTTGGTTGTGTTGCTTACAAGTTTAGGCTTTATCGGCTAACATTACGTGTGAGTTAAGCTCGTTTACTACTACAGAAACAGAATAGTAAGCGACACACGGTCTGTTTGTATGCTAAAAAAAGCTTCGGACCGCAACACTAGGCTTTGAGATATACGGATTATCAAGGAACAAAATCAATTTACGCATTGCTCTTGCTTCAATAGGAAATGGAATAAGGGTTTCCAAGCCTCTTTTGTGTATGCTTCCAACTCGGCCATAGAATGTTGTGATCTCTGAAAATGCTTGTTGAATATCAAGCTTTCTTGCTTAAATCAACCATAGGCAATGTTGGGAGATTTTAATATTATCAAATCTGTTCTTAAATGTAGTAGGGGCAAAGCTCGATGGAACCAACACATGCAAGATTTGAAATTATTTATTGACGAAGCAGAGTTAGAGGATTTGAATTTCTTGGGCAATCTTTTCACCTAATCTAACAAGCAAGAGGGTAATCCCATTTTGAAGAAGTTAGATCATATATTAGTCAATCACCAATGGTTGATATCGTTCCCCAAGTCTGTCGACATATTTTCAACATCCCTCTTATCTAACCATTCTCTTGCAATGGTTCAAACAAACCCAACAATGGCAGCTAGATATAGCCCATTCAAATTCTTTGACTTTTAGACTAAATCTGATTGTTTCATCCCCATTGTGACTGATGTATGGAAGCGCCATATTGCTAGATCCTTATGTTATCAAGTGGTTTCTAAGTTGAAAATCCTTAAGAAAGAACTCAAGAAGTTAAACGAGAAGCACTTTTCACATATCTCCACAAGGGTAAATGTAGCAAAAGAAAAACTAACCGCTACTCAAGATGCCATTGCGAATGGGAATCTAGACTGCTTGGGTAAGGAAAAGAAGCTTTACAAAGAATACTATCTCCTTAGAGCAACTGAGGAAAGCTTCTACAAATAAAAATCTAGAGTAAGCTGACTTAAATTAGGTAATAAGAACAACTCTTTTTTTCACAAAGCTATGATCCAAAGGCATAATAGGAGCTCTATCTATGCTTTGGAAAGAGAGGATAGCTCTATGGCATTAAGGGATAAAAAGGTAAAATTTGAAGCAGGGAATTTTTTCAAAAAGCTTTTTAACCTTAATGGCTTCGTAGGTTATACTCCTGATTCGATAAGGATATAGCAATTCATCTCCAGACGCTTATCCTCGAGTCAGATCAATTTCCATGAGGCGCCCTTCAGTGATGACGAAATTAAATTAGCTTTCTTCTCCCAAGCGAACGGTAAAGCTCTAGGGCCAAATGGGTTCTCAGCCAAGTTTTTTAAAGTTTTTTGGCCTATTATTGGAACTGATATGATTCTTGCAATGAAAGAATTCTTAGCTTCGGGTTTTCTTTTGAAGGAATTAAACAACACTATCATTACCCTTGTGCCCAAAGTGCAAAACCCTACTACAATGGGCAACTTTCGGCCAATCTCCCGCTATAACATAATCTATAAAGCTATTTTCAAGGTTCTAGCAGCTAGACTTAAAAAGGTTCTATACTCTATAGTAGGTCCTCAACAATCTACTTTTATCCCTGGAAGACGCATCACTAACAACATCTTCATTGCACAAGAATTGGTACATGACTACCACTTTAACAAAGGATCCTCAAGATGTGCCCTTAAAGTTAACATCACTAAAGCTTATGACACCCTTAATTGTGTCTTCCTGGAGCAAGTTCTCTCGGCCATGGGATTCCCTCCCCATTTCCACCAACTTTTGAAGCAATGCTATTCCTCGCTCAAATTCTCAATCAACCTAAATGGCGAACTTGTAGATTTCTTTCCAAGTTCAAGGGGCTTAAGATAAAGAGACCCAATCTCTCCTTATATTTTAATCCTTGCTATGGAGGTTCTCTCAGATATTCTCAGACAGACAACAAACTCCATTGGATTTTCTTATCATTGGAGATGTAAAGAAGAGAAGATCTCCCATCTATCCTTTGTAGACAACCTTAAGATCTTCTACAAAGGCGATTCTTCCTCTATTAGGCTTGTTAAAAAAGCCTTAGATGATTTTGAGAGTTTTTAAAGTCTAGCTTCAAACTCCCTAAAGAGCTCCATATTCTTTAATAATGTCTCTCCTTAAGTGAAAAATGACATCTTACACATCTTGAATTTTCAAGAAGGTATTCTCCCAATAAAGTACCATGGTGTTCCTCTGATCTCAACAAAATTGAAGATAGAGCATTGTGATGCCTCAATCTCTAAAATCTTAAGCCACATTAAAGTTTAGATAAGCAAATATCTCTCCCATGTAAGAAAACTTCAACTAATTAAATCAATCCGCTTTACCATGCAAGTTTACTGGGCCTTAGTGTTTATCCTTTCTAAGAAAATCATCAAAAAGATTAAGCAAATGATGAGGAATTTTCTATAGAGTAAACATGCTACCTTATCCACTAGAGCCAAGGTTAAATGGGAAGCAGTTTGTATTCCTTTCGACAAAGGAGGACTTGGAATACTATGCCTAAATATATGGAATAAAGCAACCCAGCTAAAACACATTTGGAATCCTTTCGACACTGATCATAGGAGCCTTTAGGTAAATTAAATCAAGTCAAATTTTCTTAAAGGCAAGAGTTTTTAGAATGCAAAGTGTCCCTCTAGTTGCTCATAGACGTAGAAAAAACTGCTCAAGCTATGGAATTTAGCGAGGCCTTAGATACGTTGGAAAGTGGGCAATAGGCTTTCTATCTCGATTTGGTCAAACTTTTGGTTTCCAATAGGTCCTTTGGACCCTCTTTACCATACAAGACAAATCACTACATTAGATATACCTATATACGCCAAATTATGTTCCATCATTGAAGGAAATTCTTAAACTCTCTTGCAGGTGATCTTTGAGAAAATATCCATATCTCAAATAATATTTACCTGGAAAGCTCTCAGATGGACTCTCCATGCTAGGCTCCGTCCAAGTTTTCTCCCTTCTCCATCAAGAGTTCATATAATGCACTTTGGATATGCACATCAAAAGTACCGCGAACTAAAATTGTCTAGTGCAAATCCTCCATACCGAAGCACTCATTTATTCTATGGTTAGCTTGAAACAAGAAGCTCTATACTTTGGACAAGCTTTGTTCTTAGGGTATCATGACTCAATCTACTTGCTTCCTCTGCAAGACCCATCCTAAAAATCATGAACATGTCTTCTTCGCTTATGACTTTACCTAGAATGTTTGGTAACAAGTTCTTCAACATAAGAGCCTTCCGCAAGTCCCTTTACATTGGTAAGGAATGGCCTCTTGCATCACTACGAGTTCCTTGCCTTCTTCGTTCAACTTTTGTGTCTAAGCCCTCCCTGCTGCTGTGTATTGTATTTGGAGAGTCCACAACAACGTTAGGCTTGGAAAAACCCTTCCCCCCACTCATATGGTTGTTAGGTTGATCCTTAGCTACTTGGATATATCCTAATTTTGTACTTTGAGTGGTTCTCTCTAGTTTCCTTTTGTATAGCCCCTTATAAGGGTACTCCTCCTGCTTTTAGCGATTTATACATTCCTTTTCTTTAATAAAATTTATTAATTACCCAAAAGATACTAGGAAATTAGAAAGGCAATTAATATGAACCAGACTAGTATATGTGTGTTATGTGGGTCATGTGTAAGTGTAGGTCACGTGTTGAAGTGGCAAATATTAGTAGTAAATATTTTACAAGTGCTATAAATAAAGGGATCCGAACAACAGTGAGTTCAAGACCAAGACGATGCCAATTAATAGGTTCCAATAGTGGAACAAGAGAAAAATGAATGAATTTTTTTATTGAATTAATGTATGAGTTTTATTTACAAACCCTAATCTCTCTAATTGAATTCCATGAGCATCAGCTCACAATGTAACTAACCAATTTTGTGAAAAATATCCAGTATGTCTTCTCTCTCTACTCTCCCTTTATTTATAGTACTAGTAAAGTATTTACTACTAACACTTGCCACATCAGCACATGACCTACACTTACACACAGATGACCCACATGACACATATGCATCACATATACTAATCTGGTTCATATCGGCAATAATCAGAACAGCACGCCTAGAGTGGCTCAGTTAGCAGCAATAAAATCAGTAAAGCAGCAACGTCGAAGCCTTAATTTACAGCACAGCAAGTAGATTTTATCCAGAGACTTCTTAATCAAATGAAACTGTCACATGTACATGAGGAATCTTCATAAGCACTTCCCTCTTTTGTGATTGCCTAGAGAGTAACTATATTTCCACACTCTTTGATCTGAAATATGGATACAATTTGTTAGTGAGCAAACTGTGGGAATGTATTTCAGATCTGCTACTTTAGGTTGTATTAATTCTTTATAGCATCATTTTATTTTTGCACCTTTTCTTAAGTCTGCTAGAGGAGGATTCAGTTCATCTTTCGAGCCTCGCGAAGGTTCTCTACCTAGTATTCACTTGCCTTTAATTTCATCAAAATTCAGCAAACATTATTGCATTGATTTGGTCAACAGGGTTGCTAGTAGAGCATAGTGGTCAAGTAAGTCTATCTTTTATTTAGCCCATCCTCATATGTTTAAGAGTGTCCTTTTCTCCCTTCAAGTGTATTGGACTTTCATCTTTGCTCTATCCAAGTGGATTCAGAAAAAACTCACTACAACATTCAAGAGATTTTTATGGAATGGAAATGAATGAGAACAAACCTAAAGCAAAAGTAAGGTGGGAGGAGGTTTGTACATCTAAGGAGGAAGGGGGGCTACAAGTTGTCAATATTTTTTGTTTGGAACAAGATAGCTCAACTAAAACATGTTTGGCATCTATATAATGGTGATTTACATGCTCTTTAACTGAGTTGGGCGAGATTGGACTTGTTAAAAGGAATAAATTTCTGGCATATTAGGCCTCCAAATGAAGCTTCTTGGACATGGAAAAAAATCTTGCTAGCTAGAACTTTTGCAAAATCTTACTCGAAAGGGAAGTTGGAAATGGATTGAAGATACATCTTTGGTATGATGATTGGCACTCCAAAGGTCCCCCAATCAAGCGGTTGGGAGAAAGAAGTATCTATTCTAGTGGAAGGCCAAAGGAAACTCGCTTGTGCTCTCTAATAAATGACGGTGGTTAAATGTGGCAGGAAAGAGAGAGATAGGACTTGATCAAATCCGAACTAGTAAATGTCAACATGCCAAATGCACATAAGGATGACTAGCTGATCTTGAGGCAACAACTATCAAAAACACTATCTATATGCATGGTTTACAAGATTCTAATGGGAATTGGGCCAAAGGTCCTCAGTTTAAGTCACAAGAGCTAAGACATGGTTTGCTTACTTGGCCAATTGCAAGTCAGAAACTCTACAAAAAAGGATCAATTAGAAGAATGGGGCATTATAAACACTAACACTTGTTACCAATGCAATGCTGATAAGATAAACATTACCACCTATTTTTTCCAAGGTGCTTTTGCCAAAAAACTTTGGATATGAGTCCAGAATTTACTTGGATGTCTACTGCATTCAAGAGCAGTAACTATTGACCAAAAATATTTTGACTTCAGGAACATGTTTGCAAATTTCTTAAGAAGTGTGGCTTCAGAAGTGCTCTACTACAACTTATCGAAGGAAAGAAATCATAGAAGAGTTGGGAAACACCATTGTGATTTGTTTGTTATATCCAGAAGAACTACATGGAGTATACCTTACCCAAAAAAAAAAACTACATGGTGTATCAAGTCTCTTTCAGGGTTCCTTCTTTTTGGCAGTTTAGCTTAGTTTTTCTAGTTTGTTACACTTTCTAGTTTTACCTTGGCCACATGTGTAGGGCCATAGAGTTTCTTGTTAGTTTTTTGCAATACCCACTTATCTTTTATTAATTAAAAATCCAAAAAAAAGATGTCAAATTTACCCAAAAAGATGTGTAAATTGAACAAATTGCTTCATGCCCTTACATAATCACCAAACCTTTGTTTCAAGAAATTTAATGACACATTAATACATTCATGACATAAACAAGAACATGCGAATCACACATTGTTAGTCAAAATGAACAGTAAAGGGCAGAAATCAATTTGATAGTATATGTCAACAATGATATCATCATTACTTGGGACAACACTTTGGAAATTGAAACACCAAAAAAAAAATGAAGATTAAAATCAGAATTTGAAGTAAAAGAGTTGAGAGAACTCAATTGTGAAATGAAGTTGCTAGGTGTAAGAAGTAAATTGACAATTCACAAAGGAAAAATAATCTTTGATTTGCCCTATGAAATGCAGAAGCTTGGTTGTGATCTGCCTGGCACTTTTCTGCAACCCAACTGGAAACAGGGGGAAGAAGGTGACGGTGCTCCAGTTGTTAAGGGAATATAAACAAAACTCTTTAGGTGGCTAATTTACTCTTTAACAAAACCCAATTTGGATCCCTACATTAGTGTTTTAGGTCAGACTATGTACTTACCAACAAATATCACTTAGATGCAGTTAATCACATTGTGAAAGGAACATGATCTGAGTTATTGTTCAAGAAATCTGGTGCAAGAAGTGCTAAGGTGTTTGTTGATGCAGACAGTCGAGGTGATTCAACTTACTTAAAATCTAATTCTGGGTACTAAGTTATAGGGAAACTTTATTCCATAGAGAAATAAGAAACAATTAGTAGTGTCAATGAGGTAGTGCAGAGGATAATTTCAAGCCATAACACAAAGGAATATGTGAAGTTATTTGGGTCCACAAGGTACTGAAAGATCTGAATCTATCGCTTCAAGCAACTTGCGTTTATAGTGCATAAGTTGGCTCTTAATTGTGAAAAATCTAATTTAACACAATTGGATAAAACATGGTGAAATTGCAACTTCATCCAATCTGAAATTGCAGAAGGAGAAATCAGATTACCTCATCTTTATACTTGGAATCCAGAAGCAGATGTGTGGACAAAATTCCATGCAAAACAAGTTTTCAAGTTTATTCTAAGCAAGTTAGAAATGATAGATATTGCTTCTTTAGATTATTGGAAATAAATGCTAAATTTTAGAAGTTATGTAATAGCTTAATCTTATGTCAGTTGTTGTTGTGTTATTATCTATAGTAAGTGTAGCTGTCATTTCAGAATTTAAGAAACTGTTTGCACCTCCAAGATCTATTCTTTCCTAGCTAGGAGATATAGTCTTGGCTTTCTCTAATTGTACACTCCTGTATATATAATCACCATAATTCATCATTAAAGTTACCAGAGTTATCGTATTCAAAATCTCTTCACTAAATGAAATATCAGCAATACACAGATGACATAAACAAGCATGAACTAATGAAAAACAAAAGAATAACACTAAGTAATGATCCTTGGCAATTTGACATGCAATCTCATATTAACTAGAGATGAAGTGGCATACCTTGCAGCAGTTGGGTAAGATCATGGAGTTTCTAATAGAGTATGGACCAGCAATATTCAATTTCCCCAGAACAAAGAGAAGTACATCCAATGAGAGCTCAGTTAGGAATATATCCCACTGTGCAAATCATGCAACAAAATCTTAGAGAATTGCAGTCCAATTGTTTCAAATAGAACTAGCATAACATGCTTCTAACCTCCTTTGTTCTGCAATAGAAGGAAAGTGGCACTCCATGCTTAACAAAATCCAAACTATTTCTTTGTGATCTTGAACAATAATAAATGCATGTTTCAACTGGCCTTATCAACTGTCTCCTACAATAAACAATGTGTTGGTTTAGAAAGACACCAGTTGCTTTCTTGAACATTATTGAGAATGAGAGAAGCCATAAAATACCGTCATAAATACTCACCATGTATTTCTTTGGGCATCAAAATAGTTTAATAAAGCTGTTATAGAGCAGATAATTCTAACTTTAACGGATAGAACTTGCATGGTAATATGGGTATCAGCAATGCATCCTTGAAGGAGAGGGACTCTGTCCTCTGCATCCAAAAGCTCATGAACAATGGTCACAGAAATTTCTTTGACTTCAATGTCAATGAAAGGAAGACACTTTTTCTGACAGTTAGTCTCCCTTCCATCAACACATTCATGAACATTACTTTTGAAAGAATCCAAAGAATAACTATCCAGCATGGTAACATAATGATCTAGCATGGAATCCTGAAATATCTTAAACTTGAATGGACTTCCAGGCTTCTTCACAAATTCTGGGGTCCCATTGACAAAAGAAACAGCACAATCATTTTTCTTGTTTATGAGGTAAAATGACCCTTTGACCAATTGATTATGAGATTCCCAATTGATATTTCCATCAGAAGTTTTAGGCTCACAAAGTACTGCCCTCCAAAGTGTTGATTTGTCAATACTGCTTGAGACTCCAACAAAACTTGAATTGCGATGGTAGGACAGTCGTAAAGGTACCCCTGACTCATCCTTTTCATTAAGTGATATTAAGGAAAACCAAGTAACAGAAGACCTCCAACTTCTCTGACTTTGGTAGCTAACCTACATATTGGTGAAAGCATGTAAAATTATGATCACAAGCATGGAACTATTTGTAGATGTGTGTTCAAAGTAAACAACTATATTATCACTAAGAGAAGATGAATGAAAGCTGCTGCTCCAATCTCCACATTATTGAGAAGGAAGAGATATCAATGTTAAAAGAATTTCATAAAAACAAATAAGCAGTTTAAATATTGATCAAAATTGAAGTTCAAAAGGTACAAAATAGAAGTCCTAATCAACCTTTTCTAACCGTACCATTATACCAGATAGGCTACTAAAACAACAGCACTCTTATAGAAAACAGCATAAGATCTATCAATTCAAGCATTTCTATACTCTTTGCACCTATGTGATATTTGATATTAACCATAAAAATTGTTTTGTTAAGCTGTCCATGAGAAAACTCTTTTATTCTTCTCCTTCCACAAGACAGCATTATTTTAGTTTAATATAAAAATAGACCTAAATCTATTAGCTCAGTTGCATAGATAGAGGGGATTGATATCAAATTTAACCCTGTATCATATTGAGAGGTCTTAATTTCAAATTTCTACATGATTATTTTGCTCCTATTTGTTATTTCAGCATGATGAACCCTATAATATTTCAATCCATACATTTCGACCAAGTGTTAAAGTATAGATACAAAAACACCTATATCCGCCAGCTAAAATGTTTTAATAAGCTTCTTGTGATATCCAACTGAATAACCAACATAAATTTCTTGGACTATATCGCAAAATTTTGAATTCCTGGCAGATAAACTTTGCACATACATATGAAATATGAATCCGAAATTTTGCTGAAATTATAAATTGAACATGACTCTAAATCTCTTAAGTATCATAATTAGCAGGGTAAAGTGAGCATACATGCAATCAAATGCATGAGAAAGGAACAACAAGAGCATCAACAACCATAATTTGATGACATCGAGAGGATGCAAAGAGAATCACAAACTGCTGTAGTTCTTCATACAAAAATATACAGGAAGCACTTGTTACATCACCTAAGACATGACTTTAGGAAGCACTCATCTTATATCAAATATATGATCAAGGGATATCAGCATGCAGGCAAAACTAGA
This sequence comes from Lumnitzera littorea, assembly GCA_024138015.1. NCBI lineage: Eukaryota > Viridiplantae > Streptophyta > Magnoliopsida > Myrtales > Combretaceae > Lumnitzera > Lumnitzera littorea. The sequence goes on along the minus strand of JAMXBB010000009.1, from coordinate 69,547,110 downwards.
AAAATTCACTTTGAGGTGAAATTTAGAAGAATAAATTAAATATACCCTGAACAGAGCCCGCTCTCCAACGAGAGAATAATGAACTGAACCTACTAACATATCTCTTCGATCTTCTACTGCAACGTACATGTGCTGGTCAACATCTTGAATAGCAACAATTGCTCCTATCAACAAATATATGTTATATCATTAGAATGATTTGCAGTTTAATCCTTAAACTAAATCCAAGGCTCTGAACCACTTCTAAAATCAACAATTACCATTTGGAACAAATTTCTCAAAAGCACTTTCAACTTTGTGGTTGTTTGTCCAATGCCCCTGTCTAAATTCAATAGTACTGCTTTTCTCCTTATCTGAAACTTTTGAGAAGGAACCTAGAGCTGACAAAATAATCTGATACAGCAAAACCATTGTCAGAGCCCATCATATAGGATCCCAAGTAAGAGCAATAATTTATACATATGAAACAAATGCTCAGTGTAGATATATAAAAATGCAATGAGACCTAAATGAACAGGAAGGACATAAAAACCCAAGTTATCCCCATCCAAACCTCTCATGCACCTGTATCAACTAAGACTAAGATGTACTTGAATAAAAGCATACTGGAAGACCTTAAGAAGAAAGCATTCCTGAAACCACTAGCCACCACGACCTAATTCATGATGAGCCCACCAAATTCCTGGCAACATGCCTATTCATAGCCTTCATAGAGTAGAGAGAAATGAGAGTAAGTCTTTTGTATTCTGTTCTTATTACTTAGTTTCTGTCTCTCTCTATTGATGGCCACTTTGCCATGAGGGGCTCCATTTCAAATTCAACTCCTCCTATATTAAAAGAGAGACCCAAATGGAAATTCACTTTTTAAGACCAAGAAGCCCAAAGTAGACTAAAGTACACAACTAGACAATTCAAATCCAAATGACAATATGGACACCTGAATCACTGCAATGTCCCCAAAGCATGGCCAACAAAATGCAATTGAAACAAAAACAACAACATAGCATGTTTTTTAAATAATGAACAAAATATCGCAGTTTAAGTTTCAGAGATGCACATAAAATTGTATGTACGATCCAGGTATCCAAGATTACTTTACTCCTTTGGCTTACACGTTAAACTTACAACAGTGAATAATTAGTATTTGATATAAGAGAAATAAGTGTGTTTGCCCCTTCGAAGCAAACTATTTCTTAAAAAGTGGTTGTGGGTGAAAAAATTTGTTAAATACCATAGCTAAATTGCCTTTTGTACATGCAATTTAGCTTTTTCCCTTACACGCAGCCACGTGGCGTAATATTGTGAGGGAATCGCATTTGGATTATGCAATTTTAAAATCACACGCTCGTAACACAACTTTCAAACATTACACTGCGTCATGTAGTTCAAGTTGCAGAGGCTTATGTGCAGTTGTGTTTTTTTTTATGGCCAAGCAAAATTGCATAACCAAGTTGCAATATATAAATCGCATTGTCAATATGCGATTCCTTTAATATTCTTCCTTCAAATTCTGCTAAGTGGAAGTGTTAAGGAAAAAAGCTAAATCGCATCCTCAAAATGCAATTTAGCTACAGTATTTCACAAATTATTTTCATCCCAATTATTTTTTAGGAAATAGTTTGTCCTGAAAGAGCAAACACACCTATTTCTCTTTGATATAATTCAGGTCACTTCCTTGCTTCTTGAACCTCATTCAATATTATGCATGCATTGATACAGCAGAAAAAAATTTACTGACCTGCATCTCAGACAAAGAGATCATCATGTTGAGTCCTGATATTGAACCATGACCAATCCAAGCACAATTCCGCTCAATAGGATCATAACAACGCATCTCCACATGTGCAAAGGCATAAAATTGTTTTAAGATAAACCTCAGATGGTTTGGGTCAATGACCCTAGAAGATGATGTACTTAGATATTTCCTAGATAGAGGCATCTCTGACAAACTTGCACCATTAGAAGAATTTCCCCCATCCCAATCCTGTGGTGAGATGACAGGACCTCCAGATGCAAAGCTAGATATAGTTTCCTTTGATTTTACAGAAGAAAAAAGAGGGATATCAACATCATGATTCACATTTCCAGCAATGATTTGAGAAAAAATTGAAACACGAAAATAGTCCAACAAAAATTTTCTTCTCATGTTCATCATTTCAAGGTTCAATTTGATGTTAACATCCAGTGTCAGTTCACGTACACAACCTGAAAAAGTCAAAGTAGAGAGCATTAACTTAATAAGAGAACAACGAATAATAATAATGAAAAGTAATGATTGAATTCAAACTTCACATCGATACAAACACAGTACGGTGAGGTCAGAAGATACCAGTTTCTTCTTCAGCAGCAAGAGCTACCGAAAATCCAGATATTTCTAGAGTAAATGATTCCAGCATTTTCAATCTACTTTGACAACCCTGAGACATCTCGTGTACATTATCCCCATTGTAAACCATACCTACACCTTGTTTAGACTGTCCAGTGTTCACCATATTGACAAGATCATCTATTCGGGATATATATGATGCATAAAGGCCAGAGAACATGGCAAACGCTGTTGTTTCACACAGCAGAAGACCACCCTGCTCATCAGCATTGCATATTTTTGTCAGTAAAGAATACTTGTGGGTGGATGGGTGGGTGTGCTTACAAAGTCAAGTATTTTCACCAATCAAAAAATGAGTTGTGTATGATAAATAGTCAGATAAAGGCAGGAAGCACAAATAACAAATATCAAAAACAGTTACATATTATATAGGCAAATGTAGCAGTAGTCAGATCATTCTTCACCTGTATCCCCACAAATATGCTTTTACAGTCCCTTGCAATAGAAATTGAGAGTACAAGCGTATTAGTCTCATGAGCCTCAGTCAGTGGAAGCTTCAATGTGGATTTTCCCAAGAACATTTGAGTAACTGCAATCTTCATAAGCAAGCAATGGTTTGATGAAGGGACCTGAATATTTAAAGGAACGGTTAACTTTTCAAATAGACCAACATTTGTCATGAAGTCATTACTCAGTGGCAGTGATACATCATCTTCATGACCAACAAATTCACTGTTTGCAGTGTCTCGAGGGGAACCCCACCAAAAGGCAAATACACAATTAGAAAAATGTGCCTCATATAAGCAATCAAAAGACTGAAGCAATACGTTCTTGGATGGATGGTTGTCAACTGTGTTGTCTACTTGACTTGCACATCTCAAAATAGAAAATTCAATTCCTGATGGATCAACAATAATTTCCATTTTCCTATCTCCACAAGACACCTTGAAACATGTTTCTTTTACAGATATCCAGCTGCCAAAATCCAACATATCACAGTCACAGAGCTCAGAAGCATCAAAGCTTTTGACAGAACTTTCCGGGTGTTTACAACTTCTAGATGTTTGAAAAAGCACATCAACTGAACATAGCTTAAAAGTGCCCTCAAGCAAACATGTTGTATTCTTATCTACAAGAGATAACCCCCCTGAAATGCCTTCAGTATCAGATCCAGTATAGACAACATCATGCCTCCTAAATTCTTGACAACATAAGCAACCAACAGCTGCAGTAGAGCTAACATGTGATATTGCAAATATTAAATCTGCAAGTGCCTGCCATAAAACAAAAGGGCCACAAGAGAATACTCGGTCAGGATGACCCACTAGTCTTCCTACCATCACTTGATAAATAATGGACAGATGAAGAAGAGTTTCATCTCCTAGAACCATATAGGAAGAGGTCCCGGGAGTATTAATTCAACAACCTTAATTTCAAGAAACCAAGTGAAAATGCTTCATAGAATCCAGCAAGTTAATGCAAGGACAGCAGATGTCATCTAATTGCAATGTATGAGACCAATTTTAAAGAGAGCATGCTATTAATAATGCAAGCTATGATGCACTGGTACTTCTATTTGGGCTACATGAAGCATCTGACACTTCACCTGATAGTACAAGCTCCTGACATGCAAGATGCATGTCACCTTGTAAAAATAAAAATGAGAAAACCAACCTGCGTGTCAAATATGCCACATCTGCATGTCCCAAAGTGTTGGATACTTTGATCAAACAAAGTCGTACATTTTATTTTTAGGTTGGGTTTACCCCTTAGCCCTATTCCAAGTTAAGTGAACATAATTCTCCACTCCAGCATGGAAAACTCCTATGTTACTTTCTTTCTATAGTCTTCACACATTACCCATTTTTTCAATGTCTTGACTTCATTAGTATGCTACTACCAACATCAATAAATGTCAAACATGTAACATGTTAGTATCATGTTTTAATGTTGATGACAACGTTGATGAGGACTAAGTCACCTGCAAGAACACAGAATGTTCATCCATGTAATATGTTGCCCTTAATCCAGCAGCCATCCCATGAAAATCTCCAGAAAGAGAAATGATGGTTGTGCTAAACGAATGAAGAAATTTTCTGCAATAGACACATTCAAAAGATTAGAATACTTCAGCAATTTCACTGCATACAAATTTCAGTGAGGTAGTCTGGATGCAAAACAGTCAGCCAATACTCTCCAGCCGCAGAAGTCAAAACTGATCCACTTTTTCAGCTTAATATTAGGTCCATCTATTTTCCCATTTCCCATACTTCCTTATATCTTGTACTCTCCTTTGGCAAGAAAACTTTTTTCTAAAACTAATCACTTATAAACCTCTTGAAGTCTAATGTACAAAACAAAAATATTCTAAAAGAACTTGGAATCATCTTATTTAAATCTTCAAATTTTAGATAAAGGAAAAGTTTTGCATCTCTAGATCATTAGCTGCCTTGTTCCTGGGTTGAGACAACATCACTGGTCCATCATGTTGAACTAATTTGATAGGGAACAAATCAATGACATACATAATTTGAACTCAAAACCTCTTGCTCTAACACAACTTAAACAAGTTAACATGGCTTGTTTTGTACCAAGTTAATATGGATCCAAATATAACATGTCAGGGCTTGTCAGCTCTAAGACACTTTTAACATGGTATCAAAACAAGAATGCAGAAACAAATCCTCATATTATCACTTGACTCTTACGTAATTAGTTTATGCAATGCACATCAATCTGTGTCTTAGCCGGCATAAAAGAATAATATTGAAATACATACACACACACACATATATATATGTCACACAAGTACTTTCAGCTTCATTGGTTTATCTAAATGTGATATGTAACAATATCCATTTTGAATGGCACAACAAAAAACTACCTAATAAGGTTAAAATTATAGGATATCAGCATGAATGAAAACACGAAAATCATCCCACTAGATCCACAATAAACCCTGCTTAATAAGCTATAAAATAATACCATAATCTGTCAATTTTCAGTATAAATATCTGTCAAGGCCTCCATGCATCATTTGCACTGCACTATTTCTTGATCTCACTTACAAAAGGCTATTTTCGGGGACTAAATGATGCCAAAGATGCTCTTCCATACACGAACATGTAGCTCACTTATCGAAAATCCATTACTACTTCTTGCGTTTTCTTTAAAGGAACTCTAATTTCATGGAAGAGCAAGAAAAAAGATGTTGCATCTATATCAAGTGCAAAATCAAAATGTAGAGTTATGTGTCAGTCTACATGTAAAGTGTTATAATTATATCAGTTATTGACTAAGGTTGGACTTAAAATTTCAATGCCAACAAAATTGTGGTATGATAACCAAATTGCTCTTCATATTATATCAAACCCTGTATTTTATGAGCGAACTAAACACATTAAGATTAAATGTCACTTTGTTTGAGAAAAGGTGTAATAAAATTTGATCTCTTTAGGATATGTGAAGACTAGGAAATAACTAATAGATCACTTTACAAAGGCTCTAAGTAGAGCTCCGGTTGATTACCTCTATAATAAGTTGGATCAATATATATGCTCCAGCTTGAGAGAAAGTGTTATAGAATAAAAATGTGTATATTAGGACTAAATTGTATTATTTACTTTCTACCATTGCAAAATTATTTTCTTTCCTAATTTAGAGCTTAAGTTGTATATATATAAACGTGTATACTATTGAATCAAATACAAGAAAATTTTTTTCTCAATTTTACATTTAATTACAAGTATGTTCTAAAACCTTCAGTATTTTCAACTACCTCAGTCTTGTTCAAGCAAAGAGAGATTAAAAACCCTACTTCCCTAGATTAAGGGGATTACTGAGTTTTTTTAAATTCCAACATAAAATCATTATATATTTATAATGGATCGAGGACAACCAACAAGACAACTTTATTTTATGACCCTAGGAGAGTGGCTCTTTTCTTATTTCAAAATACTAGACCTCTCTTTAGTCTTCCTACCCTAAAAATTTCTAGTTTCTTCTTCTCTACACTTTGCTAGTAGTGTATCCTCAAGCTCTCCAAATGAGATTCCTTCTACAGAGGTCTCTAGGATGATTGCTTCCTTTGTGCTAGACCCCCATCCTCGACAACCACTAAAGGACATCTTCAACCTTCAACAACTACCACAGGTACCCTTACTTCATACTTTACTTGAACTCCTAAACTTTTTGCATGTTAGATTCCTCAATTGCCTCTAACAAAGCTTCCATAGACTTAGAGAGAGGGGATCCACTGGACATTTGAGGAGAATCCACCAAGGATACCTTCCCTTAATCGACCTTCCAAGGCTTAGCAAACGTTTTTCTAGTAGAATTGCTTCTTCACTCGAAAGTTTTCCACCCATAACCTATGCCAAAAGGAGAAGGGGGATCTACACACTTCACCTTTTTCTTCCTATACATCCCTTCATCAGGCCCAAATATACCACATGACACATTTCAAGGGCATCGATTGATATTCCATTCTATAAGGACCTCCCTCCCATCCAAACACTCAATCAAAATAATTGATGAGAAATTTGAAGTAGCTTTCATCTCCATACACAAGTGAGCATAGCCCACTATATCCTTTATTGTAGTGACTACATCCACCAAAGGCTTGCCAAGATCACTAACTACATAGACAATCTTGATTGTGGAAAAACTCAATAGGAACATTCCACAACTTCACTTAAATAGGTATAGAGCTCGATTGCTTTCTTGTGAAAGATCTACCCATTTGTCATCTTTATAAGCATAGATAACGACATGCGAAATAACAAGAAGAACCTTTAGCAATTGTTTTGTTCGCAAAGTTAAAGAAGAAAGTTTATCTCTCCCTACTCAACAATTGGAGCAAGCCTTCTTGATCCAAAAGAGAATGAGCAATGCTTTCCACGATTTAAAAGAATAACCAAAAGGCTAAGAAATAACCTACTAGAGCAATTATTCATACTCTCACCCTGTACAACCACAATATCATCTCCATCCTAGATTCAAGGGTGGTAGTAATTCAACCTATAGTCGATTCTCAAACCAAATTGAGAGTTTGAATGAGGGGAAAAGGGCTTTCAAGTTATAGAAGTGTAGGATTCGATTTCCAAATATTTTTAAGATTCAACCATGCAAATTGTCATGATCTCACCAGTATGAATGAGGAAAATGTTGATGACATATGGTGCTGATTTGGATACCCATTTGAAGCATTTGAAGGAAGTCTTGCAAGTATTGAGGGTAAATCAATTTTTGGCTAATAGAAAAAAAATGCACATTTGGCCAACATGCTTTGGAGCATCTGAGTCATATAATTTCAGCTGATGCAGTGAATATAGATCCACAAGAAGTCAAAAGTTTTATTGACTGGCTTATTCCTACTTCCTTAAAAAGTGTAAGAAGATTTCTTGGATTATTCCAATATTACTGAAAACTTATTAAGGATTGTAGGGAACTTGCTAAGCCTTTGGTAGATTTATTGAAGAAGGATGGATTCACTTGGATTGGGGAAGTAGGTGATGCATTTCACCAATCGCAACAAGCCTTAGTGGCCGCTTTCTTTTGGTGATGCCAAATTTTTCTCAACGCTTTGTTATGGAGACGCCTCTGATCATGACGTAAGTGCTATCCTACAACAAAATAATAGGCCAATTGCCCATTTATGAGAAGGAACTTATGACGCTTGTGCTTACTATTCAACATTGGTGACCTTATCTGTTAGATCAAAAATTGGTTGTCAAAACTAATTAAAGAAGACTCAAAGATCTCTTGAAGCAATGAGTGGCATCTCCTGATCAACGAAATTAGCTTTCTAAATTGTTCGAGTATGATTTTGAAGTTCAATACAAGTGCAGTCGACAGCACAAGGTTGTTGATGCCTTGTCAAGAATGTTTGGGAGATTGAGTGTGCTGCCATTTTAGATCCAATTTGGACAGATTTGCAAGATATTAATGATGCTGTGATGCAAGATCCTCTTCTCTCTTCTAAAGTGGTTTTATTAAAGGTGGGCAAGGATGCTGGCATTGGATTTCACTTGGTGAATGGACAGCATTTTCATAAAATCAGGTTAGTGGTGCACTCTTCTTCTAAATGGGTGCCTAAATTTTTTGCATGAGTTTCATGCAACACCTTTAAGTGGACATGCTGGTTTTCTAAGAATTTATCATCAAACAGCATCTAATCTCTATTAGATAGGGCTTAAAAAAGATGTAGCTGAATATGTGGCTTCATGTGCAATTTGTCAAGGTCAAAAATATTAATCATTGTCACCCTTTGCCTATTCCCACGGCTATGTGGGAGGATATTTCAATGGTCTCTATTTTAGGGCGTCCTAAATCAAAGGGTTTTGATATGGTGCTAATAGTAGTGCATCAATCCTCTAAATATGGTTATTTTTCTGCTTATTAAACACCCCAATACAACTAAGAGTGTGGTTAATTTATTTGTTAAGGAAGTGGTTCGTTTGCATGACATGCCTAAGACTATAGTAAGTGATCTTGATCCTACATTTGTTTGTAATTTTTTAAGGGAAATGATCCAATTACATGGTACTAAGCTTCATCTTTGTACCTCTTACCATCCAAAAATAGATGGACAAACAAACGTTTTAAATTGTTGTCTTGAATACTACTTGCATTATTTTGCTTATGATCAAATTGTTTCTTTTATTGATCGTGAGATAGTTAGTGCAACCCTAAGGGAAGCTTTGCATTCAAGAGATGAGATACTTCAACAGCTCACTCATAACTTGGCTCATGTTTAGTCTTCAATTGTCGTGATGCAAATCAACATAGGTGCTATGAGGAATACTTGGTTGGTGATCGGGTTTACTTGAAACTTTGCCCAAGTTTTAACAAGTCTTAGCTGAGACTTCCTCCAAGACGTCTTCTCGGTTTTTTGGACCATTCTAGGTTGTTAAAAGAATCAAAAACATGGCTTATAAGCTATAATTGCCTAGCAATTATCATATTCATCCATGTTTTACATTTCTCTTCATAAACGATCTACTGGGGCTTTCCATTCCTCTACTAAGTTGCCTACTAACTTATATGATGAGGTTGAGGTCATGAAAAAATTGCAAGTTGCTATTTTAGGTCATCATTTTCATTTAGACGGTGTGACAGAAGTGCCACAGCTGTTGGTTCAATGGCAAGGCCAATCAAATAATGATGCTACATGGGTGGACACTTCTTCCTTTCAACTTTGATTTCTAGATTGTCCTAAGGAAGGACATTCTTCAGGGGAAGGAATTGATATGATAAAGGCTCCTATTATGAGACTGTATAAGAGGAGGCATAAGGATGTCTCTAATGAAATTTGGGAAAGGGATGTAGTCATATTTGTGTTGGTGAACATTGTGTTGTAGCTGCATTACATGGGGGTTGTACGTAGTGATTAATGGCAGGGGCTTAAGCAGTGTTCTAAACTTCTCTAGAACTTTCAGTTAGTTTGACAGTTGTCAGTTAGTATAAAGGGGGAAAAACTTGTTAGTTAAGGGGACCAGAAAGTTACTTCCTTAGCTAGAGTGTGGTAGTTGCAGAGCAATGGAGCTCAACTCTTGTGATTCTTACCCTTTCCCTACTTGAAATCCTACTTCTTTCATTGTTTGCAATACATTGATTGGATTAAGTCAATGAAATAAGCCTCCTTCAAGGTAACAAGAAAACAAAATACGAAAATAAGGTAACCAGTTGCTGAAACTATACCTAGTAGACATAAGCTGAAAGGTTATTGGATTGAAAGATAAAAATTGAATCCGGTGTTTTAGCATTGGCCCCTCCAAATAAGCATTCAAACCACTTGCCTTGATATATAGACCAAGTGAAACGATCATCCAGGATATATATCTCTCATCATGCCCCTTCAGAATATTATGTTTGTATACCTCCTCCACGTTGTCATGAACTGATTTGGTTTTGTCATATTCCTGGGATCTTGTTTGGGAAGGTAAATTAGATTTTGACGTAGGCCACATGGCAACCTCAGTGTCATGAATGTCAAATGTCAAAACATGAATATCATCATGAGTGTGACTGGGGTTTGCATCACCATTACCAAAAGCAGGATAATCCTTACTAAATGACACTTGGATTTGAGGGCCAGCAATGAATACTCCCATTTGGATTTGTTTCTCAGGAAGTATTTTCAGTAAATTCCTCTTCATCATGCCATGAAAGGCATCATATTTGCTGACACAACTGATATTTGCTTCATCTGGTGGAATGCCCAGATTATCCAAAGGAGCTCGCTCTCTCTCCTCCCCTCGCCGGAAGAGAGTATGCTGCATTTGCCTAAGAAACAGGGCTGCCGATACCATAGAGTAATAGTCCAAAGCAAAGTTTAGCTTCCCAACAACCAAATTGAATTTACAAAACCCATTATCAATAATTGTTGGATCAGGATGCATCAAAAAGCTATTAAATCCACAGAGAAGGAAGGGATATTCAGAACATTGCATTCCAATCTCTTCAATTTTCCAGTGATTCTTCTGCCAACTCAGCCACATTTCTTCCAAAAATTTTTTAAGGTACAAGCTGTCCCATTCCAATGACATATCGGCATCATTAGCACCATTTGTTTCCAAAAAGCAAGACATATCTGTTGGCTCACTCCAGATAATGGTTTTCTTACTAATATGACTAACATTCCACTGCAATTTTGCAATTTGAGAGGTATGACTGGAACTGTTTCCCCTAGCAGGAGCAGTAAGAGAATAAGATACAACAGAGAACCTCCCACAGTATACCAAAAAGGACTTGGATAAGAAGTCTTCAACATATTGCAATGACATATTGTCACTCATAAGACTGAAGGAAAGAAAATCAGAATATGACATTCCAAGATATGCTTCTGAGTTATTCACCAAATCAGAGTAAACTTCTTTCACTTGTAAAAGATTAACTACAACCTTCTCAATGTTAAAGCTGAAGTTTTTCCATGAACATGTTTCTTCTGAAGACATTTCCAAACAACCATCAACCAGTGGTTCCTGTGGAGAGCTTCTTAAAAGAACAAGGTGTTGTAAAAGCTGAAACACACTATACACGTGTTTACAAATATTAACAAACACTGTAATGATACTGTACAAGAATACATGGCGATGAATGGAAAATGATTCTCTTAAACCACCTTCCAAATATTTCCTTTTTTCTCTAAACCGGGCGATTCTCCATGCTTGTGCTATAGCATCAGATGGAAGATCTCTCTCAATATCAGAAATTACCTCCCACTTGTGCTTTACCTTATGCATAAAAGCATCATCGCTTGACATCCTTGATGCTGATCTTCTCAACATGCAGACAACAGGATATCCAACTAATGATAATAGGTTCTGGTAGACCCTGACATAACGAAGCCACAGGATAACTATACCAATTAACCTTTGTACAGAGAATCTCCGAGCTGAAGTCACATGACTAATTCTACTTGCAGCCAGTTTCCAAAGTTGTCTACCATTTCGACAATGCTTTTCCTTTCTGGAGATTACTTTAATAAGTGCTGAAAAAATAACAAAATCAAGGGGAGTCCATGTAAATCTCAATTCTGGGGTATGAAGAGTGAGATGTTCCATATGACAGTCATTGAGAATATAATGAACACGCAGATCTTTGCAATAAAGGAGGCAAGAAGTGTAATCATCCTTCTTAATTCCAGCCTCAAATCCACTACCCTTAATAACAAAGGAGCTCTCTTTAGAAGGTATAAAAATTGAACCCACAATCCTCCCAATGATACATCCTCCCTCATGATATTGAGAGACTGCAGTTAATTCATCCAACCTTCCTGATAAACATGCAATGTCTTCATTGAAAGAGGGAAACTGAAGTTGCAATCTAACATTTCCAATGCCAAGCCGAGTGTGGTTGCATATAGTGTTTATAAAGGATTTTTTTATCCTGCTTTTTGCAGGAATGAGACTGCATAATTTTCTGAGTGCATCATGCAAAGTAAAACCCTGAAAAATCCATGATAGAATCAGCAATGGAATGAAGAGTCTATGTAAAACAATATTATAAACCATGCAAAATAAATCACATAGAAATATAGTTTGACATGCCACGTCGTAAACAACCATGACATGTGAAATAGAGCAACATGTTATTATCACATTAGAAAAAAGAAACCATACAGAAAGCATTCCAGATCCACAGATTATAATGATAACTCAGGCCAAAATGACCCACATATTTGTAATCTGAGTTAGTCTATATTACCTCAGGATCTAACATTGAAAGCATCTCTCCAAAATCCTCTAAGGCTTTGTTTCTAAATTTCTCCACATTTCTCCCAGCACCATTCACCAATTCCCTTCAAAAAATTTGTCAATAAACCAAATAAGAAAGCACATTATATAATTCACCAAAAGACAATCTAAATAAATCTGTAAGCTTATATCTAGTATATCTTTGCTATGAATTCACCAAGTCAGCAAGAAATCATCAATTGCAATAACAGTAAACAATCTCCAAGCCTCACATTTCCCAAAGATCAAGACACCCAACCCCATTTTTGTGGTTCATATTTCACTTGAAACAAAATGTTCAAATTATTATTTTCCTATCATACTCTATAAAGGTAACTTTCCAGAACAAGGTAAAACGGCATTATGGATTAATGAGTGAAGATGTTCCCGCTTTCCTTTCATCTCTTTCTTTTTGCGGTGGTAAATAAAGGCACCCTGATTTATATGAATAAAAGAGGAAACTTATGAACTGAACAAACCATAAAACTAAAGCCAATACAACATTAGACACTTCAAGGTTCTCTTTAGGTCTTTACCACTTATATATGCCATGATAAACTAGGCTGATTCCATGGCATAAACAATTTAGTTTAGGTTATCAAGTATATGTGTCATATACTTTTTCAATTTTCCGCCCTATCAGTATCCTCTAGAATTAACAACTAAAATTATCTTAGTTATAGTAGTGTAAATAATTTAAGATGTTTAAGAGTAAGATATACTATTTCTGCTGCTAAATAGAATTCTAATTGTACAAACTGGCCCTAGAACTTAGTTTAAGAGTTTGTGGATTACAGGTATGATCACAAGGACACCTACAAAACGCCTAGACACTCCATTGACGGAACTAAGGTGATTAAACTTTCTCCTCCAATAGGCAAATACCCACACAGATTTCCTTCCCCTGAATTTCACTAAGACCACAATTCAGTAGATAGCAGTAAGCAGTTTCAACAACATAGGCTACAAAATCGACCGCTGGTTGCATGTCCAAATGAGGCCAACAAAAGAACAATCTTTTTTTTCCCCCAAGTAACTGTTATTCATAATTCATTTCAAAAGAAAATAGTGTTCTCAAGTAGACACGATGCCTCAAAAATAAATAAAACATGCAAAAATCCAATCTTTATCAGGACTAACCATAAAGACAAGAACTTTAAAGCAAAAAACTAACCTTAATGACATCACAACATAAACGCCATTCGCATGGATGTTAAAAGCAGGAAATGACCAGCTCGAGAAATGAAGACTCAACAATTCAATATTTAATTCCTTAAAACAGAAACTAGATGATTCATCTAACAGTTTATTGAGAAGGATTGGATCGAATCTGAGGTTTTTGAGGATTAAATGGGAGCGAATGAGTCCGATTTTCAGCTCTAGGTCTGGAGATTCGCGAAGCCATGATTGAAGAAGAGACAAAAGTCGACGGCGAATAAGGGATTCCAACATCATGGTTAGGGCTTTGGGAGGATTTTAGGTGACCATTGAAGCAAGGACAGTTGTTGAATGGATTTTCTCAGGAAAGTGAGGGAAAGAAGAGTTCTTTTACTAACCTAATCCTTTCGAGCGGGAAAGTTTCAACTAACTCGAGGGGTGTCTCGAGAGGAAGGCAAGATATTCGGGAAATCATCTCACTCTAACTCGTCGAACTGGTTTACCGGAGTCCGGTTATCTACATTGAGGAAGTTGAGGTTACATATGATGTACGTTCCTTCAATGTAAAAATATATCCAATTGAAAGTATATACAGTTGATGAACCCTTAATATAATTTAAAGATACATCCACTAAATATGTCCAAATTTGTTTCTACCTTATATTACAAGCCAAATGATAAGTTTAATACAAAATATATTGTTTTATATATAAATAACAATTGATAGAAAACCTCAAAGTGTATTATCACATTATCATTCCCCAACATTAACTCCCAATGCTGGTAGGTACAACAATAAAACTCAACGTACATAAAAGTCTTCTATTTATCATAAGAGTCGAGTAAATTATAATAAAAAATAATCGAAAATTGTAATACCATAATAATAAAAAAAAAAGCATGCCATAAACTGTGACATTCAATGAAAACTAAACTAAAATTCGAATAATAAGTATATATACAAAAAAAGGTCATGTCTTAATGTAAATGCAGCTATAAAAAAAATGACAAAACTTGTCTATTATCGCCTATGCCATGCGAAAGTCCTAACAGTATGAGACAGGAGTGAACGCCTCCAACTATCCTTTAACTACGTAGGTTGAGGTGGTGAATCGTTAAGATTCTTAGGAGGAGCTTAGTCAACTAAAGGAGCCAGCTACAATTAGGTAATGACCTTATCCATGGAAGACTACGTATAAGTCAAACACCGCTTTTGAGATACCGATAGAGTTGTGAGATCTCGTTGACACTGAAATATGAGAGTTATGTAAGAGCTAGATCCAACTCTAGAGTTGGATTCGACTCTCAATGTAAAGGCAACTCTAGATCCAAGGTATGTATCGTATTATTGATCTAGCCGAAATCTATGAAATGTCACTCATATGATGGCACATCGTCATTGTGGTCTCCTGGCCACGTCCAAATCGAGTCTTACCTCCTTGAACTTGGTCTCTACCCTTAGGTGGTGCATAAGGAGCCAGTATATCATCATCTGTAGATAGTCCCTACTCCCTGCTATGATCCACATAAGGTGGCTATCACACCCCCTCGTGATGTGGGTAGATGATAAGGCCGTTGTGCTGCTCGATAAACTACAATGCTCCATCTACAATATTAAGTTGTAGGATAATTAGCTACCAACTGCACATCCCTGAGAGAGTTTACTTGAAATAAATGCAAATGTTAGAATAGATAATAGCAAGTATGTATAAGTATAGAAACAATTGGATAATTATGCGTGTACTTACTAGTCGATTGATGACAGTTCCCCAATGAATGATGTAACACCAAGTAATTTGTCTGTATCATGGCCAGTAACTCTAGTTGACTCCATGACGACCTTAGATATGTATTAAGAATCCATACCTTTAACCTCAAGCTTGGATGTATGCAGCATACATGTTAATCCAATCAACATTCGTCCTACCCTAGAGGTCTGACTGGCAAAACTGCTTAAAGATGTCCACATCTTATTGAGGGTACTAATATCTACCGAATTATTGAACGAAACAGTCAGAGAAACACCACTTAATGATGTGGAAATATATGAGTGACACATCGGCAGTCCAAATATGTCACCTAATAATGCAAAAATGCAGTAGTGATTCCTCCGTATATAGCTTCCAAACAATCTTAGGGGGGGAAAAAAGGGGAGTCAACAAGAGTTAGTACTTAGGTATGACAACAAAAGTAAATAGAGAAAGAGTTATCATATCATACCTGATGTGTCGTCTATAGGTCGAACACTGTAGAAATGCATCTACTACATATATAGGATGCTGAGTGGTATCTTATACTACCCCCTATCTAGCTACTAATGGCTTATCTAATTTAATAGTGAAATTGTATCAATTAAGCAAGGCAACATGTAGGAACTATCCCAAGCCAAACCTATGAAAGAATTGTAGCTCCACCAAGCTCATATACTTCGAAAGAAGAGGTAAAGCACAGCTATCAGTATAACCATGTCAAGCAAGCGCCCCTCCAACTAAACTGCCCAGCGACAGAAAAGTCCTCCAGTAATGGTAAGAACATGAGGTATGTGAGATTGGAGGATTTATCTGCAAAGATAAATCCCCCCATCAAATTGAGTATGTACGCATGCATATATTGTTGAACCTTCTCATCATTTGCCCCACAAGGAAGTATCCGGAAGTACTCTAGCAACTATGTTAAAGACATACGAGCTCCCCTCATCTACGCAGGCCTAATAACCAGCAACCTCTCCCCTACATCAACCTAACTTTAATCATCATCCGTCTCGATTTGACTCGCCATTACAAACCCCTCTATTGAAAACTCGAGTTAGACCTCTACATCTTACAATGTGATGGTCTCCTCCTCAATAGGTAAGTAGAATGCATATGTGATAAGGATTAAAGACCAATCACGCACTCCTAAACCTGAGGGATCACTTAGATGGTTCATCAAGCTATTTGAGATGAGTTAAGCACCAAGAAGCAGTACTTACCCTAATTAGACCTATCGAGCTACTTCGCTTCCTACATCATCCAAGAAGAAATTGAGGTGACCAACAAACATACTAAGCCAACCTCTTTGTCATGCAACATTCCTAGCATCGAATCAAAATACTATCAACCTTACCACTTCCAAAGCCTGGCTGACAGCTAACAAGAGCCAACCACCCTAGGGCGACTCAAATGTGAGTCGCCCCTAAGCTAACCCTTATCCAATCCCAGCACTTAGAGCTACCAAATTGCCAAACTCGACCAAACCTAATCAACGCCTACCCCTATTAGGCTCACAGTGTTATTAGGAACGCATAATGAGCAAAATTACACGCGCACTATCCTTTTTTGACATATGTACTATCCTTACTACGAACAAATATTCTTTTTGCATAATTACATTGATACCCTAATAAATTATTATCTTTTTCCTTTACCAGTAGGAATCTAATTTGTAATTTACTCTTACCTAGGATTTATCCTAATTGAGTCATATAAATACTTATACATTGTAATAGCCACAACAATTATCAAATTGAACTTTTCGGACATACTTTCTAGAGCTAAGTGTTATGTTGTTTACTCTCGAGCTACTCTTATATAGCCCTTTGAGCTTAGACTAGTGGCAAGTAATACCGCACTTGTACATCATATCAAGTGCAACCTAAGCTCATATAAGGCATCGATATGTCATATCCAACGTCGATACATAGGAATCCTTACTCAACCTTCGATTATCATTTACTTTTCAAGCCATCCTACAACTCGGACCCTTCCCTTGGTTACGCATGATATTGGATTCATGTGTTCATCCACGAATCTGTATCATCTTGGTATCAAAACTTGGCTACGTTCGAAATTAGATTATGTTACTATATTCTTTGAGGGGTTTGTTACTATCCTCATGTGTTAGAGGTTCTATTGCTAACCTAAGATTTTGAAAGTTGAGAAGAGTTCTATGCTCTATTTTCCCCTGTTTCCTATGCGTAAAAACAAAATGTGGTTGTTTGTTTATTCGTTGTGTGTAGTTGTCATGGTAGTAGGACTATTAGTTATTGTTCTACTGTCATCGTCATCGAAGAAAACTTTAAGTGGTGCTTTAAATATCCATTTTTCTAAGTTAGCCAATAATGTCATATTCAAGTGTTTAAGGAACTTTGAAAAACTAAGAAAGTGGTACTCGACATGGCCAAAGGCAAGAAGGAAGCTTCACACCTTAGTCAGTAGGTAACCGCTTAAATAGGCTTACCAACCTGGTAGCTAGTTTGGTGACAATTATCCAAGAAGATAGACAATGAATTAGAAATAACCCCACTAAAGGACATGAACAGCAAGAGCAAGACAATGGTCAGTTTGGCCAAGTTAATGCCCCAACTCAACTGCCCCAAGTTAAAGGAATGGGTAGGGATACTAGGCAAAGGCTAGCACTTAAAGAAATTAATGAACAAGAGGAAGGAGACGACGAAGCAGAGGAGTACTATGAGCTTAAAGGAAGAAATGTACAAGTCCCTAAAGTTGAAGGGTTGAGGATACGTATTCCAAGTTTTTTTAGGAGTGGTGATGCTAAGGTGTAATACCCCAGGATTCAAGCCCATACGATTACCTTAGGATTCGAGCCCCTAAATTTAGGGCCTTAAGCTATAATATCTGTTTATTTCAAACTTTACAGTAAGGTTAGAAAAATTAGATGAATTAATTCAAGTAAAGTCAATTTCTCAAAATAAACTATATAAAAATATTAGTTTGAGAAAAACTTTAATTTATCAATAAAGCCAATAATAGTAAAATTTGAGCTTTTAGATATAACGAGATATTAGAGATAAGTTATTTAACTTACAAAAATAATAAATGAAGTGGAATTATATGTAATATACATGTATTAAAATAAAATATGCATTATTTGTATTAAATATACATATATAAAAAGAAATTATTATTAAAATAAGGTAAATTAATATAAAAAAATTGGAAAATTAATTAAAAAATTGCATGGATGAGTCATCAAATGATGTGCCAAGCTAGGATTAATTATAAATAATGAGTCAACACTTGATTAATGAGAAAATGATACATGGCACCTACGAAAAAGTGAAAAACGATGTGTAATTTTACTTTTTCATGCAAAAAAAAAAAAAATTCAAAAGCCTATAAATAGGATCTCAAACCTCATTTGCAATATTTTACAAACCTGAAAACACAAGAACATGATTTTAGAAAATCGGAAAAAAATAAAATAAAAATAGAACAAAATATAAGGTTGGAATAAGTTTAGGGCGGTTCGTATACCAAGCCACAACTTGAGTTAGAGTAGCTTAGAGATCCAACAGAAGGTGATCGGAAAAGGTGTTTCGACAAGAAATGGTGGCCAGGTGGTGGTTGAAGGTTGCTTGTTCAGGTGGACCAATTTTCCACCCATAATTTGTTAGATTTACTAAAAATATCAAATGTTGTCAATTAATTATGAAATTTGGTTTTCTAGGATTATTTTAGGTTTAGATTAATTTAGTACTTTTATTTTAATTAAATAATTAGTGGAAATATGGGTTCCTTATGAAAATACCTTGTTTGGGCAAAAATTAATTTAATTTTTATAAATATTAGATGATGCTATTTCAAGCTCAATTTTTGTATGTAATACGCCTAATATATATATTTAATTGTGGTAACAATAATTTCAAAATTAATCATGTTTACTATTTTTTATAATTATTTTGAATAAAACTGCCAATTTTACCGAATTATTAAAATAATTAGTTTTTTATGAAATTAATGAATGAGCCCTACATGTTTAGACTTCGGGATGTTTATGATTATATTTGGAATATTTAATTTTTATCTCACTCTTAAATTTATTTATTTTCCTTAATTTTCTGTAATTTAGAGCTACAACTACTATCTTCGTAAAAATAGAGAATAGCTAATTTAGTGAAATTGGTGATCAATAACTAAACTACATATTTTTGTGAGTCCATATGATTTTTCGTGAAATTAATTGAGCTCTTATACTATTTATCACATATTTTCCTAGTATAAGCTTATATATTAATTTAATATGTAATATAGTAACTAATAGTATTAGAATGTTTATCAAATCCGTGTCAAATGAACACTTTGAGCTATAATAAGTTTTGCTAGACAAGTTTGGAAAGTACAATTTTTAAGTTTTTTAGTCCAGTACTTAAGTTTATTCGATTCAATTACGGAGTTAGAATAGCATACGGTCGCATCATAATGAGAAAAGGGTATTTTTGGGTTTTTAACAATATTGATTAGTTTTGATTCTTAATATATATTAATAGTACTTAAAATAATTATCGTAACGATATAAAGTTTACTGAAATCGGATAGGAAATGAGTAAGATACAATCAAATAAAGTTTAAAAATGCAAAAATGAAAGCTTATAACATTTTAGGTTCAACTTATACTTGATTTAAAAACTGTGCTATGTTTTCATAGGTGTGATAAATAAAGAACCATGTCACGAGATATAGGATATTGCACTATTACTAAGCTTAGGTAAGTAGATCTAACCCATGCTTGGAGTTGATATATTGTTACTCATAACACTGTGTGCTGTTTAATACTGTGTTAATTGAATATGGGTATATCTTGGGTGAATAGATATGCTACTATAGTGAATGTTGATGTGTTGATTTTAAATGATAGTAACTATATTCTAATTAAACTGTTATGTTACCATGTTGGCGATGATTTGTGCTTACGAATAATTGTGCTAACTGGGGAAGTTGAGTGATTATTGACTCAATCTTCTAGGGTATTCACCTAAGTGAACCCTAAGTAAGATACTATAATTCCGCTAGGGAGAGTTCAAAAACTACAATCAGATCGTTGGGTTGAATAAAACTTAAAGATTGATTGTGCTAATTGATATTCTTGAGTTGCTATTACATATCATGGCATGGCATAAAAAGGGATCAATAGGTTAGAACTTTCAAAATAAGGCTTCCAAGTGATCATGGAAAAAGTATGGATTTATGAACTTAATTTTCGAAAGCATATAGATTGTATTGCTCAAACATTGTGACTATTTTGATAGTTAAATTTGGTAGACTTCAGTGTGTTGTCTAATTTAGCAGTATTGCCACTTTGATTTGGTAAACTACAATGTATAGTCTAATTTAGTAGTGTTGCCACTTTTATTTGGTGAACTACAATGTGTAGTTTAATTTTGTAAAGCAAAGTTGGAGGTCCTACTCCTAAGTAGCTCCCTGTTGCCCCTTTTTGAAAATAGTAGACTACAGTATGTAGTCCAATTTAGTAGAGGTCTATTCCTAGCCAGCTCCTTGTTACTCTAGGTTCTTGGAATTTGTATCCAAATGCCCGACTATGTCGACTAATCGGAAGACGTTTGGAGGACATAAGATATCGGTATCGATACATGCCACGCGTATGAGCATAGCATACTGCATTGCTAACAGTAAATGCCTGATTAGGCGAATGCATATGTGAAGTTGAATCTGTGGGTTATAATTGAGACGTTTTAATTGTAATATGCTATATTGTCTATATTGTATTATATGTTATCCACTTTTACTCAGCTTTAATAGTTGAGGGGGTAAAATGTTTTATCCTCAGGTTAACTATATCATGAAGAGCCCAACGCTAAAGGGGGATATATATACTGAGAGCGTAAGTCGAAGTCAACTACTTTTGTATGGAGCTTGTACTAAGTCAGGGATCTTATTATTGTGAAGATGATAAAGCCAAAATCTAGTTCATGTTTTGATGTAAATATTATGTTATACGCATAAGTTCATAGGTTGTAATAGGAAATCCAGTTGAACTCAGATGTAGAAACCCCTTTATTATGTAAATAACATTACCTCTTAATGAATGAGTAGGTTGAGTTAAGTTTTCAACAGGTATTCTTGTGTGATGGCGCATCCCGTGCTATACTAGGATGTGACATAAGGACTACCTAGATTGGGTAAATGAGATTGAAAAGCAGTTTGAATGTCTCAATGTACTCGACAATGTAAAGGTTACACTTGCTTTGTTAGAGTTCACTGGTTATGCCGCCTTATGGTAGAGGAACTTACAAGTTACCTGAAAAAGGGAAGGAGAACGAGAGATTAGAAGTTGGGATGAAATGAAGAAGGTTATATAGAGAAGGTTTGTACCGAGCTATTATTTGTAAGATGCCTTTAAAAGACTACAGGAGCTGAGGTAAGGAGGGTCAAGTGTAAACACTTATGCTAAGGAATTCCAAATGTTAATGATCCGATGTAAAGTCATGGAGCCAGAGGACCAAACTATATTTCGATTCATCGGTAGACTGAAGTATGAGATTAGGGATGTCCTAGAAACCCTGGATATTGGAACACTTGACAATATAGTCCGAGCCACCTAAAAGATAGAAAGGTGCCGAATAGGAAGGTTCCAACCACTCGTCAAACGACTTGGCAGTAACTGATCTATTCTAAGTAGACCCATGTGAATGGAACCAAGTAAGGTTGTTAAGGTTTGACCTGCTTAGATTATCCAAGTAGAAGAGAAGGAACCTCCAAGGAAGTTTAAGAAGGGCCAAAGTTCAAGGAAGAAGACGAATGAGATCAAGTGTTTCAAATGCCAAGGCTTTAAACACATGGCCGCTTAGTGTTCGAACAAAAGAACTACAATGATCCGAGGTGAGATGTTGACTGTTGAAGTCGACAGTATTAATTGTCACGCCCCGAAGTGGCAGAGTCGTAACAGCCCCCGCCGTGTAAACCATCCTAAGATAGAAGTTGGCCTTACAACCGCTATCTTAGACCTGATCTACACAAGGCGTCAACGACTAACCCGCTTTGAAGTAAACAGTTTGTAATTTAAATAAATCATTAATCTAAGAAAGTGAGGAAATATATATATGTTATAATTCAGCTATTGTAATTAAGGTTTACAATATTTCTCCGTAATATATTTCCTAGTCGTTACATTATTCAAAATGAAAAGTTCTTAAGTAAAAGCTTAAACCTTAAAATTATGTATTTATTCTTCACATGTTTTTCCTCACTCCCCAGGATCCAGCAGTTGCTAGCTTCAGAGTAGTGGTTTGCCGCTTCAGAGTAGTGGTTTGCCGCTTCTTAGCCAGCACCTGCACGACGTCTATAGGGATGTGAGCAACCACAGCTCAGTAAGTAGGGACGGAGGACTTAAAACTATATCAGAAACACAACAAGGTTTTCAATCACTTATTAGATGCAATGCATGTGCAAGCAAATGCCATCGCACGACGTTATCCGGCCCGTCGTGAGATTAGAGAAATTGCGCCCGCTCTAATCCGGGTTGAAGAGTTGCCGTTAATGCAACAGCTCACGACCAAACCCAGGCTTGTGCAATGGAGACCACGCTCCTCCCGCGACTACCTTCGAACCATTGACTTCACCCCCATCGCGACCTCCTCTCCTGTCACTTAGTTTGACTGAGGATGAAGAAGGGACCATTTTGTAATCCTACGCTATCCCTTCCGAAGGAGTCGGTATTTGGCCGGAGAGTCCTAAATCCCCTAACGGGTTGCCATGCATGTTCGATTATGATTACTGGTCGTATATTTGATTAAGTCCAGTTTAGGGTGATCAATCATTACATACAATTCATACAATATTTGCCAGAGCAACAAACAGAACCATA
Organism: Lumnitzera littorea; assembly: GCA_024138015.1. Taxonomy (NCBI): domain Eukaryota; kingdom Viridiplantae; phylum Streptophyta; class Magnoliopsida; order Myrtales; family Combretaceae; genus Lumnitzera; species Lumnitzera littorea. Next base: position 69,523,785 of record JAMXBB010000009.1, on the reverse strand, counting down.
GCATCACCCATAATTAAGCACATGCACACATTCAACTATCTAACAAGCACAACCAAGCATAATCTCAAGCCTCCAAAATACAGCATCGTATTAATCCCAACTTACCTCGACTCCTCGCTCGCTCACTCGTGGTCCGATTTGCTCAGGCCATTGCCGGTTATCCCTATAACACGAACGTGGTTTCAGCTTTTCATATAACTGTTATAGGTTTGTTTTATCTTATAATGCTTATTGTTAGGTTTTGTTTAAGGTTTAATATGCCTAATTATCTAGGTATTAAGTCTTTTACAATTATTCTAGGTTTGGGGTTAGGTTCAGGTTCGGTTTTCGCATCGATTTCTAAACCAGGTTTTTAGTTTGATTTTTAAGTAATGTTTTAGATTCCAACTCTAAAAATCCGTTTCAACCTATAATGTGAAATTAATCACATTACTTCCCAATCTCTTAAATACCATTATTAACTTTAATTAGTATTTTATTCCATCCAGTACACTTAAATCCCTATTTGTATACTGAATTTACTCCTAATGTGAGAAATTTTTACATTTTTTATATAATTACATAAATTCAAGTTTCCCATCAGATTTATTGTACGTTTTTATTATTAACATAATATCAATTTTTATTATAATATTTCCTATTTATTATATTTTCAATAATTACCTATTATGTATTATTACCTTTTATGTATATATTACACTTCTAATATTTCTATTACTCTATTTATCATCTCTAAACCTCATTTATCATTTCAAAATGTATAATTTCATCCTAAATCAGATTTTACTCCAATTTACCTTAATTTACAAAATTATCTTAAAATGTACTATTTTTTCCATATTGCCTATTTACTACATAATTAACCTAATAATTACATCTAACACTCTAATTGCTATAAGTATCATACTCCATCAGATTTTAACATCCTAAAACATGTAATTATTCAATAAATCAGAAATTAATCATTTAATTACATAATTAGCCCTAAATTACCCATTTTATGCCTCATTTTAGGGCCTAAAAATTTCAAAAATTAATTTTTGAAAACGGGCTTCATAGCACTGTTCTATATCATCTAAGTAATCTATAGAAAAATTTTGGGCTTGAAACTACACTCCTAAGGTCATTTATTTCTAAACCGAAATGTGCTCGGTTTTGCATGATTTCTTAGGGGCCATATATTACAGGACATAATTTCATCAAAATAATATTTTTCCTGCAAACTACATACAAAAATATCCCAAAATAACAAAATTCATAATTTTATAATTATATTTACTATTTTTACAAAATTACACAAGATTCGGGCTGGAAATCGGACTCACCATTTTGGGTGGCTCCGGCCACCGAGGGCCGCCGTGGCCTTGTCGGCCGGCCTGGGCGCTACCACCACCGTGTGGTGGTGGTGGCCGTCCCCTTCCAACTTCTCATCTGGTGTGGGTTCCTTTTAAAACCCTTAACTGCACAGTTTTTCTTATTTTTTTTATTTTCTAGATTTTCTCTCGAATTTTTGACTCTCCCTAATTTTCTCTGATTTTTAACTGTCCAAATGAGTTCTTGGATTTTTCCTGCTATTTATAGGGTTTTAGGGGATTTATTGTGCATTAATTTGGACAAGACAAGTGCTTTATCCCTAAATTTTTTGCTTTTATGTTGTCCTAATTTAATTGGTTGAATTTTCTTTTTCAGATTCTGACCTGCCACGACCTTATCTTGATTTAGCTTATCATCTTCTATTTTTTTCTGATTTTTCCATAATTATTTTATAATTTTCTTTAATTATTTACTTAGTTTTTGACCAATTTAGGTAATTACGCATATTTTTATCTACACGTAAAAACATGTGGGGTACACGTGAACATTCCTAAATATGATTTTGGTCATTCTAAAATTTTCAGTATACATATAATCTGTCTCTAGTAATTTATTAGTTATTAGATTACACTTTTTGCCTTTTCAGTAATTAGCAATTATTATGCTTAAAATTTGAAAATTTTATAGTCTTCTATTTTATTTCTTATTTTCTTAAATTCACGTTTACGGAGTCATTTTTACTAATATTTCTCTCAATGGTTTATAATTCAGGCTCGATCGGATCTTTCAGCCGATCGAAACCTTGAGTGATTGGTTGTGGGGCTTACATTAATGAGGAAGTAGAAGAGATGAAAGAGGATTGATAGGACAAACTGTCTAATGAGGAAGTTATCTATAATGAAGAAGGTAACTTTATACCGACCACATTAATGTTAAGAAGGATGATGAGTGTTAGTTTTATGCCCGAAGACAAACAGAGGGAAAATCTCTTTTATATCGGATGTAAGGTAAATGAGTTTTGTGTACGCTGATTGTTGATAGTGGGAGCTACACCAATGCAGCCTCTGCATTTATGGTCTGAGAATTAAAATTGCCAACCAAGCCTTACCCAAAGCCTTATAAGCTTCATTGGCTCGGTGATAAAGGAGTCCTTCATGTAAACAAACAAATGTCTGTACCAATCTACATTGACAGTTATCGAGATGAAGTACTATGTGATGTGCTACCCATGAATGCATCCTATATTCTGTTTAGGCAACCATGGATGTTTGATCGAGTAGTTATATATGATGAAAGAAAGAATATATGTTCTGTGGAGCATGAAGGCAAGAGAATGAAATTAAGTCCTATGACTACTAAGCAAGTAAAGGTCATACAATCCCAACTGAGCTGAACCTTGAAGAAAGAAGCTTTGGACTAACTCGAGCTAAGTTGAAAAGAGAAATGGAGCTTAAAAGACTAACTTATCTGCTAATCTAAAGAATTCTGGAGATGAGACCTAAGGAGAAGGAGTTACCTACCGAGGTAAAAACTTTACTAGAAGAGTTTACCAACCTGTTTCCAGAGGAGCTACTGAAAGGTATGCCCCCAATCTAATGCATCAAGCATGCAATTGACTTGTAGCCAGAAGTTATACTGCTGAACAAGCCTACCTACAGACTAAATCCTAAACAAGTTGCCAAACTATAGAAGTAAATCGATGAATTGATGGAGAAGGGGCATATACGCAAATCCCTTGGCCCCTGTACTATGCCGGCCTTGTTAGTGCCAAAGAAAGATGGATCTTATAGAATGTATGTAAATAGCCAAGTAATCAATTGTATTACCATCAAGTACAAGTATCCCATACCGAGCACATTTATGTGCCTGATGAATCATATGCTCTAAGAATTAATAAGGAAGCTTATCATGGTTCATTTTGATGACATTTTGGTATACAGCCTCGACCTAGAGACTCACTAAGAGCATCTCTGAAGAGTCTTTACAAGACTCTAAGCTGAACAACTTTACGCCAATCTAAAGAAACGCGACTTTTGCTAACCTAAGGTGATCTTCTTAGGGTTTGTTATGAGTAAAGGTAGCATTCAAGTCAATGATGAGAATAGCTTGTGCCAACCTGTTCTATAAACATGAGAAGTTTTCAAGGCTTGGTATTATTTTATTGCAGATTCATAAAGAATTTTAGTACGATTGCGGCCCTACTTATCGAACTATAAAAAAAGAGCATTGAATTCAAATGAGGAGAGAAAGAGAAGGTAAGTTTTGAGGAGGTGAAAGAGAGGCTGACTACAGCCCTCGTCTTAGCTCTGTTAAGCTTTAACAAAGTTTTTGAAGTAAAGTGTGATGCATCTGGACTAAGCATAGGTGCCATGTTGATGCAAGATAGATGACTTACTACTTACTTTAGTGAGAAACTTCGAGGAGCTATACTCAACTATTCTGTATATGATAAAAAGTTTTACTCCTTAATTTGAGCCCTAACAGTGTGGCAACATTATTTGCTACCTAAGGAGTTTGTGATCTATACTGATCATGAATCCTTATGATAGCCAAAGACCTTACCCAAGTTGTCTCGGAGGCAAGCCAAATGAGTCAAGTTCATAAAGGATTTTTCTTATGTCGTAAAATATAAGAATGGAAAGAACAATGTAGTGGCCAACGCCCTATCGAGATGATATTCTCTCCTAACCAAGTAGCAAACCAAGCTACTTGGCTTTTCAACAATAAAGAATTTATATACTAAGGATCTACACTTTAGTCCTATCTATGCCCGATATGAGGAAGGACGGACACTAGACAACTATTATAGGGAAAATGGATAATTATTCAAGAAGAGGAGGCTATGTATCCCGACCTATTCCACAAAAGAATTGCTAGTGCACAAAGTACATGGAGGAGGATTGACAGGACACTTTGGCCAATGTCAAACCTATGAAGTACTATCTGCGAGATTCATTGGGCTAAGAATGATGAGAGATGTGCAATCCATATTAGAAAGATGCGCAACCTACCGAAAGCCGAAGAGTTAAGCCAAGCAAGGCCACTATCTACCCTTGCCCATCTTAACTAAACCCTGGTTTGAGCTGACTATAGACTTCATGTTGGGATTACCAAGGATAACTCGAAGGAAGGATTCCATCAGGATGGTCATAGATCGATTTAGCAAGATGGCACATTTCATGCCTTATTCCAAAACTAACAACACTTTAACTATCTCTTTTCTTTTCTTTTCTTGTAGAAAGTAATCAAGCTTCACGGTGTACTCAAAACCATTGTTTCAAACCAAGACCCCAAGTTCATGAGTTACTTTTGGAAACCACTATGGAAACAAATTGGAACTAAGCTATTGTACAGCACATCCTACCATCTACAAACCGATGGGCAGACCAAGGTTGCCAACAGAATCGTAGGAAATTTGCGATGGGTTGCTATCAGACAAAACATAACTGATTGGGATCTGTATCTACCAATCATTGAATTTACCCACAATAAGACTGCCCACAGTGTGACAAACATATCTCCATTCGAGGTTGCCTATAATTTCAAACCTAAGCTCCTAATGGCCCAAGCACCTCAACTAAGACCTAATGATGATTAGTCAGTTGTGAAAAGAGTCAAGGCATTAGAGCCATGCACCAAAAGGTGGTAAAGCAAGTAAGCCAAGCTATTACTAACCTCGAGAGGCGAGGCTGAAGGCGGAAGAAGAAAGAGTTTCAAACTGTTGATTTAGCCTGGATCTACCTTATCATAGAGCAATTCTCAAATTTGAGGAGGAGCAAGTTATCCCCCATGGATAACGAACCTTTTAGAGTGCTTGAAAAGATAAATTCTAATGCTTACAAGATTAAACTACCTAAAGGATATGGAGTTTCGGACTCCTTCAACATTACTAATCTCCAACCTTATACTCCCAAAGACAATCTCAAACAACCTGGAAGGGATGATAAAGATTGATGACTGATCATGTGCTCCCAAACCTGAGGGCTCGCTTAGATGGCTCGTCGAGCTGTCTAAGGTGAGTTAAGTGCTGAGGAGCAGTGCTTACCCTAGTCAAACCTACCGAGTTACTTCGCTTCCTACATCATCTAAGAAGTTGCCAAGGTGACTAGTTAACGTACTAAGCCAACCTCTCCATTACGCAATATTCCTAGCATCAAATTAGAATACTGTCAACCTAACTACTATTGAAGCTAGGCTAACAGCTGTTAGAAGCCAACCACTCAAAGTTGACCCAAATGTGAGTCGCCCCTAAGCTAACCCTTGTCCATTCCCAGCAATCAAAGCTACTGAACTACCGACACCGACCAAACCTAATCAAGGCTTACCCTTGCTCAACTCATAGTGTTATTAAGACCACAGAATGAGCAAAATTACGTGCGTGTTGTCCTTTTTTGACATTGTTCTGTCCTTACTGCCAATAGATATTCTTTTTGCACGATCACATTGATACCTTTGTAAATTATTCTCTTCTTCGTTTACCAGTAGGAATCTTTTTTGTAATTTACTCTCATCTAGGATTTATCCTAATTGAGTTATATAAATACTTGTACATTGTAATAACCACAATAGTTATCAAATTGAACTTTTCGAACATACTTTGTTGAGTTAAGTGTTCTGCTACTTACTCTTGAGTTACTTACTCTTGAGTTACTTACTCTCGAGCTACTCTTATCTAACCCTTCGCCTGTAGACTAGTGGTAAGTAACCTCTAGCTACACTTGTACATCATATCAAGTACGTCTTGACCTCGTATGAGGCGTCAATGTATCATATCTAACATCAATGTATGAGAACCCTTACTCAACCTTAAACTATCATTTACTTTTCGTGCCATCTCACAGCCTGAACCCATCCCTTGGTTACATATGATATTGGGTTCATGTGTTCATCAATGTATTCGTATTAATGTGTCTTAAGCCTCCATCTCTCTACCAAAGCCATGATTAGGTGCCAGTTCATCATGATAAATAGAAGCTATGTAACTCCCTAGAAACTAGCTTCCCATATGTAAGGCTCCACTCTAAGATCTATGGGGATATCTTGCTCGTCCTTACATAAAGACAACTCGCTACACCATACTCATAGTGCATAGGCAGCCTCCTGTACAAATGATCAATAAGGTTAATAGGTAATACAGCTTATATGAAAAATTAATAGTGCGTGAGAATGTTGTTATTGACCGTACCCTCCCAAACAGCCTGTGAACAGTGGCTGGCTTACTTCTTAAGTATGCATGGATCGATAGGTCCTGGCTCCATCTATCCTGTAAACACAAACAAACATGGTTATTAAACAAAATAATGTGCATGTATATATGCTTATGCATGAAGTGTAACATAATATCTATATGGAAATGCAATATTTACCAGCCCTATTAATCTCCGAACACCTCCTCCTATTATGTCTTTCTTGCCTACATACACTACATTTGGTTTTATCAGACCGATCTCTAACATCCATTTCCATGTAATATCGCTTTTGCTTAAGTTTACCCTTCTTGTGTGGTAGGTCAATGTTTGGGTAGAGATAGGAGAAGCTAACTTATGGCTAGTCCAACTCATCACCAAATAGGTAAACATAAGATCGGTAACACTCTATTTGGTTCTCCCAGTTATATCATGACCCTATTGTTGATTTGCTAACTACCCTCATACTTACTACAATTGCGCATGCGTAGAAGCTGGGGACCCTATATATTTGCCACTTTTGATACATGCATGTGCGACCTTTGAAATCAACCGTATGTATCCTTCCTCCTCCCTTTAAGCTTGTCCTCATCATTCAACTACCAGTCAAAATCTTAAAAAGACTGTTTTGAAAGCTAAATGATATGACTTTATGTACCCTGACTCGCCTTCTCTACTTTTCATACATCCCTAGAGCGTAGTTAGTATAAATCTTGCCAAATTCAATTACCTCTCTAGCATCCTTATGTCTATCCTCTTAATAGGCAATGCAGTTGTAAAATATCTTCTTAACTAATAGAGTGACAAGTAATCCATGCACCGATTTCAAAACTCAGTTATAACTCCTGACAACGTTCGATATCATATATCCAAAACGGTAATATCCATCATATGCAAGTGTCCACTTGTCCAAATCTACATTATCAAACCACTTAGGAACGTCCTCTTTAACTCATCCCAACTGCTCCATAAAGCTTTTGAATTTCCTTTCTTGTGCCTGAACACTTGTAAACCAAACAATTTCTTACACGATTGGTTTATGTAGGCTATGTTGAAGTTACTAGCACCATGCCATAGGCAGTATCTCTAAACTGCAAACGAAGGCTATCACCCATTTGATGGTTCCTTGTGTACAAAATCGATGCTGAATGCTCTATCGGAGATAAGACATAAAGTTTCCCCTTTCTAGCTAACCATATGGACTTTAAGTATCCAAAGGAATCACCCCTAAGTTTCTATTGATTCTATATTAACTAAACCAAAAGCCAATGGAACTATTAAATTATCTCCATCTATGCTATATGCTACCAACAACTTATGGCCATACTTACTATATAAGAAAGTATCATTGACATAAATAAGAGGTTGATAGTATTTAAAGACTTCCATACATGGCTTAAATGTTTAAAAAACCTACTTAAACTAAGACTCACTTAGCTTCAACCAAGTACTCCACGCCTAATCCATTTGTATCCCTAGATCACTTACCTTCATTACATTCAATAGTCTTGACAACTCATTGTATGACTTTTCCCAATTACTGTATACCATCTCAATTGCCTTCCTTTTGGCCTCGAAAATCCTTTTGTTACTTACAGTGTATCCATACATATTTTGTACATTTGCTGCAAGATCAAGTATCTTCACATCAAAATTATTCTGTACAATATTGATGAATAGCCTTGCTATGATGCTGCTGTTAATCTAAAGATAGTCTTAGTTCATTATGGGATTCACACAAGTGTGCAGTCCCTCTAAAATCATGATTTTGAAAAGACCCTCCACCTTTGTTAAACATGCCCGTAACCTCCACTTATAACCATCTTCCTTCTTCCTACAATAGATAGCATATATAATTGGTAAGCTTCAATATCTCGACATGGAAATCACAATAGTTCCATATATGAAACGACTTCACTATATTTATGAGATCCTTCTTAGTGTTGAAATGCATGCCAATACTCAAGTCATCGAATGCGCTGATGTTACTGCATATTTAATTAATGTCTCTCTCAAACGTTATGTATCTACTGCCGTCATACTGGCTATTATAGAATGGAATAGGATCTTTCACAAGCCTATCCACCAACTCATTTAATTGTGGAAGGTTCTCAGACTGACTGTTGGAAATCGATATACAAGTGGGATAACGGGGTCTGCTTGGGTTGTCTTCACAAAGGAGCCAGATTGATACATTACTGGCAACAACATCTGATCTCACTTAGAGTTCTCTTAAATTCTCGTAACCCTCACCTTCATCATCCTCGGTCCAACATGATCCCATCACCATCTCCAACTACCTCCTCTTGTCCCTTATCGCCAAAATTTATATCTATATGCATTCTCTCCACATACAGATCATAAGACTCTTCATGTTCGATAATAAGAATGCTTCGTCAAGCTACTCCTTTATGATATTGACATGCCTGTACTAAGTGAAATCCATATATAATTCATTTGACGTAGTCACATTCGCTTCCTCCACATCAGTTATTATAGACTACACATGGGGTATCGGAAGGGTCGGATTGTCTGATTCTTGTATTTCATGCTCGGCTAGGACACTCAATTCCCCACTATGCCTTATGTAAACTTCTTGAATACTTTGTTTCCCAAAAAATTCAACCATCTCAATGAAATTCTAAATATCCTCATTGTCTTTAATGGTTATCAACTTATAAGTAGCTCTAACATTATGGAAAAAGGAATGCCTATGCACGATTTCAACTCCACTCAGGTAAACTTCGACACATCCACAAATTTTTCAAAAGAAATGAGAGAAGTTTGAATCCTTCCCAATCTTCAGCTTCTTAATAGGCTCCTTATCATACTTATGCCCTGAGTTACCCATCACAATGTATCTATTTGCACAAACAATAACTTTTAGGTAATCTACCATTTGCACCCTAGTAATACCATCATAAACAGAAGATTTAGATGCCATAAAACACTTTAACTACACTTCGAGCGACAACTTAACAAAATACATAATATTATCTCGTTAAACTGCGTAACGTACTACCTAACCTCAACTCATTAATTCTACCAAACACATTGTAAGCGCCCAAAAAATATAACAATTTTAAAATACACACATAATTTTCCATACCTACATTCATATAACTTATCTATCGAACAACAAAAACCCTTAATCAAGACAAAAAATGAGAAAATTTCACGAAATATTAATAAATTGGAGAACCTACAATACATGCGTAACTACTCAGTATATGTAAATATTACAAATAAAAAAAAAAAGACGTAAAGTATGGATTATTACAAAAACAAAATCATGATGTAAAGTATGAATTATTACCTGTTTTAGACATTTACTAACATAAAAAAATGGATGAATACTTTAACCTTGCGTTTCCTTTAGTTTCTTCTGCATTTTTGAAGTTTCAAATTGTGAATATGGTGAAAATGAGGTCATGCTGTGCAGATTTAGGTTTATATATGTAGATAGGGAAAGTGGAGGCATTGCTTATGCCTTGAGTATAATTCTGAATAAATTGATGGTGCATGCAATGCATACACCTTCAGTGTAAAAATTACTAAAAAGTGAAGGTGCATGTGAATAGAATGGTAATATTTTTCTTATGGGGCCCTTTTCCGTATTATTTTTTAGAAAAAGACTTGTATTCGTATAAAACTCATTGAGAAATGAGGAGTTTTACATAGATATATGAACCTCTTCTCGAAAAATTTTATGGAAAAGAATTTCTATATAAGAATATTCCAGTAACAGTAGAGTAAAGAAGCATGCACCTTCACTCTCCTCCAATTTTTTATACTAAAGGTGCATGTGCCTTCCATGTATTGCTTTAGAGCCCATTACAAAAAAGTGTAGATAGCAAAGTTAGCCTAAAAATACATTATTTATTGCAAAATAGTCAAACAATCAACAATTAAACACCCCCTTCCAAAAGAAAATTCCACTTATCAAAGGCACCAAAACAAGTTTCAACAGACATGATAATATTATAATTCACAACAAAAATTAAGAGTTTATGCTACATTATTCATTGCAAAATAGTCAAATAGTTAACAATTAAACACCCCTGCCAATAGATGAACTCCACTTATCAAAGGCACCAAAACAAGTTTCAACAGACATGATAATATTATGATTCACAACAAAAATTAAGAGCTTATGTAGAAGTTATGAATTTTGCAATATATTATAGGATACAAAATGCACAATACACATTGACATTCACTAAAAGGTTTACAAATATTTTTACAAAAGTACATATATACCATATTTCTTCCTTTTAACTCATATAAATAATTACAAATATGAAATTTCTAATCTAATTCCTCCTATAGCACTAAAATGTTTTTGATGACTTGCAATAACATTGAATGCCTCTAATGCAGTGGATACTCTGAAAGCTCTCTTAATGTATCATCAAGATCCCAAGGGGGCACTTGGCTCATTTGTAGAGCTAGCTCGAGCTAAGTTACACTTTCTCCCATAGATGGCTATGAGTAGTCCAAGTGTCACTTTTGAGGAGTTCCATTTGATGATACAACTTTTGAGTCATGTAAGAGTTGGAACCAACTTCGAAGTTAGGATTAGCGTCATAGCTTAAACCCATATCGCCCAAGTTGATGGAATGTCACCCTTAGGACGGCACGTCCTAGTTGTGGCTACTATGACCACACCTCTATCTAATAGCTCCTCTCCAAACTTCAACTCTACCTTTAAGTGGAGGGTGAAGGGGCAAAACAAGGTAGACTGATGTGTATAAGAGCTTTGTTATCACTAAGGCTTACTATAGGGTTACAAATGGGTCCTTTAAGATATTGAAGAAATGAGGAAATGGTAAATTGTCACATCCAATAGCTTTATGAAGTTGCTTGTTAGATAGGACCCACTAATGAACACACTATGACTCAACTTTCACTCGATATGATACATAAGAAAAAGTTAAGGTCAACTCGCCACTAACCTCAACCTACCAACAAGATTAGATAAGGGTGTGAAGGTTATCACATGAAGAGGGTTGTCTTGTGCACCTTGTTCACGTTCAGCATTTCTTTCTTAAGGTTAAGCTTCCACTAGTCTTTATAAGGTCATAACCAAGTTAGTTACAATGGTAGTAAGGTTATGTATCTGGTCATTCGTGGTTTGAGGGGTCTATTGTTCAATATGACCATGACTAAGAGCATTACTCTCAATATCACCTATCTCTCTTTGTATACTGGGATTTGATATTCTCACAATAAGACTTCAATAAATTTAAAGCCTAAATAGAAGATTCTATACAATATTACTAAATATGATAGTGAACAGTAACTTTAACGCTTGCTCTATTTTGCAGTAGAGAAAACAGAGTACAACGGAGTTTCGAAACTACTTCAAAACCTAATTACTATGAACACTCGACTATCAATCATAACCTCAAGCTCTAATACTAGAATAAGTATGATGTGCCTAGAAGCTCAGTTATTACTAGGGCTTACCATATGATTATGAATGAGTCCATTAAGATGTCGAAGAAATGGGGAAATGGTAAATTAACATGTCCAATAGCTTCGTGAAGTTGCTCGCCAGATATGACCTACTAACGAACACAACATAACTCAACTCTCACTCGATATGACACACAAGCAAATCTAAGGTCTACTCTTCACTAACCTTGAGCTACTAGCAAGATTACATAAGAGTATGAAGGTTATCACTTGGAGAGGATTGTCTTGAAAGAATAAGAAAGGAATATTCATTAGCAATGTTGTAAGATGTTCCTTTGGGCTAAAATGAATAAGGGCTATTTATAGTAAGCCCCTAGGGTTATAAACATGTGCATGAAATGACATAAAGGGTGATACGGAATAAAGAAATCCTAATACAATGCAAGAAGGGTAAATGGGACAAATAAGACAAATGGAATATGATACGATGTCAAAAAAAGAGAATGATAGGTAGCATACTATTATTGCAATCGTACTAATGATGGTAGAGTACTGAAGCACTGTTGCCAAGTTGTTCTAATGAGTGTTGCTGAGGTGTTTAAATGAGATAACAGTTAGGTAGAATTGGGTATGACAGAATGGCATAAGAGGGCTTAGAGGTTAGTGTTAGGGAGCTCAACCTCAACACTTGGTAGGTTAGCATCTAGGTTCTCAACACTTATCAAGTAAGCATTAAGAAGCTTAGCATTTAGGAAGGGGACTAAGCAAAGCAAAGTATGTCTAAGCTGGGCACTCAGGGAGCTTAGTAGCCTACTGTCTTAATGCTGAAGTTTGTCATGACTGAGCTAAGATGTTTGAATATTCTTGACAAGACCTTATAAGCCCCCTAAATGGGCTCGAATGATAAGTCCTAAGGTTAACAGTCTATCACAGATGCTCCCTTATCATCATCTAGTACCCCCTGATTGTGTCGTTGGTCATGCATATGTTGAGGATATAGTATGAGTCCATTATGCTCTTCAATAATTACAGCACTCCATCTACATTAGTGAGTGCGATGGATGGTCTCCTACTAACTGAACATCACGAAGCAAGTTGACTTGAATTGAATAGAGAGGGTGCTGTAGTTTAATATAACACATGATATCTATACATATACAATGCAAATCAACTAAGGTGGGCACTTACCAAATGTCCTATGATAACCCCTTGATGGATTATACAACAACGAGTGATTTACCTATACTAGGCCCAGTAACTAGGGTCGATTCCACCTAAACCCTAGACTTAGACTAAGTAGAGGTAGTGATCGGCCTACAAGCATATGTAGTACTCGTAAACATGTAACCAGTCTACAATGGTCTTACCCTGTATGTTAATCTAGTAAAGGCGATTATTGTTGTCAACGTCTTATAGAGGTAGCGGATATCCATTAAACTAACAACTACACTGTTAGGGAAACACCACTCCACTTTATGGAAACAAACGAATAGGACCCAAGCCTTCCATAACTGTTGGTCAACACTACAGAAGAAGAGTAATAGTTGAATCAACTCCTTGGAGTAAGGTTACCAAACCACCTAACAAGATTTACATTATAGCAAAACAAGTGTAAGCTGTAAAAGTACAAGTATATAAGAAAAGAGATAGTTTAGTGTACCGGGTGTACGGTTTGTAAGTTGAATGTAATGAGTTAGGCATCAACAACATGACTAGTATGTTAGGTAGTATTACACTCTACCCTTTATTGGGCTACCAATGGCCTCCCTTCAACAATCCTAAAACCGTATCAACTAAGTGGGGCAATGTGAGGGAATTTGTCCCATGCCCAAATTTGGAGAAGGATGGCAACCCCCCTAATCTTGTATATGTCAAATCAAACCAAGCATAGATGTTTGTATAGCCATGCCAAATATACAAAGTCCTAGCTAAACTACCTTACAAGCATGAAGTCCTTTACTAAGGGCAAAAACATGAGGTAGATAAGGCGACAAATCCTCCTATTAAGCTTAAAGCATACACATATGAGTAATGCCTAATCGTCTCCTCATCTGCTCCACAAGGCAGTAATATGAAATTCTCACACAGCAATGTTTGAAAAAATGTGCCCCTTTTATCTTAGTTGGCCTTACTCCCAATAATCTCTCTCACTTAGTAAGTCAGGTACCCTATACCTCTGTCCTCTCAATCACGATGGCCCTATCAATCGACAACCCAAACTACACCTCCATGTCTTGGAGTGTGATTGTGGCCTCCCAATGGGTAAGTGAAAGGTTTGTGTCTTTAACCTTTTATCATGATGTACCTCTATGTCTTAGAGTGTGATCTTAGCTGCCTTTTATCATGTCGATAAGTTTGTGTGTCTTTAACCTCCATCTCTCTATTAGGGTCATGATCAGGTACTAATCTAGCATGATAAAAGGCAATTGAGACATGGCCCAGAAACTAGCCTTTTGTAGGTAAGGCTCAATGCAAGGATGCATCAGGATATCCTCCTCATCCCTATAGATCATTAACTCATTGTGCCATACACATAGTGCAAAGGTAACCTCCTATGAACATGAATGAGTAGAAGAGTAAGCAAAATAGTTTGTGTGGAATAATATCAAGCCGTAAGATATGAAATACTCACTTAGCCCTCCCAAACAGCTTACAAAAGATGCTCAGCTTAATGTGTCTTGGCTCCATCTAACCTACGAAACAATGCAAGAAAGGGTTGGAATTGGAAACAATGTAGGAGTGATAAGAAATGAGAATGCAAAATAATGTGTAATTATCTAATTCATATATACCACACTTGTCAATTTTTGCACACCTTCCCTTATTATGTCCTTCTATTCCACAATTTTAACCCTAGCTGGGTCAATTCCAACACTTCCATGAATCCTCTTCAAGAAGCAAGTGAAGTTTATATCTTTTCTCATCTTCAACTTTTTAATGAGCTCCATATTGTACTTCAGTCCTGTGTTGCCACTCACGATGTTTCCATAGGCATGCATGATTACTTTTACGTGTCCTACCATTTTCACCTTAACAACATCATGAATAATGAATAAGTTAGTTCACACAATATCCATTTTCCAAACACCGAATGTCAACATAACAAATCCCATCTCGACCGTCTCCATAAATTCACTAAGTGTCGGAGTAGAACCTTTATTAGGAATTTTATAGAACACATTGCATACGTACAATTTTAACTCCTAAGTTTGAGTGTTATACCTAATTTTCATGACAAAAACAACACCATTGGGCAATTTGACTTGCATGTTAACTAATTCTAACATAAGTTCATACAAATAATTGAAAAATATTAACATATTGCTTAGTTTATGGTTAATCTGTGGTAAGTTAATAGGGAGGACGATTAAGTAATTTTTAGCAAAAAAAAAAACTAAAGTAGATGTGATAGTGAGAAAAGTACCAAGTTTATTAGAGTAAAAAAGAGACAAAATCAAGAAGAAAGTTGAAGATGTTGTGAGAGAAGCATGTGTTTTCAGTAGGAGATATTCGATGTTTTTTTGCTTATGTTTTCCTTTTATGCTTGATGCATGTTCCGATGTGCTATATTTGGGTCTCGTAGAATGTACATACTTTACATGCGTCTTCTTAGGATTTAAATACTAAAAAGGAGCATGCTATACATGTACCTTTAATGCATTCCAAAAAAACTCTTGATTCTCCATCAATAGGCCCCTTTTCAAAAAATATTATGAAAAGGGCCTCGATGGAAAGTTATTCCATCAATAAGAGAATAAAGGCACAAGCTCCTTTGAAGAAAAAAAATAAAAGGAATGTATATGGTAGGCATGCACCTTCAATTAAAGTAAAGACGTAACATTACTCTACACCCTTCACCACGAATATAAATACTTAGAATTTCAATTGGATTGTCATTTTTCACTCTCATACTCTCTTTAAACTCTCTTAAATCCTCTCAACTTACCTACAAATCATGAACGCACTACCAAACCAACTTTAAAAACTTTCAATTCTCCATAGACCAGTAAGAAAAATTATTTATATTTCACACGTTAGTTTTTTTTTTCCCTTCTATATTTGTCACTTTTTGATAGTTCATAGGAATTATGAGGTTTTAACGTAAGATGATGAAATTGGGTTATTTGTTGATAAATTAGTTTTCATTAACTTTTTTGTGTTGTTAACCTAGAAAAATAGAAATGTCATGCATGATATGGCAATTATGACACTTGTACATTAGTTGAGGCATCATGCATATAAGGTGTTTGGTGAAATGCCTTGCCAAGAAGCAAAATTGTGTAGGTATCACAGTTTATATGAGATTATTATTGTCAAAGTGTTGAATTATATGGTTAGGTATTTTTGAACCTAACTTATATTCCAACTGCTAAATTACTAGGTTGAAAATTATTGTGTATGCAAGTAACAACATTGTGAGTGGTAATATAGGTTTGTAGTACAATAGGGATCCGATGAAAAAGTTAAAGATGAGAAAGGATTCTAACTTCAATAGTTTTCTCCAATGGCTATGTGGGTGTATCGGAATTGAACTTATTAATATTGAAATTATACATAGGCATCCTTGTTATTTTCAAGGAGGAGTTTCATATACTCTAAAGGCCATAAGGGATGATCATGACATTAAAAATTTTATTGAGATATCTAAAGTATTTTGAGAAGATCATATACAAGAGACATATGTTAAGATTTATGGTCAATCAAGTATGTAGATGAGTAGACTACTTATTAGGAAAACACTTACAACTATGCAACACCTCAAGTCCATTCAATATTGGGTGACCATCCAATGTACGAAGGAAATGAAACAGTTCCAACGGTTGAGCCTATCCTTAGTAAGAGACATGTAAACAAAGAAATTAATGAAGAGGAACTCAATTCAGAAGTTAGGCTGATTCTACAAGAGTAATTAGTGTACAATCTCAATGAAGAGTTAATTCCCATAGAACTTGGCAGCAATGACAAAGGGGATCATCTAAGAGTTGAGTGGAGGGTCAATGAGGATAATATTAAAGTGGAAAACACGGTAAATTTTAGGGTCAATTCAAAGTTTATTGCTAGCAACATCCTAATTGATAAGAATCAAGCTACTGAGCCTATAACTTGCAATCGAGCTTGAGGACTAGAGGGATTAACAAGGTGAATCCTCTTGCTCCAGTTGACTCCTATCGAAGTCGAGTTACTCCTTGCTACTAATTAACTCTCTACTCGTGTTGAATGACTTCCCATCTTTTGGATATTATTTACCGAATGGAAGAATGCCCTAACAATAGCTAAACTCCGTGTACCTGCTTAGTCCCATCTAACCCAACCACTTACTCAATACCAGGATTACCGAAGAGGCCGAGAGATCTATCCTGGATGAATCCTTAACCACTCTTACTTGGACAAGTCTACACCTACTCGGCATCCCTGCTTGGCCACCTAACTTGACCGTATCGTCTCGTTCACATCTTCCAACAACATCACCAATGCTTCGTTGCCACATGTCTTGGACCATACGAAGAATCTGCTACACTAATAATTATTTTCCTTGAATATTCGTTTTTAACCTTTGTATACTTTGTACATTACTACTTTGGGACAATACCCCTTTTTGTCTTTTCCACTTTTAGGCAAGTTAACCTAAATTCTCGAGTATAAATACCCCTTGTACATATAGCCACAGATGATTAGATTAACATTAATATACTAGATATTTTCCTTTCGTAGACATTGTCTATTTACTCTCATCTTACTCTTATCCTAACCCTTAATCAAAGCTAAGTTGTAAGTAACCTCATTGGACCAATTTGTGCGTCATATCAAGTTGTGTCGTAAGTCTTTGAAAGTTCTATTGGTACATCATATCCTTTAAAGTTGTTCATGGGTTTGCTTACTTTCATTCATTTCTATTCTTTCACGTATTTTCCATAACCCTTTTTAAGCTTTTGACAAGCTTAGACCCATCCTTACGACCGACCTTATCTGTTCTTGGCTACAGCATGTATCATCTTAGTATTAGAGCGGAGCTTTCTCTAGGTAAGTTGTATAGAGACTTAGTAGAAGTAGTTGTTTAGAGTTTACTCTGTTTTCCTTCTTTCGAACATTTGAAAATAGAGTAGGTTTAGTGTTAGCGGGTTGTTCGTTGGTTTTGTTATTGTATTACAACATAGTTGACCAATAGTGTAGAGAGTATATTGTGTTGCCAGATTTGGAGAAAATATTGTTAATTACAGCTCGGATTTGAAGATTGAAATCAAGTTTGCTATGGAAAATGACAGATGCAAGTATAAATGCTGGCATTAGGGAAGACAATAGTGGTGTTGTCCACCATGGCTAACAATAGGGGTAGGTGTAGTTCGGTTTGGTACGGTTTACCTCTTCTTATCGAACCAAACCTAATAGAACAGTTTGGTTTTTTTTTTTTTTTTTTTTTTTTTTTTCAATCGAACCTAACTATATGGTTCAGTTTATAAATTTTTCAAACCTACTTAAAACTGGTTCAGTTCTGTTCAATCCATGGTTTAAACTATTTGCGTCAAATTTTCACTAACCATTTTTATTTCCAATAAATATGAAGTTTCAAATAGAATTTACTCAATTTAATTTTAATAATTGATACAAAATTATGATAAAGAATAACAAAATATAAAAAATTGAATGAAATTTGTGAAAATTGATGGAAAAAAAATATAAAAAAGTACAAAATAATTGCCTAATTTTTTTTGTTTAATTAAACGATACGATACGGTTCGGTTCGCTTTCCTAAACCAAACTGCAAACTGTTTATACACAATCAAACAAAACCGTAAACCAAACAATTTGTAAAAAAATCAATTTTTCGGTTTGGTTCGGGGTTTGATCTATGGTTTGTTGTTTTTTTACTCAACTTGAGTTGACAATCTTAAGGTACCCTTAGAAGTATGGATGAGAGACTTGATGAGATGGCTAACCTCTTAGTGAACTTGACCCGAACAATTCATGCATTGGCTTATAATCCTGCTGAAGACACGCAGAACACTCCACAAGCTACCCGACTTGTTAGGGGCTAGAACCTAGCTTGAAAAGTTTAAGGTAAATGAGTGAGAAGAAGGATTGACTTGGGAGATCTAGATGAAGAGGATGAGGAAGAGTATGAGGAAGAAGAATGAACTTGAGCACCTTAAATGTCTGACCATGTGAACCTTCAGATTCCAAGCTTCAATGGGTTTGGAAGTATGGATGATTACTTAGATTGGGAAGAGAAGGTGGAGTATGTTTTTTATTATTACTAATATGAAGATTACGAGAAAGTGAGAATTGCTGTTGTTGAGTTCTCCAGATATGTCATCATGTGGTGGAAGAATTTCCAAGTTATGAGGAGACAAAAAGGATATAGAGAGATTAATATCTAGCCTAAGATGAAGAGAATACTCAAAAATAGGTTTGTGCCAGATGCCTATCTATAAGACACTTTTGCTCGGCCTTAAGAGTTAAGATAAGGAGGCTGAATTGTTGACAAGTATGTTCAAGAGTTCCAAATGCTCATGATTCACTGTGAAGTGAAAGAGCCATCAGCACAAACAACTTTTAGGTTCTTAACTGGTTTGAGGAATGATATACAAGACATCGTAGAACTCCAATAATTTACCCCAATGAATGAGGATAAGGATGAAGCTATATCGATAGCTTAGCGAATAAAGAGGCAAAGAAGAAGCAAAATGCTAACCTGACCTCTAGTGTGCTAAACTGGTCATTTGAATTGACCTAGTCAAGGAAGTCACCAAGCTCAATCATGTACCGAGCCGATCAGGAAGGTAGGTGTCCGAGCCGAGCAGGAGGGCTAACCTAACAGTGACATGCTGACTTAGACATACAAGAAAGGACAAGGATCTAGAAGGAGGATGAGCCAGATCAAATGTTTCAAATGCTAGGGGTTTGGACATATGGTTGCTTAATGTTTGAACCAAAGGATTATGGTTATCATGAGAGACGCCTCGAAGCTTGAAGTGGATAATGCTGACAAAGAACCTAAAGAAGAAGGTGTTCTTGAGAAAGAGGTCATACAGGAGAATGAACTAATTGAAGAGGATGTGTTTGTTGAGGATTTGGATTAGTTGATCTTAGTTATTCGATGTGCTATAAGCTTAAAACCCTTACGCAAAGAGGAGCAGAGGGAGAACTTGTTCCACATCACATGCAAGGTGAATGACCAGTTATGTGCACTCATTATGGATAGTAGTAGTTGTACCAACGTAGCATCAGCCGATTTGATTACGAAGTTGAAGTTGCCAACTATCGCACATTCAAAGTCGTACAAATTGCACTGGCTAAATGAGAAGGGAACACTACATGTCATTCGATAAGTACTATTGCCGATCATAAGTAGTAATTACTCCGACGAGATTTTTTGTGACGTACTACCCATGTACGCATCATACATGTTACTTGGCTGATCGTAGCTTTTCGATTGAAGGGTCATAAATAATGGGTCTATGAACACTTGTGTGTTTAAGAAAGATGGAAGGAAGATTACGTTGAACTTAATGCCATTGAGTTAAGTTAACAAATTGCAAGAAAACTTGCTCGAGGATCGAAGAAGACTCTGATGATGAGTAAAGCTAAGCTTTGAAAAGCTATTAAAACCAATACGCCGGCTTTCATGTTGGTTAGGTAACTATTAAAGTTAAGGGAGTAAGGTGAACTACCCTTGGAAGTAAGGGAGTTGCTAAATGAATATGCTAACCTGTTTCTAGAATAGTTGTTGGAAGGATTGCCACTGTTCAGAGGTATTAAGCATTACATTAACTTGGTACCTGACACTGTCTTACCGAACAAACCAACTTATTAGATGAACCTTGAACAAGCTACCAAGCTCCAACAACAAGTCAATGAACTATTGGAAAAAGGGTATATAAGGGAGAGTCTTAATCCTTATGCCATTCCAGCGTTCCTAGTGTCGAAAGAGGATGGTACCTGGTATATGTGTGTTAATAGCCGAGCCGTAAATAAGATTATGATCAAATACAAGTATCTTATCCTTAGGTTGGATGACATGCTGGATTAATTAAGTGGAGCTAAGATTTTCAGCAAGATTGATATGAAGTCTAGCTACCATTAAATTCGCATGAGGCTAAGAGTTGAGTAGAAGACTACCTTCAAAACTCGACATAGACTCTATGAGTGGATGGTAACGCCATTTGGCTTGTCAAATGCTTCAAGAACTTTCATGCGATTAATGAATCACGTAATAAGAAATCTAATAGGGAAGTATGTCGTGGTGTACTTTGATGACATCCTAGTATATAGTAATGACATGCTAAATCACTGTGAATATCTCCATGCCGTATTAAATGTGCTCCAAATCGAGAGATTATTCGGCAATCTTAAGAAATGTTACTTTTGCTAGGAGGAAGTGGTGTACTTAGCCTATGTAATTAGTGAAGAAGGCATATGAGTGGATGATGAGAAGATTTGAGCAATCATCGAATGGTCGACTCCAACCACCTGTGTTAAGGTAAGAAGTTTCCATGGACTAGCATCCTTCTACAGAGGGTTTATAAGGAATTTTAGCACCTTAGCTGCACCCCTCACTAAGTTGATGAAGAAGAACACTAAATTCAAAAAGGGAGAAAAAGAGGAGAGAAGCCTTGCTCAGGTAAAGGAAAGATTGACCTCTGCACCTATATTAGCTTTACTTGACTTTAAGAAAATATTTGAGTTGGAATATGATGTGTTAGGCATTGGTATAGGTGCTGTCCTAATGCAGAAAGGTCGACTAATTGCCTACCACAGTGAGAAGCTCAGGGGCACCTCAACTAAATTACTCTATATATGATAAAGAACACTTAGCTTTTATCTAAGCTCTCCAAGTATGGTAGTACTATCTATTGCTAAGAGAGTTGCCAAGAGAGTTCATCATCTATACCGACCATGAGTCCTTAAGGTATCTCCGAAGTCAAACAAAGTTGTCAAAGTAGTAAGCAAGATGGGTTGAATTCCTTAAAGGATTCAATTTTGTGATAAATATAAACAAGCAAAGAGCAACATAGTTGTAGATGATCTTTCAAGAAGACATGTGCTCTTAACCGAACTATAGACCAAACCGTTTGAGTTTGAGAGTATTAAAGAGCAATATTCTTAAGACCCGCACTTCAAACCCATACTTTGCATTATGCCAATGGAAGAATAGTGGATGAGTATCATATGGAAGATGGGTACTTGTTTTAAAGTGGGAAGTTGTGCATCCCGACCTCTTTATTGAGAGAGATACTCATCAAGGAAGCCTACAATGGAGGATTATCCGAACATTTTAGGGAAAGAACACATAAGTTGTTCAATGGATGTTTCTTTTGGCCAAGGATAAGGCGAGATGTACCCGAATTGTTGAGGGTTGTACTGTATATAAGAGAGCCAAATGTTGAGCCAAACATGGGAAAGAAATGCCTTTGCCTATCCTGACAAGACCATAAACTGAGTTGAACATAGACTTTGTCCTTGGATTACTAAAGACAACCCAAGGGAAATATTCAATAATGGTCATTATAGATAAATTTAGTAAGATGGCACACTTTATGCCATGCTTTGAGATTAATGATGCTTCGGTTATTGCTTCTCTTTTCTTGCAAGAGATTGTTTGGTTACACGGTATGTCGAAAAGTGTAGTATTAAACAAAAACCCAAAGTTCTTAAACCATTTTTTAAGAACCCTATAGCATCGAATGGGGATCAAACTACTATTCGGTACTTCCCATTACCTCCAAACTGACCACTAAACAGAGGTAGTTAATCATATTTTAGGGTCACCGCTCTTAGCTGCAGTAGGCAAGAACTTAGCTAATTAGGACGTTTGTTTACCCATGGTCGAATTTGTTCACAATCGAACAGTGCATGACATCACTAAGCAGATCCTCTTTGAAGTTGTCTATGGTTTTAATCACGAATTGCCCCTCAATCACACCTCTATACCTGTATCCAAGCAAGAAGACCCTGACGCAAGAGCTTGAGCATAGTCCTTATAACACATCTATGACAGAGTTATTCGGTAGATCAACAAAGCTGCTAAAAGAATACGAGAGAAGGCCAAGGCTAAGACGATAAGACAGTTTCAGCCTGGAGACCTGGTATGTGATATAAGGTAAGTGCACCTATCAGTTTAATATAGCGAATGTGGGTTCGAGTCGATTCCTCAGAGACCTTGAGTACTAATACTAACCTTAGCTCTATTATCTAACTGAAAAATTGTGATGGGTTGAATGAATTGAAAATAATAAAATAAACAAACTAATCTAATTATGAGACTTAACTAAGCAATTTAGGAAGCGATAAAATTAAGAACAACTTCAAGAAGGCAAATAACGTATTTAGGAATTGTTTCCTGTAATGTTTAACATGTGACCGCTTAAAATATTTCTAATTCCATCTCTATTATTCTTAACCGGAGGGATTCGAAATTGAAGTTAACACCTTTCTCAAGCATATTAACTCCAACCCTAAATTATTTATCGGAATCTCTTCACTTAATAACATAATTTAAAATCGCATTAATGTACAATGAATTCCCATACAAAAATAACAATTTTTTGAAAGAATCATGCATTTTATCTCTAAGTACAAGTGTAATTCTATTCAATTATGTCAAGATTTGATTACCCATGTGATTTCTTAATCATTATGTATAATATCATAGATTGGTACTTTAGAAATATCAATTATTAATGAAAACACATAATTGAATCAAGAAAGATAGAAACTTTATTGAAAATTATTAATAAATGTAATAGTCACATGAAACCTTTGGTTCCATGATTCTAAATACAAGAATCTTATGCTATCATGATGAAATTAAAAGGGAATTACAGCAAAATCAAAAGGGATACAGTTGTGTACAAAAGTTGTGTCCCCAGGTTATGTACAAAACTTTTACAAGTCCTTATATAATATATTAGGAAGTTTCCTTTTTCCTCACTAGACACAATCTGGGATACAGTTGTGTCCCCAAGTTATGTAACCACTGACCTTGGTGCAAAAAATCATCTTGGGTAAATACAACTTGGGGATACGGTTGTGTCCCAACCTATATAACTTTCTAACAAAAAATTTGCCACTTTCTTCTATTGTTTATGTAACTTCAAAACTTCATAACTGTCAACAATGTTGGAGAGTATGAGAACCTCTAAATTTGGCTAGCAACTTGCAATTGTTTGGTTCTGAATCAGTAAGTAAAATTTAGAGCAATAGCAAAAGTTGTCCGATTGAGTCTGTATTTTATAAAAAAACTTAAAAGATTAGTAGAAGTAGCTCTATGAGTTTGGATTTAAGTAAATAAAATAATAATATGTCAAATTGATTGGAAATAAATATATTACTTGTTATTTATCGGAAATACATGAAATAAGTTTCGACAATTAACAAGCTATTAGAGATCATTTATATGAATGCTAAAAATTATAAAATGACATAAAAAAAAACCATAAATTCCAATACCACTTTTTGTAGTCATTTTGGAAAGTTGGAAATCGGAGAAAAATATGTGAGGAGAGAAGTGAGTTAGAGAATAATTTAGGAAAATTATGGAAAAAATAGTGCAAATTAAAGCTAATTAAGGCTCAACTACTTAACCTAAAGAAAAACCATCACCACTAGCACTTGATAGAGCCACTAGCACCTAGGGTTACTAACAAAGAGAGAGGTGCCATAGATGGTCGAAACTTCGATCACCAGTAAGTTGCAAATTTTGCCTAATTTTCAAAAATATATTAAAAATACCAAAGCTTCTCTAAAAATTATACCACTTAGTTTTCCTAGATAATTTTGTGTGTAGAAATGAAAAATCAAATAAACTTTTCCAAATTTTGATCATAAATATATGTTCCTTAGGAAATTATACTTGCACACTGATTTTCAATAGTATCTTAAAAAGGTCAAACAATGTAGTTTTTCCCTTGGTTTTTGATATATTTCATTCTATGTGATTAGTTTGTCAAAATTTTAAAGTTAGATTTTGAAGAAATTTTTATTCTCATGAAATAGTGGGCTATTAAAGTATTTTTGTACAATTAACTTAATAATCTAATATATTTTATGTCATAAGTTGAATATTAATATGTTTTGAAGATGATAAGTTGAAGGAAAATTGATTTTCTTAGAGTGAAAAGTCATTTGTTTAGCTGATTTGATTGCTAGAGGGAAGGAAATGACATATTTTCTTAATTTAAATTTGCGTATATATTAAAGTATTTAAGTATAGGTTATAGAATATTGATATGAGATGAGGTTGGAAATAATATTTGGTTGCTAATCTTGAATGTAGCTATAAAGGTGTGTCTTGAAGATGTGGGGTTTGGCTAAAAGTTGAGTACGTATGAAATCAGAAGATAAATTAAAGCATAGATTAAGAGCAGTAAGATCAATGTTGTCTTAGAAATATGTTCAGAAGCTAAATTCAACACTCTTTATGTATAAAATATAGTTAAAGTTGGATTTGTATGATAAGTCAGGGAATAATCTTAAGGATTCTTGAATAAACTGTAATCAGAGGTGAACTATTAATAAGTGACCTAAAAACCTAAATACTTAAGGGTAACAACACTTTAAACTTAGATTAATGAATCAAAATACAAAATAAAGGTATATATTGTATTTGTACCACTACTAAAATGTTACTTACATTATAGGGATTTGCAGCAAAGATATACCTCAAGTCGCATCTAAGTGAGTAACGGAAAGCTTAGGCAAGTTTGTGATCAATACATAATTGTATTTCAAAGTACTATTTCATAATACTTAGAGGCTTAAGATTATATTTGATTGTACTTATAAATAGCTTGATTATGCATGTGCTTCTATGTCTTTGATCTTGACTATACCATTACTCGGTTTGCTTCATTAGATTGTGATTGGTTGAACTATGTAACATTGAATGATTGCTCCTAAATGGAACTAAGATATAGTGGACTTAAGATATATTGGACTTGAAAACTTAACTAAACATGCATTGCAACCCATTAGGAGAAGATTAGGATTCTTCAACTAAATATTGACCCCTTGGAAAGGGGTAATTGAAATGATCCCTTTTTCATTCTTAGTCAAATTAAGTGACAAAAGTAAAGGTTGTAACAAGGGTAAAGACAGTAATTCAAAGGTAGTCGTAAGAGGAAAGATGTCTCCATTACACAAGTTTGTGTTTCATCGTAAGTTATTGCATACATGCTGGAACTCCTCAAACCTAGATTATAATGGACGAAATTTCTCTAATCTCATGACAAATTAGACAATGTCGTGCCATGGTATTTGTTTAGTTGCATTACATCTAAATAACCGGTTGATAACCTTATTTGTACTTGCCAGTTGGTTGCTTACATCTCTATAGATTCTTTTGCAATGTAAATTAGGATGCCATGTTTAACTACTTTGAGGTAAGATGCTGTTAAGAAACTAGGTTACTGGAAAAGAATCGAAGATCAACTGAACTCAAAAACTTTTTGATGTTCTTTCTATTGTTTTTTTTAGACTAAACATATAAGTACAAATATAGAGTCTTTGAGAAATTAGTTGAGCCACCTTGGGCAACTTAGTTGGTTTTGATTGTTAGATTGTAAATATATGTATATATAGCTTAACTAAACTATAAAGTATGTAAGTTAATTTCCAATAAATAAGCTCATAATTATATATTTTAAAAACTTTCAAAGGTTAAATATTTATCAACATATTGTGATGTTTACTTTAAAGCGGGCTAGTCATGGACGTTAATAGAAATCGGCCACCAAGCCCCTCTAGGCCACAACCTACCTATGCTAAGCCAAGACGGACCTATCTTTCCTAAAGCCAAGCTAATAGGAAAAGCCAATAGAAGGGAGGAAATCAGGATTAAAGAAGTAGAAGTGCTATAAACCTTTGAGAAGCCTGATGATTGACCAAACGAGATTCTAAGGAAGAAGAAGGCTAGCTTAGTGAACAAGAGCTCAACAAGGAGCCCAAGACACCTTGATAACCAACATACGAGCTAGAAAATCGTAGGTTAGCTTTGCTGGTAGATCAGCCAAGCACTATAAGATTTTAGCTACCTCACCCTGAGCTAGGACAGCCAACTATTGACCTCACCAGATTTAGATCTTACTCATTCCAAGATAGTTCGGATAACCCACATGCCGACCTTCTTATTAAACTCACAGTTTTGTATGGTTTATGAATTATTTCTTTGTTTTAGTTTATGGGCTTACTTTAAGGTTTAAGGCCTTATATATTATCTACAGTTTTGCTACTAAGGTTTTAGGATTTACTATAAATAGCAATACTTTGTAAGTAGTAAGAGCTTTTATGATCTTAGTATCATCAATATTAAGAATACATTTTTAGATGTTGTCTTATGAGTCGTAAGCTTACTTATTAGTTATTAAGTGTAGTCATTACTCTTTAACCCCCTACATTCAACAATCTTCTTTAAAAGATTGTGGTGAACCTTTCATTTGAGCGAGCTAATGAGTTGCACCTAACCATCATTTGAACTCGAGTGTTGATTAGTGTTTATAAGTCACATCTAACCCTATTTCAAGCTCAAGCCTTATTTATGTTTGTGTTTGTGTTTTGGTATATGATATCTATTCACATTCTCATTTAAACCCCTTTCTACTCCTTATGTCTTAAATTCCATTGAACCTACAATACCCATTTGCGTTTTGTGTGAGCTGTATATTATAAGCTGACAACACCTTAGTCTTTATGGCATATTTGACACCTTGTGTAAATCAAGTCTACGATAGTGATTATGAGGTCAATTTCTATATTAGAATAGTTTACATGGCGAGACTGTTACAACTTTACTGCTTTGGGGCATAATAGTTTTTGGTTGATATTAGACTGTAGTTCTTATAAACTCACTTTGAAACATCATAATTGAAAGAAAGTAGACATAATAGGAACATAATGAGAGCGGGTAGTAATATGCAAGTAGTGAAAATTTGTATTAGGAACTATAAAGTAAAGTAATTATAATGTTGAATTATGATATATGCTAATTGTGATCTTAAATGCAATCACAAGGTCGTACAAGCTTAAGTTCTACCAACAAATGATGCTAGGTGGTGAAATGGTTCCTGAAAAGTCTATTTCCCCAATTCAGTGCACCTATAGCACTTATTAATGACCAAGGAACCCACTTCTACAATGTTCAATTGGAAAAGGTATTGAAGCGATATGGAGTTACACACCATATTGAAACTCCATACCACCCTCAAACCAGCGAATTAGTAGAAGTTGCAAATAGGTACTTAAAAAGAATTTTGGAAAAGATGGTCAAGCATAATAAAAGAGAATGGTCACAAAAGCTCAACAATACTCTTTATGATAAGGACTCATGGATGAACACACGAACCCAATATCATGCGTAACCAAAGAAGTGGATCCATGCCGCAAGATGGCTTAAAAAGTAAATGATAGTCGAGGGTGAGTAGGGGTTCCCGTGTATCGACAATGGATATGACGCACCAACGCCTCACACGAGCTTAGGTCACATCTGATATGATGTACAAGTATGGTCGAAGGTTACTCGCCACTAATCCACGCTTGAATGGGCTAGATAAGATTAGCTTAAGAATAAGTAAAGGGACACTTAGCTCAAGAGAAGGTAAAAGAAAATTTCGGTATATTCTTCTATATATTTTGTTGCGGCTGTTACATTATGTGATTATTTATAGTACCCTGTTAGGGTAAGTTCTACGTTACAGAAAATTACAAAAATGGATCCCTATTTGCTAAATAAAAAGGAAAATAATTTACAAGGAAAACATAAAATTGTGCGTAGCAAATGTCCTCTATCAAAAAGGACAATACAATTGTTAGAAAGGACAGTGAGCAAGTGTTTTTACTCTGCGATTATGAAAATATTGTGAGCTGAACAAGGGTGGGCCTCTATTCAAGTCTGTTCGACATTAGAAGTTTGGCACCTTAACTGCCGAAGCTGGATTGGGGTTGGCTCAAGGATGGCTCACAATGGGGTCGGATGGTCAGCTCTTGACAGTTATTGGCTCAGCCTCGACACCATAGAGATTGTTGTATTCAAATTTGGTGCTTGGATTAGTGCACAATGGAGGGTTCAATTCGATACGTTAGCAAATCTCCTCAGCAATGCCTTGGATAGCATGGAGAGCGAAGTAGCTCAGCAAATTGAATTGGGACAAGTACTGCTCCTCGGTACTTAACTCACATTGGACGGCTTAGCAGACCACCTGAGAGAGCCTTCGGGCTCGGGAGTGTATAATCGGTCCTTGATCCCTATCATCCCCTCCTAGTTATTTGAGATTTGGGAAAATCTAGTTTAGCTCCGGGTTGCTCATCTTCGGGAGTGTAAGGTTGGAGGTCAGTAATGTTGAAGGAGTTTGAGACTCCATATCTTTCGGGTAATTCAATCTTATAGGCATTAGGGTTGATCTTTTCAAACACTTTGAAAGGTTCGTTGACCTTAGGAGACAACTTACTCTTCCTCAAGTTTGGGAATCGTTCCTTATTAAGATATATCCAAACCAAATCGCTTGGTTGAAATTATCTCTTCCTCCATCCTCAACTTCGCTTCTCAAGCCTAATATTAGCTTAACCCAATTGCTCTATAATCTTCTGGTGCATGGCTTTAATGGCCTTAACTCTCTCGATTACTAGTTGGTCATCATCAAGCATCAGTTGGGGCACTTGGTCCAATGGTGCCTCAAGGTTGAACCCATAGGCGACTTCGAATGGAGACATGCTTGTCACACTATGGGCGGTCCTGTTGTAAGCAAACTCAATGATTAGTAGGCACAAATCTCAATTGACCATGTTTTGTCCGACAGCAACCTACAGTAAAGTTCCCATGGTTCTGTTGACAACTTCAGTTTGTTCATCTGTCTGTAGGTGGCAAGACGTGTTGTATAGTAACTTAGTTCCCATTCGCCTCCACAACGTCCTCCAAAAGTAGCTCATGAACTTAGACTCTTGATTTGAAACAATAGTCCTAAGAATTCTGCGTAGCTTGATTACTTCCTACAAGAAAAAAAAAAGGATAGCCGAAGCGTCGTTAGTTTTGGAACAAGGTATGAAATGTGCCATCTTGCTAAATCGATCCATAACCACCATGATGGAGTCCTTCTCCCGGGGCGTCCTTAGCAATCCTAACATGAAGTCCATACTCAACTCGACCAATGGTTGGGTTGGGATTGGTAAGGGTTGGTAGTGGCCTTACTCGGCTGGACTCTTCGCTTTTCTATAAGTCGCACACTTTTCTAGCATGGATTAAACATCTCTCTTCATCCCTAGCCAAAAGATAATGGATAGTACCTCATAAGTTTGGAGTTGGCCAAAGCATCTTGTCAATCCCCCTCTATGTGCCTCATGCACTAGCAATTCTTGTATGGAACAGGTTAGGATACATAACCTTCTTTTCCTAAATAAGTATCCATCCTCCCTATGATTGTCATCCAGTGTCCGTTCTTCTTCACAACGGGCGTAGATAGGACCAAAGTATGGGTCCTTAACATACAAATTCTTAATGGTTGAAAAACCAAGTAACCTTATCTACAGTTCAATCAGGAAGGTATGTTGTCTCGACAGGGCGTTGGCCATTACATTGTTTTTTTCGTTCTTATATTTTACGACATAAGAAAAACCTTCCATGAACTTAACCAATTTAACTTATCTCTAGGATAACTTTGGTTGTCTCTTTAGATGTCTAAAGGATTTATGATCAATGTAGATCACAAATTCGTTGGGCAACAGATAGTGTTGCCATACCATTAGGGCTTGAATTAAGGAGTAGAGCTCCTTGTCATAGACGAAATAGCTAAGTGTAGCTGCTCAATGTTTTTCACTGAAGTAAGCAATAGGTTGGCCTTTTTGCATCAGCATAGCACTTATGCCTAGTTCGAATGCATCACACTTTACTTCAAATACCTTGTCGAAGCTCAGTAGAGCTAAGATAAGGGCTATAGTTTGCTTCTCATTCACATCCTCAAAACTCCTCCTCTCTTTCTCACCCCATCTGAATTTAACATTCTTCTTTGAGAGTTCAATCAGTGGGGTTATAATCGTGCTGAAATTCTTTATGAATCAGTGATAGAATGACGCTAGGCCATGGAAACTTCTCACATCGGTAGAATAGGTCGACTTGAGCCATTCTATGATGGTTCTTATCTTTTGTTCATCAACCTGAGTAATACCTCCACTTACAACAAAACCCAAGAAGATCACCTCGGAATGGCAAAAGTTGCACTTCTTCAAATTGGCATAGAGCTGTTCAGCTCGGAGTTTTGTAAGCACTTGTCAAAGATGCTCTCGATGAGTCTCCAGGTCGAGACTATATACTAGAATGTCATAAAAATAAACTATGACAAACCTTCCCAATAATTTTCGAAGCATATGTGTTTGGTGTGTTGGACAATCCAAATGGGATTACAAGCCATTCATATAAACCATGTCGTGTCTTGAATGCGGTCTTCTACTCATCACCTTCACGCATTTGAATCTAATGGTACTCAGCTTTAAGGTCGATCTTGGAGAATACTCTTGCTCCGTTCAATTCGTCTAGCATGTCATCAAGCTTGGGTATGTGATACCTATACTTGATAGTGATTCAATTAATCGCTCGGCTATTCATATACATCCTCCAAGACCCATCTTTCTTCTGCACTAATAAGGTTAGTACAGCGCAAGGGCTTAAGGACTTACACACGTACCCCTTCTTCATTAACTCATCCACTTGCCTCTACAGTTTGGTGGCCTATTCAGGATTCAGCTTGTAAGTAAGCTTATTTGGCAATGTGGCTCCTGGCTATAGGTCAATTGTATGCTTGATGCCTCGATTTGGAGGTAGACCATTCAACAGCTCTTCCGAAAACAGATCGGCAAGTTCCTCCAATAAGGTTTTTACTTTAGTCAGTAGCTTTTCCTCCCCGAGTCTCATCTCCAAAAGCCTCCTAACAAGCAGATAGGTCAAGAGCTCCATCTCTCTCTTCAGTTTAGCTCGAGTCAATACCAAAGCCTCCTTCTTTAGGGTTCAAGTTAGTTAGGACTGCATGACCTTCACCTATTCGGTGGTCATAAGACTCAATTTCATCTTTCTTCCTTCATATTCTATAGAGCATATATTCTTCCTTCCGTCATACATAACTGCTCGATCAAACATCTATGGTCGTCCAAGTAGAACGTAGGATGTAGGACGTATTCATGGGTAGCACATCACAAAGCACTTCATCTTGATACTTGCCAATGTAGATCGATACAGACACCAGTTTACTCACTTGTAGTGCTCCCTTATCACTAGGTTAGTAAAGCTTGTAAGGTTTCGGGCAGGGCATGGTCGGTAATTTTAGCTAATAGACCATAAATACAAAGGCTGCATTGGTGTAGCTCCCACTGTTAACAATTAGCATGTACAGTGAATCATTTACCTTACATTCAATATGGAAGAGATTTTCTCTCTATTCGTCTTTGGGCACAGGATTGACACTCATTATCCTCCTCAACACTAATGCGGTTGGCATGAAGTTACCTTCTTCACTATAAATAACTTCTTCCTCGAATAGCTAAATTTATCCACCCTCCTTCAACTCCCCTACTTCCTCATTAGTACTATCAACCTCAACAGTCGGTGCTTCACCTCTGATCACCATTGTTCGCTTGTTCGGACACTAAGCGGCCATGGGTTCAAATCCTTGGCATTTGAAATACTTGATCTCATTTGTTTTCTTCCTTAAACTTTGACCTTTCTCAAACTTCCTCAAGGGTTCCTTCTCCTCTGTACGGGTAGTCTTCAGCAGGTCGAGTCTCAATGGCCTTACTTGGTTCCGTTCGCACAGGGCTGCTCGGAACAGGTTGGCTACTGCCAAGACGGTTAACGGGTGGTCAGAATCTTCTTGTTTGATACCTTTCTATCCTCTGGACAGCTCGGATTACATCATCAAGCGTTCTAATGTCCAAGGTTTCTAGGACATCCCCAATCTCATACTTTAACCCACCAATGAATTGAGATACAGTTCCATCTTCTGGCTCTACGACTTTACATTGGATCATTAATATTTGGAATTCCTTAACATAAGCATCCATACTCGATCCTTCTTATCTCAGTTCTTGTAGTCTTTTGAAGGCATCCTGTAAATAATTGCTTGGCACAAACCTTCTCTGTATAACTTTTTTCATTTCATCCTAACTCTTAGTCTCTCGTTCTCCTTCCCTTCTTTTGGTGGCTTGCAAGTTCTTCCACCGTAAGGCGGCATAACCAGTGAACTCTAACACAACAAGTCTAACCTTTGCATTATCAGGAACTTCATGGCATTCAAACTGCTTTTCAATCTTATCTACCCAATTTAGGTAGTCCTTGGCATCACTACTTCTAGAAAAACTTGGAATTCACATTCTCAATCCCTCAACTCTAGGGGCTTGTACATTTCTTTTCTCAAGTTCATAGTACTCCTCTACCTCATCATCTCCTTTTGCTTCTTCCTCAATCTCTTCAAGCGTTAGCCTTCGTCTAGCGTCCTTACCAATTCCTTCAGCTCGGGGTAGTTGAATTGGGGCGTTAACTCAACCAAATGACCATTGCCTCGTCCTTACTGTTCACGTTCCTTAATGGGGCTATTTCTAGTTTGCTACCTGTCTTCTTAGATAATAGTCACCAGACTAGCCACTAAGTTGGTAAGCCTATCCAAGTGGTCATCTACTTATTGAGGTGAGAAGCTCCCTTCCTATCCTTGGCCATGTCGAGTGCTACTTTCTTGGTTTCCTAAAGTTCCTTACATGCTTGAATCTGACATTGATGGTTACTTCACAATGACAATTTCACAACAAATACATAGTCAACCACTCTCTATTTTAACATATTGAAAACAGGGGAAAACAAAGTATACAACACTTCTTAACTACTAAACTTCAAAGCTAATAATAGGACCATTGTCACACGAGAGCAGTGATAAACTATTAAAAGAACATAATAGTAGAATCCAGCTTCAAACATAGCCAAGCTTTGATACTAAGATGATACAGTCTTGTAGATTAACACACAAACCCAATGTCACATGTAACCAAAGGGGTAGGTCCAAGCCACAAGATGGCTCGAAAAGTAAATGATAGTTGAGAGTGAGTAGGGGTTTCCATGCATCGTCGATGGATATGATGCTTCAACGCTTCATACGAGCTAAAGTTACACTTGATATGACGTATAAGTATGGTCAAAGGTCACTCACCACTAGTCCACGCTCGAATGAGCTAGATAAGATTAGCTTAAGAGTAAGCAAGGGGACACTCAACTTAAGAGAGGGTAAAAGAAAATTTCAATGTATTCTTCTGTATATTTTATTGCGGTTGTTACATTATATGATTATTTATAGTACCCCGTTAGGGTAAGTTCTACGTTATAGAAAATTACAAATATGGATCCCTATTTGCTAAATAAAAAGGAGAATAATTTATAAGGAAAACACGAAATCGTAAGTAATGAATGTCCTTTGTTAGAAAGGACAGTATGGTTGTCAAAAAGGACAGCGCTGCATGTGTTTTTACTCTACGATTTTGATAATATTGTAAGCCGAATAAGGGTAGGCCTCTGTTCAGGTCTATTCGGCGTCAAAAGTTTGACACCCTGACTACTAGGGCTAGATTGGGGTTAGCTCAAGGATGGCTCACAATGGGGTTGGCCTTAAATGGTCGGCTCCTAACAATTATTGGCTCGGCCTCAACACCATGGAGATTGTTGTATTTAGATTTGGCGCTTGGATTAGTGTACAATGGAAGGTTTAGTTCGATACGTCAGCAGGTCACCTTGGTAACGCTTTAGATAGCATAGAGAGAGAAGTAGCTCGGTAAATCAGACTAGGACAAGCATTGCTTCTCGGTGCTTAACTCACATCAGATAGCTCAGCGAATCACTTGAGACAGCCTTCGAGCTTAGGAACGT
This sequence comes from Lumnitzera littorea, assembly GCA_024138015.1. Lineage (NCBI taxonomy): Eukaryota > Viridiplantae > Streptophyta > Magnoliopsida > Myrtales > Combretaceae > Lumnitzera > Lumnitzera littorea. The sequence goes on along the minus strand of JAMXBB010000009.1, from coordinate 69,488,988 downwards.
GTAATCAGTTCTTGATCCCTATCACTTTAAGCATATTAGACTATCTATAAGATGCTAATTGGAACAACTTTGTATTGGCTAGTATATTGAAAAGCATGCCACTTACATATGGAAATTGAACATAAAGTTTAATGGGCTATAAAACCTGCTAACCTTAATCTTGAGTATGTAAGTGAATATAAGAAAGTTTAGCTGAATGAGCTATAACAATGGCATAAAATTGCTTATAAAAACTCAAGAGTATTTAAAGATCAAGCTAAGCACTATCATGATAGTTAGACAAAGTTCTTTTATACAATCTTAATTGAAACTTTTTCCAGGTAAGCTCAAATTGCGATGGTCTAAGCCTTATAAAGTAACATAGGTATTCCCGCATGAAGCGGTGGGGATTTCAAACTCAAGAGAATCGTGCTAACTTTGACCTTTACCCAATTCGAGAAAACGGGTAACCTTTATCTTAATTCGTAGAGTGAACGACATTAAAAAAAAAAAAAGTGCTTCTTAGGTGGCAACTTGGTATAGGCAAGTGTACCTATCGGTTTATAATATAGGTTAAAGAACGAATGTCATCCTACAAAGACTATGATTACTAATACTAACTAGCTCTCTTTTGTCTAACCGGCAAAATCAAATTCAAGAGCTTAAAGATTTTAACTAAAATTATAGTAATCAATAAATCTAACAACTAATTTAGATTTAATTAAAGAAACTAAACAAGAAAGCAATTAAATTGTAATTTAACTCAAGATTCGATGTCATACTTGGATCTTGCTTTCCCTAAAATTACACGTGTAACTTTCACAAAAGATAATCTAACTAAATCATTAACTTTCTTGATCGAGAGAATTCTCTATTAATGTTAATAACATTCTTAAGTTTATTAACCATAATCTTTACATCAAGTATTAGAATCTCTTCTCAATGGTATAACCTAAGATTGCATTAAAGCACAGCAAATTCTCTTAAAGATAATATTAAAGATTCAAAAAGATTTTGCAATTTATCTCTAAACTTGCAAGAATCTTTATAAATTATATCTAAATCTAATCATATAAGAAATCTCTCGATTCTCCTGCACAATATCATATTTTTAAATTAACACCCATGGAAACCTTCAACTCCACTGTCTACTATATTATTACTTGACAAGTGTACTTCCTTAATACCGCCTTGTGTGCAAGCTAAACCTTAAACCCAAACTCTAAACCCTAGGCCTTAAACCTAAACCTTATCACAAATCCAAAATGGTACATAGTAAAACACAAACCTTAAACCCTAAACCCTAAACCCTAAATTCTAAAACCCAAACATTAATATACGAAGTGTATTGTCTAATGAGTTCAAACATTCACATTTCGAGACTAAATGAAAACTTTTAAAAATTTACCTAATCCAAGTACTCACAGAGATGTAATATATTATTTTGAAAAAAAAATAGGTGCTATCAGTTTTCTAGTTATAAAATTTGCTAAAATCGATCATCATATGTAAAAGTTATGTACAATTAAAACTCTTACATAAAATAGTTTATTTTTCATTTTTAATACTCAAAATAATTCATTAATTAGGAAGAATAAAAAAAAAAAAAGGAATCTTACAAGTCAAGAAACACGTGTACACCAAAATGTAGTCAACCTTAAAGTACATATACTAAAATGCAATGAAAGATAAAGTGTAAACATTGATGTGTAGAAAAATATAATGGTCCTTAACTTCTATTATCAGAGATAACAAAATGCAATCAAAATTAAAATACATTCTATAATATTGAATAAATCAATATATTTCAGACAACAAATTGTTGAAAATTGAAATATAAGCAACTCTAATGCCTTTATTCTAATCTAATGTATATTGTGTAACTTATTTCATGTATGATCTTATAGATGGCTATTGGTCATGTTAGTCTATTGAAAAGCCCTATAAGAAAATAGGAAAATTTTATTTTTGAGGTCTGAATGAGTTCCTAGCGTTACCCTTGATGATATATGCTTATATATATAAATTGAGATCCTATCGCTACCATTTAATATATATTTATTCTCTTTAAACAACTAATATTTTCATTTAACTTCACAATCATAATATAAGCTTGAATGGGAATAGACAAAATGGATTACCTTAATTTACATCTCCTCAATTTCCGTCAATTTATAAATCAATTGTTGATATTGCATAAAAATTTAAACAACTTTATGACATCATTGATGTCATATACTTCTTTATAATCTTAATTATAAATTATACGCGATAATATTTTGGAAGAGTAAATTGAGAAAAATTTGAGGAATGTAAATTTAGATTATCCAAATTCCTTTTTTTTTCTCACTCATCTTATTCATATCTATATATTTATACTATTAGGTTATTAATTTTTTAATTTAACTCTACAATTATAATATAAACTCTAACTATATTGACCGAGAGATTATTTTGTCACTATAAAGAAAGTTATGTACAATTAAAGTTCAGCACAACGTAGTGATTTTTTTTTTTTTTTTTAATGAGTCCCTAGTGCTACCATTGGTGATATATATTTATATATATTAACTAAGATCCTATTGCTGATGTTCAATATATATCTATTTTCTTTAAGCAACTAATTTTTTCATTTGACTTCACAATTATGTTATAAGCTCTAATGGAAATAAAGGAAATGAATCCTTAATTTATATCTTCCCAATTCCCTCAATTAACAAATCAATTATTGACGCGCATAAATTTAAACAATTTTATGATATTATTGAGATGTCATATATTTCCTTATAACATTAACTATTAATTTTATGTGATAATATTTTGAAGGGGTAAATTAAGGAAAATTTGAAAAGTATAAATTTAGAGAATCCAAATTCCTATTTTTTTTCTCTCTCTCTCTCTCATCTTTCTATACTATTAGGGCCATTAATTTTTTCTTTGGACTCCACAATTAATATATATATATATATATATATATTAGTTTATATATATCTATATAAACTCTAACTTTATTTTTCTTTGTTACTTCTCATCTATATTGTTTAAACTACTAATTTTTTCATTTAATTCCACAATCATAATATAAGTTTTATAAGTGTCTTATTGCAAATAACTACGATTTCGATATTATACATAATTTTTTTATTACCTTAAAGTACCTCCATGATAACAATTATCTTACAACTCTATGCATTCAACAATTGATGATGATTTTTATATATGTTACTATCTTATTATGTTAATAAGAATTTTATACTTTTTCCAATCCATTTTCTTTTTTCAAGTAATTGAATTTTCTAACTTCTTTTTTTTTTTTTATCGGTTGATTTGTTAAGTAGATAACATTCTAATATTTAGGAATATATCCTTATTCCGTTGCTCTATGTTAGATGGAAAACACGTGTTTGACACTTACCCTGTAAGAACCCGAAAGCCTTAACTTGCCAAGTATACGAGAGTCATCCTATCCCATCTCAACCTTTAGAAAATTCTAAAATTGGAAGTGCAAGCGAACATACAACATTGATGGAGATAGAGTAGTTTTGGTGCGTTCTAAATTTAGATATGGTAATATTATACATAGATAAATAAATAAATAAATATGAATCCATTTTTCCTTAATAAATTAAAACTAGTATACAAAGAGATCTCAAATTTTTTAGACAATCCCAAGGACAAAGACACCATGCTGTTTTACCTCCGAAGCCGCTCGTTTTCCCGCTTTTTGCGTTTCTAAAAACCATCAACTCACCCAAAATAGATTAAAAACCAATCTTAGCATTATCTTCAAAATACATAATTTCCAACAATCCTTAATATGTCAGGGGCATTTTCGTCATTTTGTGGCCTCGAGGAGCCTATCTGGAATCAAATAACTGGCTGTTCTCATTAACACAACAAACAATTAGTAGGATCACAAATTGTTTCTTCTGATAGTGGGTATTCAACAGACAAAAGTTATCATTTTCCTGGAAAACATATGAACAAAATCTGTTCCATTGTTTTTTTCCCTTACAACAAGTTTCAGACAGCCTTTCCTCAATCCTAGACCCACTTCCTATAAAATAAACATTATCCCAAATGCTGTTTTCTTTCTTTGACATTTATCAAATGTTTTAATCCTTGTATCATTTGTTTTATTAGACTACATAGCCATCTTCTTCCTGAAAAACCACACTTACTTCGTATCCACATTATTTCTCAACTAAGTGTGTTTCCACTTCATCAACAATATTGTGGTTCTTGAATATTTTTGTTGATTTTAAGGTAAGGTTCATGACCATTGGCAGTATTATCAATATCCTAGGAGTTGGACATGAATAACAATAGTCCTAGAGGGGGCATGATATCTTCAGAAGAAACAAGCATGCACGATCAAGGACTCGACAGGATAAGCACCACGGAGCAGAACGATGATAGCCCGGCATTGGATCGCCAATCGCTAACTTTAACGGATTACAACTCACCATCCAAATCTCCGTTCACCAAATCACCATGGTCTGCTCATTTAGGCCCTCCTGCAGAGGAAAATCATCCCCCTAATCCTAATTTTCTAATGGGATCACTCGTTAGAGAAGAAGGTCATATATACTCGTTGGCGGCATCTGGCGAATTATTATACACAGGATCGGATAGCAAGAACATAAGGGTGTGGAAAAATCAAAGGGAATTTTCGGGGTTCAAATCGAATAGCGGACTAGTTAAGACTATCGTGATTAGTGGAGAAAGGATTTTCTCCGGCCACCAGGATGGTAAAATACGTGTTTGGAGGGTTTCAAACAAGAATGCAAGCGTCCACAGGCGAGTAGGTACGCTTCCCACGTTGAAAGACTATATCAAAAACTCGTTAAACCCGAGTAGCTACGTCGAGGTTAAGCGGAACAGGAGCGTGCTGTGGATTAAGCACTTTGATGCTATATCCTGCCTAGCATTGAACGAGGACAGTTTACTTCTATACTCCTCTTCATGGGATAAGACTTTTAAAGTCTGGAGAGTTTCCGATTTCAAGTGCCTGGAGTCCGTTGTGGCTCATGATGATGCGGTTAATTCGATCGTCGCGGGGTTTGACGGGCTAGTTTTTACCGGGTCAGCCGATGGGACGGTGAAGGTGTGGAGGAGGGAGTACCAAGGGAAAGGTACTAAACATTTCTTTTCACAGAGTTTGTTGAAGCAGGAATGTGCAGTAACAGCATTAGCAGTTAATCCTGAAGCCACAGTTGTTTACTGTGGTTCTTCTGATGGACTCGTCAATTTTTGGGATAGGGAGAAACATCTGTCGCATGGTGGTGTTCTAAGAGGTCATAAACTAGCTGTTTTGTGCCTAATAACAGCTGGTAAATTGGTGATGAGTGGATCAGCTGATATGGGGATTTGTGTGTGGAGAAGGGAAGGAAATAACCATGTCTGTTTGTCAATCTTGACAGGCCATAATGGCCCTGTCAAGTGTCTAGCAGCTGAGAAAGATCCCGAATCCACCTCCCACGAGCAGCGGTGGATCGTGTATAGTGGCAGCCTGGATAAATCCATCAAGATTTGGCAGGTGTCGGAGAAAGCTCCACCAATGCAAAGGACTTCATCCCCGCGGCAGCAGCAGCAACAGAATGATTCAGGAGAGTATGATGCCCTGCCAAGGGCTCCTAGCTTTTCCTATCAAGGTAGAATTAGCCAAAAGAAACAATAGGAGTGAATATTTTCCAACCTGTATCGTATACGCTCAATTTGTTTTATTATTAATGGCGCACCAGTCATTTTAGATTTAAACGAGGAGTTTCAAGGATAGGTTTTGTATTACTCCTAGCCATTCATAGATGAGAATGCGTGCACATGACAGTTACATTTTTACACTGCTTCAAAGGTTTCTATAAGATTTAGATTGAATATCATATGTCTACATTATATTTTGTTTTCTTTCAGAATGGAAAATATTACGAAACTTAAAACATAAATGTATTGTAAAATTATATATGCTGGTTACCATCACTTTTCTCACTTGTTATTATATAAATAAAAGCACACATACTGTGATTATACACTAGTATAATACTTTTATTACAATAGCCATGGATATATTATTATTTTTATTGCAATAGCTATGGGTATATATATATATATATATATATATATATCTATCTATCGGTTGGAGCATCATTATCCACGCTCTATGAACAAGACATCGCCATCACTCTCCTGTGATCAACTCTCATCAATCAACCGTCCCTTGGTTATTTAATCGTATAATGTTGAGCTTAAGCTACTCCTCGTCACCGAAGGATGATGATCAAGTAGTCATAACCAAGCCTTTAGTGATGGAGCTTTTTGTGTGCATAAATAACACCTTGTTTGTCTGTCACGGGTCCTCGGCATTTAGGGTTTTCTCGTTAGGCTTTGATGCTCAAGCTATACTGCCACCAAACATCGATGGTCAAGAGAGTCTCTTGTCTAACCTTCGACAACTTCCCTTCGTCTATGCTTGGTGACATGTTTGTCTGTTATTTTACATCTTGAAACTCTTGGAAACATGTGACTTAAGCCGAAAATAATGGAAATAAGTCCTCTCAATTCATTTTCAATCTATTTCCCTCAATTTGCGGTTGTTACTATTGCTATCACCTCCTACCCATTTCAAAACACATGGATACAAGTGAGGTCGGAAATGCCGTGTTCTTACGCTTGGAAAGGAAATTGACTATTAAGTATTTCTTAAAAATAGTGAAAATATGTGTTTTATGATACACAATCGAGAGCAAATGTGCCATTGCGAATTAGACATGAGCTAACAAATTGTCTTTTGATCTTATCAATCCAATAATCTAAAAGACACTTGGATCAATCCAAATGTAATAATTACTCATGCTTCTAATTGCATGAATTCTTTTCTTTTTAACTTTTTTCCTTTATGATACATATATTTTAATGAGCAATCTTTAATATGATGTTAGATATTGTTAGCATGTTAGATGCATACCCTTGCAAACATGAGGCAATGACTTCAATTCTATTGAGATCGTTTTAGATTTTCAAGTTGTATCTATCTTTTGTTTTTTAGTAATCATTCTTTTTTTGTGCGATATGTATGTGATACTATATCAGTAGTAGTAAGTATATAAATTATATGTTATTATGATAATATTAACTTAAATAAAACAAGTCTTGTTTCTTTTGATGCGTGATTCTTAGACTGTCCGTGAATACTAGCAACTAATTATTACATCCTTTCTGCTATATATTATCACTTTATTATTTGGTAATGAGCTAAATTATATCAAAATACTCAAGGGAATGTAAAATGCTTCCCGTAAATAATCCCAATATGTACGGGAAGCCGTAGATGTAGATGACATAGCAATGGTACTGCCTTTGCTAATAACATTCCGGATGACCAGTATGAACTCTCATTGAAATACTGTGCAATTAGAGGTTAAAAAAGAAGGTAAGAAACCGAAAGTTTAGGTATATTTATTATAATTTATTATTAAGGTCAGAGGAATCTTTGGTGTTCTGGATATTCTAAAGTTTCGAAGTATCGTATTCTTTTGACTCTAGCAGGCGAGTTTATTCTGAGTTGGAGCTATTTTAATTCGAAATTAGGCAATCTCGTGACTTTCTACCACAGGGAGTCAAAGGGTTGACAACTTGATGGAAGTATTGTTTATATATTTTATTTTACTTTGTTTTATTTTATTATTATTTCTTTTTTGGAGAAAGACGACTTTAAGTCTTAAGGGAATGATTGGGGCACATTTCGGCACAGTTCCGTAGTAATTTTTCAAAGGAGAATTTTTTTTTCTTTTTTTTTTTTTCCAATTCAAAAAAGAACTTATACCAGTTAAAAAGGTAGCAATATAGATTTAAGTTATCGGATGTAATCTTGTGAATAGACTCTAAGCAATAACACATCTATTATTTTGAGATATACTTTAATAATATTAATAAGTTATGTGATGAACTAATGATAAATAAATACTAACAAAATTCTTACCATAACTATTATATATTTAAAAATTATTGGTCATCACAACCGGGTCTTGTTACGAAGTCTGCACAAATATTCTCCTCCATGTAGATGTGCTAGGTTGGTGCTGCTTCGAAGGTCACGACTCACGAGGAATTCCCTACAAGCGAAAGTAAATGAGCATGTGACAGGTGAGGGGACAGGGGACCAATTATTTTGCAATGCATTCACAATAGATAAGAAATCCATTTCCTCGACAATGCAAGTGAAGTTGTTATTGTGGACATGATTTGTAAATTAACCCGAGAGTTAATCAGAAAAAGCAATTGTGTGGCCGAGGAAATACAATAATACGCGACCATGCGGTGTGCCGCAGAGCGAACTATTTTTTCACTTTTTACTAAGGAATACCTTGTGCATGCAACATGGAGCGGGATACACGTATTTTTGGAGGAGAACTAGATATAGGTGTGAAAACTCGTTTACTGAGTGTCACATGTATGAATAATACAATTTGGAATGATACTTCAAATAGAATGAGATAAAAGAGGAATCACAAGTAGGAATAGATGATCTAACAAACGGAGAGGTTGGTGTGATAGCTTAAGTAACTTGACAGTTCTTGATCTTCGAAACAGCAGTACCTTGAATCTAAGAAGCCTTAATCTTCTAAATCCATGTCTAATTTTTTTAAACTTGGCAGTTGAGAACTGAGATCCCTTAAGTGAAGGATAAAGACCTTTTTTATAAGATTTGGCAGTCAATCACCATTAAATCATTTCAATGGTTGATAAACAAGATTACCGAGGCCTTTTAGAGTTGTACATGTGCTTCTAGAGGAGTTTTATCGAAACCTAGTAGTTTTTCAATTCAACGTACTTGTAGACATTTCATTTTTATTCTTTTTTTAAGTTATTTTATTTTTCGTTAATTGAGTCAGGTTAATAAATAAACAGAAAAAATAAATAAATAATAAAAAAACGAAAATTAAAAGAAAAATGAAAACATGAAATATAAAAAAAAGAGAGTTGCATCTTATCGAATAGAATCGTATCGTATCGTATCGTATCGAATCGAATAGAGTCACACTGTATCATATCGAGTCGCGTCGTATTGTATTGAATCAAGTCATGTTAAACTGAGTTGCATCGAATCGTTTAAAATCAAATCGGATAAAGGTATGTGATTAATTTAATAAATCATTAAATCATTTGAGAGTTGGGCTTTATTAAAAGAATTTTGGCCTAATCTAATTTAAAGTAGATTTTTATCTAATTTATATTGGATCAGAATAAACTTAGGATTTATTAGATTAGTTATTAGGTTATAACATAATGGATCGGATTGGGTCTTGAAAAATAAGAAGCTCAAATTATGTAGGGTTTTTAGAAGTTAGGTCAAATCTTCGTAGAATCGTAATCGTATCTTTAATACGAAAGATACGATTAAGGATTTATAAATAACATAATAGCGAGTGACGTTAGACATGTTTTTTTAATTACACATTCCCACTAAACACAAGTTATCCATATCTTCACTACATGTCTTCAATTGCACATAGCAGCCCACACTTGCACCAAATTACATTCAATATGACTACGTCCTAACTCCACGCTGTGCACGACATACAACACCTACGTTGCATACGATCACAAGTGCATGATTACGCACGACTCAGTTCATTTAGGTAAAAAATTATTTTATTTTATTAATTCATTCAATTATTTTTATTAATTAATTTTTTGTTGTAGTATAGGTTTTTATTATTTCCATATTATTATTGCTCGATTTTTTAGATAATTCCAATGTTTAATAAAATTTGTTTAAATTGCGTTTTTTTTTTTACAAAAAAAAAGATATGTATTTAAATCGTATTTTCAACATATCTAGGATTTGGAGAAAATAGGTATATAAATCGTATCGCAATGTATCCAGTAGTTAAGATTTAAAAAAGATACGTATCGAGATACGTATATGTATCTAACCGTGTTTTCAATATATTTTATAGTTAGGATGTAGAAAAGATATTTTTCTGACATGTAGTGATTTAAAAAAATAAAAAAAAATCTTAACCGGGTTTTTCAAAAAGATTTAGTTAATTAGGATTTATTTACATTCAGGAAAATTAGATTTCTTAGATTTTTTTTTTACAAATAATAAATTGATAAATAAACGTAAACTTAGATCAATTTTCGAAATAAAAAAAAAAAAAAACTCACCCACTAAAAATTTTATAAAAAGAGAGTTATAGCCGGTTTGATCCCGAATAATGGGTATATAGGCACTTTCAGTACAATCGTATAAAAAAAAAACTTTTTTCCCTTTTTTTTTTTTAGAAATTTGTAATAAAAAATTTACTTTAGGTGTCTTTCACACATATAGGTATATTTTTAGCATTTTTTAGAAAAATTGCAAAAATAAAGCTTATTAACTTTTTTTTTTTTAATTTTTACATGATGACTTAGTCTTAATAAATTAGCCTCCGAATCTAGTTTTTTCTAGTTTAATTTTCTAAAAACCATTTTCTTAGAAAATTCGTAGATTAATAGCCAAATTAGGGTTTTCTCCACCCAAAAACTCTAATTTCATTTTTACTAGTTGAACTAGTTGGCGGCTCTAATTTTTAAATTTTTTAGAAAAATATCTTCTAAATTTAATGTTGAGTAATCTGCATTAAGCGGACTAATTTTAATATAGGTTAAATTAAGGAAATTGAAATAAAGCTCAACAGCTCTCGAATGATCTCAAAGCATGGGCATATTAGTATCTAATCACAAACTAAATAATTGATCCAAATTATTGTTAAGCTTAGCCATTTTATTACATTTGTATTTTAGTCCCTCTGTACTTTTCCCCATCATAAGAAACTTTGGACAAAATCAAAGGGATTTTGGACATTTATCTAACGTTTCAAACACTCATATTGCTAATTAGTGTGGGCACAAGAGCTATTGTGTTGCTTCATATATGTCATATGATTTACAGACCACAAACTTTATATGTATGTGTATGTGCATATATATATATATATATATATATATATACACACACACATACGTTCATGCACACATACATATATATGTATATTTATGTACATCATTCCTTCAGAACCATCTAACTATGCATGTTAACTTAGACTTGTGATAATAAAATCATACTACCTTTGTTCGTAGTTGATTAACCTGTCAAAATCATGATTATAGTATGATTTTATAAGTTTGCAATTTGATAAGACCTTTATAGATTGAATCGGGTATAAGATTATTTTCTTATAGTATCTAATAGAATCAAAGTCTATGCATTAAACTCAATAGAACATGTGTTTTTAACCAATTTTACCCATTTTACCTATTTGAGTCATATTCTCTAAAAGATAAAAAAACATAATCAAACTTCCTCAAGCATGTCAATTATAGCCTATAAGGTGTTGCATCATCTTCCCTATCTTATTCAAATTTCATTTCCCTTTTCTCCCTCTTTTAATGTCATGCCTTAAAATAGTAAAGTCATAACAATTCCACTATGTAAATTGCTCTAAGATAGAAGCTGATCTTATAGTTGTTATCATAAAGCTAATTTACACAAAGTATCCACGACTAACCTATTTTAAAGTAGACAGTTTATAGGAAAATATCATTGATTTACATGCGAAAGTTTTCAAAAATATATTATAACTTTGGTAAACCATGATATATTTACATATCTTAGTAGCTTAAGTTAAGGAAAAATATTTATATAGCTAGTTTTAGAAGACTAAAAGATAAAAGTAGAAGCTTCAAAAAGTCCAATAGTTCTCCAGATTAATATTCTCATGCCTTAGAATTCAACAGTAACTAACCTTAGGGTAGTTTTAACGTAGCTTCTTAGTAAGCACTCACAAAAAGATTTATAGGAATATGAGTAACCAATCGCTCAGTAAGTAGGGACGTAGATAAAAGACTATATGTCAAATACAAGTTGGATTATCAAACAGTTAATTAAATATAATGCAAAAATCAAAAGTCAGTGCACAATGTTATCCTATCTATCGTAAAATTAGTGAAATTACATTCACTCTAATTTAGATTGAGGAGTTTTCAGCACATATACAACAACTCATGACCAAACCTATGTTACGCCCCAAACTCTGTTAAGTTGTAACAGTCTACTGTATATGTCACGACTTGAGGGGTAACTTAGTCATAATAGGCTCCGTATATCTTATATCATATAAAGGACTGTAGATTGGTTACACTTCCAATCAACAACCCTTCATGTGACATATAAGGCTACTACTATAATTAACAACCCAAGACTTATATAGACGCAAGTAATCTCACAACACAATTATAATATCATGAATATCACATTATAACTATCAAATATATGTATAATACATATACTAAGTCTTTAACATGCTAAAGAGTAAACTAATAATACATTGTATTACATAAGAAGTTTCTAAGATCTTACTACAGTAATAGAAATACACTCTTATCTCTAATCTCATACTCCCACCATCTATAAGGCGTATTACTAACCTCGAGTATCCTATGGTCCGGAATAACAAAAAGATCCTCTTGCACAAGTAATATATATGGGTGTAAGCTGAATGGCTTAATCTCTCAACCATATTATAAATAAGTTATTCAACAATCAAAATTCAAACATATGAATGCATATTCATACAGAATACCATACAGATACATATAGGTGACTAGGTACTGTATGCAACTTAAATTTAACGCCCTCCGAAGTAATGGTTGGAGTATACATGGTACTAATCAAATTCGGGTATCATACATAAATTATTACATCTACAAAACTTTGCGTTTCGTATTTGAAAAAAAAAATGATATATCCATTTTCAATTAATTTTTAGTCAAAACTTAGTTTTAAGTATGATTATAAGTGGGTTCTTGCAGTCTATACTCACATCTAAATGGAAGCCTTTAGACTCAACCTTTAGCCAGGCAATTAGCGCCTTTAATGTTTAGTATTCTCATAGGCTAAGGTAAAGTCATATTATACGCATGTACTGTACTAAAACTCTATAATCATAATTTATCAACCCTTCTATGGCTCCTCGTTGTCTCTGTGTAATATGATAGCCAGAATTATTTATGTAATGTATGATTATACATGTTCTGATTTAGTTAGTTTGAGTTTGATAACGTTAAGTCCAATTATTATGTGATCAATCAAAATCACAGATAGATCAATTCCTATCGGATTTATTATGTAGTAAACAGTACATTATTATACTTTAAAGTAATTTCATAATTGACAAATAGTATCATACACATACATAACTCAGCCCCATACAACAACCAATTATTAATAACAGTTAATATTCACTAATTGTATACACAAATATGTATGGAATTATTAAGAGTACTCACTTAGTCATAATCAATGTTAAGGATTATAATAATCTGCTGGTAGATCAGTTTTGATCTCATGATCACTTGATATTTAAGGAATAAGAAAAGTAATAACTGTTTAAGTAAAATAACTAAACTAGTCTTACATTTAATATTAACTACTTAAATTTGCTATCTATTCACATAAATTCCTCAATTTGAGTTTTTTCATTAATCACATAGTTATTTTTCATTTTAGTTCTGATTTTTATGAACTTATAATTTATTTTTATCGTTTTTAGATGTATTTTTTCGTAACAAGGTTAGTTATGAATGTTGTAACTTGTATTATTCATTATGGTATAAAATATTGCGAATTTTATTATTTTGCAATTTTTAAGATTTAATACTTATTTAATTCATTTTTACTATTTTAATAATTTTCTAATTAATTAATTTTATTATGAATTTAATTAAATTTTACTAAATGCTGACATGGCAACATGGGAGTGCTCCACGTATCATTTCCATGAAATTTGTATAATTTTCATATTTTGTATTTTACTTAATATTTATATAATTATATTTTATTAAATTTTGTAAATTAATCATTTTTCATTTTCTTTGCAACTCATAGCATACTTACTTATATATATACTATCTTACTTTATTTATTAATTTAATATTATAGTATATTACACATATACTATTTAAGTATATCCGTATACTTATATACACTATACCCTTATTATACATATTTTTATACGTATATATATACTTATGTAATTAGTTTTCCTTAACTTATCTATACATATATACTTATGTAATTTAATAATATAAACCTAGATATACTATATGTGCTATACATACATACATACATACAAATATGATACCTACACATATATTATACTTGTATTTTTGTACTTTGTACATACATATATATATATTTGGCCACATCTACATATATACATATCTATTAAGAAAATAATATACATGCTATATACGCATATATATATATAGATATACACAAATTCCTTTATACCAAATACTTGTATAATTAATTATAATATATATATGTACATATAATTATACCTAAATATTTATACATATATGAATGCATAAACATAAAGAAATGCTATTTTTTTTTTTACATATTTTTTAGTACATATACATGATATAATACTAACTTCCCATAAATTACAATACATGTACACAAACTCTTCTTACATAAACAATAAGATACATATAATTTCATTACATAACCTTATAATACATAAAATTCTACAAAAATACATATAAATGAAAGAGTACATAAGAATGACCATTATAAAATAAAAATAATATACATACTAAATACTGTTCCTTTGAAATGTCTTGAATTAGTAATCTCAAGGTTCTTCTTCTTCTTGCTTCACTTGATGCAGTTGAAATGAAAAGAAATAACCAAAAGAAAAAAATAAAAATGAAAGGGGAAAGGGGTTTCACGGTTTAGAAGAAAAAGAGAAATGTATGTATGTTTTGCTTTCAATTAGAATAACTTAGGAATTGGAAAAAGAAAGAGAATGCAATGGATGTAGGCAAGAGAGGAAATGTAAAAGTGAAAAGTAAAAAAATAAAAGCAAGAAAGCAATTGATTAAGGATAGTGATTATACTCTTATCCTAATCACTTAAATCTCTACCATATATTATTTTTACACATGGGTTACTGTTACTCACGTCCAGCAAGAATGTAAACACATGGAGAAGAAAAAAAATTAAGGAAGGAAAAAGGAAAAATAAAAAGAAAAAAGGGAAAAATAAATAATTAAAAATCAAAATTCCAAATGTAACATTATAAAATTATATGTTTAATAATTATTATGAAATATTATTTGAAGTTTTATAAAATTTATTACGTAAATTATTATTTGTTATGTTTATAATATTTAAAAGTTATCTCAATATGTTCGTTAATAATTTTACACGATTATGCGTATTGGTCAATAATTATATTCGTTTAGGGTTTTATTATTGTTGGGATAAATTTATTCATTTTATTGGTCAAGTTTGAGTTCAATCTCGGGAATTTATGTGTATATAAGGTTTAGGATTTTTGTATGCGATTTAGGTTTTGATCGAAATTCTAAGGTTTTTATTACTTATAATATATTCAAATTCATAATTTAATAAAATTTTTATCTTACTCAGCCTTATCGACTCATGAAGTTATCTAGAACACTCAAGTCTAATTTAAGTTTTAGACCAATAACTTTACAGGGTTTACAGTGTATATTAATTTTATACTAGAAATTATCCACTTAATCGCTAGCATTACCTTAATATACATAAGGCTCATACAACAAACCACTCTAAAGCATTTACAATAACATAAATATATCAACGTTTATATATATATATATTTATATTTATATAACTAACTTATATTTACAATAAGGCTAGGTATAAAGTATTTATAAAAATACACCAATACATAATATGACTCAAAAGTAAAAATCTAGCTAGATCACCCAAATGATCTAATTGATCCTACAATAACCAAAAAACTCCAAAACATAGTTTCTCATTAGTTTTTTTTCGTACTCGGGCTCGAATACACCCTCTTCAAACACTTAGAGATGATTGTCACACAACATGATTACTTACAACCTGTAAATAAATTTATAGGGGAGTAAGCAAACTACAGCTCAGTAAGGGATAAGAGGTAGAAAGCCTATACAAGTTGAACAATACAACTAAGTTATTAAGTAATTATTACATGCAATGCATTAACAAGCAATTTGTCATCCGTCCAATATTATTTGGTCAGTCATGAGATTAGAAAAATTTCACTTACTCTGACACAAGTTGAGAAGCTGTGATATTAAGGCCACAATACCAATCATAAAGGCCACAAGCCCTTTCGCAGCTAATTCGGGTTTTATGCAATAGAGACTCTTACTCCGCCCTTGACTACCTTTGAACCCAATGCCCCCAACCTTATCATGACCTCATCTCCTATTACCTTGTTCAACCAAAGGTAAGGAAAGGACAATTCACTACACTTCATTGAAGACCTCGGAATTTAGCTAGAGAAACATAACCATCTCCTAATAGGATATGATGTATATCCTTTTATAGTTTTAGTTCGTGTCTCAATTAGTCTAATTAAAGATAATCAACCAATTTATAACACACCAAACAAAGTCAACCAACACAATAAAACATGTAGCTCAACTACAAATCAACATATCAGTAACCAAGCACAACTGTAGCATGCACATAAACTACTTATAACTACTAGCGAGCATATACTTCCGTCTCCACAAATTCCATTTACTTATATTAAAGCTCACTCTAGTAGGTCTATAACGTCAGTATTCTACTCACTTGGAAGTCCTATATATACTGAAACTCATTCAGTTTTTGTAAGATCTATAAAAATGTTAGAGTTTTATCTGGTTCTTTATATTATTATATAACTTGATTGAAATATGACTTATATTGTTATTTAATAGAGTTGCTTGTATATATATATATATATATATATATATATATACACATACATACATACACACAAATATACTTTAAGTATTATATTTTATCAATTGAAATGATATACTATAGGTAATAGTAAAACTATATATATCTATAAATATTATTGAAACATACTTTTCATTTGTATTGAAATGTACTTTTCATTAATCAAATTACGTTTCAATTACAAAAAAATTATCGTAGGACAATATTTTTCTATAACATCATAGGAAATATTAGTTTTTTTACCTAAAGTGATCCAGTTTTAATAAAGTCAATATCATTGGATTCATATGAACTTAACGATACGTATTACATATTTCGTTCAAAAGATAATTCCTATAAGGTATTTATAATCTTAGTATACAGATAAAGCTATATAGCAAGTGATATCACATTAACATCATAATATATAAATAAAATATATTTTTGACCTAAATTTAAGATAAAATATGATAAATCACATATTATATATCCTTACCATATATATATGATAACCTGATGTATATAATATTACGGAATACAACAAAAACAATAAGTAATCCTATTTGAGCAAAGTATGTTTAATTATGATTTAATCAAATAATTAACATATTTTAACCTATTATTACTAAACACATGCTTCGATTACTAATGTAATCTATTTAATTAGGAAAATTCATAATAAATAGCACAGATCATCAAATAATTCTACAAAAATTCCTATAAACTTAGAAAAATATATGGGATTTAATAAGTAACTTGTTTTATGCAATTGAGTTTATCGCTTATATACATAAAATTATATTTTTGCTCTTAAATTACGGTCAATTAAGTAAATAATATTATTTTTACAAAAAATAAATTCCAACCATTCCTACTGTTCTTACAAGTGTCTAAAAGTCATTATATGTCAAATTCATCAATCATTTCTATTAAAACTAATTTATCTCAAAAAAATGCCTATTTTAGCTATTTTTAGGGTAAAAAATATAATAAATACTAGACATATATAAAATCAAAATCAAGCTACATAGCATCAAATTAGATGTACTAAGATTCCTATAGAAAAATTTTGAGCCCCAAATAACATCATTTGATATATTTATTTTTAATTCAAAAATTTGAATGAATGGTGCATTTCTTAATGAAGTATATAAAATAATTATACTACATGAAATTACATCTAAAATAACCTATAAATAAATTTTTTCATATCTTTTAATAATTCATTTAATATTTTTTTATAAAATAAAGAAAAATAAGGTAGAAACTTGGAACCTATGTTTGTTGGTGGTGCTTTGGTAGCCTGTGGGGATTTGTTAGCAAGGCTAGATGGGTGGTGCTCTATCTAGGTCTAGTGAGGCTCCTCAATAGATCAGTGTTTGAGTTGGGAACAAGCTTAGGGCAATACTCGCTCTATTTTTCCTATTTTATTTTCTATTTTTTCTAATTTTTTTCCCAATTTTCTTTTGAGTGTCTAAGGTTGTAAAATGTCTTAAATGATGTCCTAAGTCCTATTTGTAGTTGCTAGAGTCGGTTGGAAATCTTCTTAGTCATTAAGTATTTTTTTTCTTTTAATTACATGTGTAAAATACTAGGTAGAAGGTGTCATTTTTTAATTAAAATGCTTTTGATGCAATTGTTTATTCTTTTTATGTTGCTGCACATTTAATCCAACTTAATTCTAGGTTGTTTCATATTTTTAGATGATATTTTAAGGTATTTTGATGTTTTATATTAATATTTAATGATTTTGTCAATATATGGATACATATCCTATATAAATGACACACGTAATAAGTAATCCTATTCATGTAATGATGTTTTACTTATATTATTAATATTTAAGATATATTTTATTTTTAATTTGGTGAATTTATTGCTTATTTTATATAATTATAGAATTTCTAGTTAATTCATGCGTATGTTTATTATATGTACACGGTATATTCATAAATATATATATATATATATATATTCATATAGTGTTTTATGCATTATCATTTACTTTTATACCTTAAATAACATACCTTTAAGGTTTCGTTGCGCTTCAAGCTCAGTTTTAGGAGTTCCAAAGAGTGTTATGCTATATTGAATAATTATACTTCTAAGGCTAAAATTAGGGTTTTATGAAATTATATTCAAAATCTAACTTCACTAGATTACTTTGATTAACTTTTTTAACCTAATTGTAAAATTTGGGCCCAATCGAATAAGTTTTCCCGAAAGCCCTAAATTCAAGTACAGTTACCTTAAAAGCGATTTTAGGGGCTCACACCCAAGTTTATGCAATAAAGACATCCCTCCTCTCGCAACTACCTTTGGACCACCGTCTTTACCCTTATTGCAACCTCTTTTCCTATTACTTAGTTCGACTAAAAATGAAGAGCGACTATTTTAGCTATCTCTTTCAAAATGATCGATATTTTATTAGAGAATCCTAATTGTCCCTTAATGGGATGCATTGTTCAGTTATGGTTTTAAGTCAACGATAATTAAGTTTAGTTTAAGGTGATTAGACGATTCTATACAATACTTTACAATAGTAAGCCAATAGTATATAATCAAGCTCAGTGACATACTAGCATGCACATAAGTAAGCTACTTACAATCATGACCAAGTACAACCTTAAGCCTTCAAGTACTATAATACAGTAATCCAAAATACAGTAACGTATTGATCCTAAATCCGCTTGCCCATTAGGGTACGACTAGTGATGTAATGTTACCACTAGTCTTTATAATATAAATATCATTTCAGTATCTATACAATTACCATGTATAGGCTTTATTCTGTAACTCAGATTATTATCTTTAATTTAAGGTTCTACTATACTTAATTATTCATGTTTTAAGTCTCTTATGATTGGTCGCGTTTAACTAGTCTTTTTATCGGCTTTTGATTTAGTCATTGATGTCATCTCTAATTCAACTCCTGATTAAAATTTACTCATAATTCCTAGAAATTCCTTTTAATCCATTCCCTGAAGTTTAACTAACTATATTTCAAGCATATAAAGTCTTTAATTTAGTTTTTGATTGACTCGTAGTTTACTTTATACACCCTATCTCTGATCAAGCTTCTAAATTAGCCTCTGATCAAGTCCTACTCCATATTTTAGCATAATTTCCCAAATTTTATTCATAAGCAAAATCATAATACATTACATGGCCTAACATCACTTCAATTTGAATCAACCATACCTTACTTTATTATTTCAATACTTCACATATTATACATATACCAACACTAAGTCTACAATACTCAAATCTAACACTTCCAACACCACAAATTCCATCAATCAACATCATTCAACATTACAATATACCAAAATATCACCCATGTCAGAGTCCAAGTCAATTTCTTAAACTATTCATCAATTATATTTTGATAAAAAACTATTTAATAGGATTGTAAGACCTAAAAATTAGATAAAAATATGGAAAATAATTTTTTGCAAAAAACATTTCATAGTAATTTAATACATATTATAAGTGGTTTATAGAAAAATTTTGGAGGCAAAACAATATTGATAAGGTTTTTGAAAATGAAAGCTAAATTAGCTCTAGTTTAATGGTTTTGTTAAGTCTCCTAATTTGTTCTTTATGATAACAAAACATGTTATAAGTTTTTAGAATGTTTAAATTGTAAATTAACTTTTTTTTAGAGACTTATTCAGAAGGTTCAAATCCCGAGAAAAAGAAACAAGTTTGGAATGTATCTGAAAAGTTTGCTTCAGAAACTCATATAAGAAGAGTTAGTACAGTACTTCAGAAAGTTCATCAGAGACTTTGGAAATAAATAAACTAAAACACCTTCATATGCTTATTCAAACGGATGAACTAGAAGAATGACATATGAAAAATTATAAGACATTATGTTCGAAGTGAATAAGGCCTAACTCCACTAGATTGAGTGTATTGAGGAAATGAACTTAATCCCATTTCACTAAAGTAAGAATTTAGATTTATGAAGATTATTTTTAAAAGAATTAATTTTTGGAAATAATTAAACAACAAGAAAAGATCTAAGATTGGATAAAGATAAACTAGTTGAGATTTATGTTGTTGTTCTCATTTTTTATTTATAAAGATTATTTATTATTTGAGTGTTGTTTGAGAGAAGTTTGACTGTACTTTATAGATCTGTAATTAGCCTAGATCATTGAAAGGCTAAATAGGCAAAGCAGAGAATTGTGAAGGCCAAGTATAGCGGAAACTTGTAAACTTCTCTTAATTTATTTTGATATAGTAGATCAAGTGAAACGTCATCGATGAAGAAAACCGGATTCCTAACAATAGAGTTGAAAGAGAGCAATAAGCAAAAAGCTGAAACTCTTTAAAATCTTGAGCTTGATACTCTCCTCCTTATTTTTTTTACTTTGAGTTATTTATTTGTGTTGATTATTCGTTTGTTAAATTACTAAAATACCGCTATTCACCAAATTTATTTATTAAGAGGGATAATTTCAATTTATATAAAAAAAAGTTTCAAAAATTTTCTAAAGATCTCAATTCACATCCCTCCTTTCCCCCCTACTTCGATATATTATACAATATTAATAGGTTTCTTAAAGGCGATATATTTCGAAACTTAATTTAAACAAAATAATATTTTTTTTCCAAAAATTACATGTAAAAATACGTAGAGTAATTTTTTTTTTCATAATTTTTAGATAAAAATTAGTATTTTTAGCAATTTTATGAAAATTAGAACCAATTATTGCACTCACCGAAAAATTGCTTTATAGCCACCTCCAATCAACCGATGGTTGGTGGCCCAACCAAGCATGGGTTCCATCAAAGGGTGGTAGTCTTGCTTCCTTCCTAGATCTTAGTTTGGAATGTGCTCTGGAATTTAGCCTTTAAACACTCTATTTTTGTATAATTTTTCATAAGTCTCTCTCAATTTTTCCTAACCGTCTCCTATTTTTCCTATATTGTGTTTTATTCAAATTGTTTGCTAGAAGTGAAATTTTGAATTTATAGAGGAGCTTGGGTTGGTGGGGAAAAGTATAAGTGTACAAGTGTCCTAATTTAGCCCTTGTTTACTCCTCATGTATGTCTTAACTTTACTTTACATGTCACTAAATTAATTCCTTAGGTTGCCATGCCACATCTAGACTTTTCCCAAGTGACACATACTTTTTATTGATTTCCTATATTTACTTTAATATATTTCAATATATATTAGGAATTTTTGGTAATTTTGGGTATATTTTCCTACACGTAAATTCATATTTAATACAAATAAATACTCCTAAATATTATTTAGGTTATTTTATAATTTTTGGTTTGCATATATTTTATCTTTAATAATTCATTAATTATTGAAACATATTTTATATGTTTCTAATAAGTGACAAATAATATACTATAACGTATTAATATAATATTTTATTATTTTATTTTCTTAAATCTAAACTTACGAGATTATTTTCATTAATATTTCTATTTTCATCGTAAAATTTTGGCTCAATTGGATCACTTTCACAATTGTCATAATTTTACATATTAAATCCGAAATGTTAAATTGCAAGGCTTACACTTAGTCCCCTAATTGACATTCATTGCCTTCGTCTAAGTTTTAACTCCAATTACAATGTTTACAAGGTTTGGCTTCTTTCAATTCATAACTTTTTCCAAACAAAATTCTAGAAAATGAACTTAATTTCAATTCTTCTTATCCTTCTTATATGTAAGCTAGGTAATGATTAAGAGTCTCCGTGGAAAGAAAAGCTCATTTTTTTCGTTTCTTCATTTCTAGTGTGTATTTTAAGTTTTTTATAGCTACTATAAATATGTCAACAATTTTTGAAAACTATTTTACATAAGTTTTAAAATTTATGTTTCTATGTTCCAATCCCATATTCTAATTTTATAAGCTGTCTAGTAATTTTAAGTAGAATCTAACTTGCCATTGATAACATATTAAGTAATCTTCTTGTATAAAACATTATACGAGGGGTCACAACTTCGTTTGAATGTGATTAACATCATTTATACAAGAGCTCTTTAATGCACTTCTAAGAACTTCTACTTCATTTAGATGGCTTATATCTCATTTGAACAGTCATCTTCAACATGCATGCATCTACATTATTTTGCTGTTCTTAGACATGGAGATGACCATTATCAAATCTTTCATAAATGTTTTTTAGTATATCATTTGTCAAATCTTTAGATTTTGTCTAAAATCAACATAAGATTAGTAGCTTGCATGGCATGTTTAATAGCTCAAAGCATCAACATAAGTCAATGCCTTATGAAGTCACAAATGCAATGTTCTCTTCTCTAACTTGAATTTGCTTGATCATGTTGAGGTAGATGCTTCAATTCTAGGATTTTCTCTTAGGTGTCGTTTTATTTAAGAACTTCCCTTCCTTAGTAGAGTTACGATTTATCGTATATTAGAGTTGTTATTGTTGATGATCAATTACGTACGATACGTATGCAATCAATCTTAGAGAAGTATTTATCTGATCATATGTGGAGGGATAATCTTAAAGAGAGACATGGGAGGAGGAATAGGGAAGCTCGGATTCTTATGGTGTGTGTGACAATAGATAGAGTATGATGATCTTGACATGTTCTTAACGAATTCTCAAAGCGCTTGTTCTTAAAACCAAATGAGCCGCTAATGAAACTATTAAGATCAACTCTTATGATCGACAATTTAAATTTTAGCCTTCATATGCTTAAGGTTTTATGGGCTTAGTTCAAGCCTAATTTCTTTTAACTTTAAAAGACATAGCCCATTTCTTTATAAAATAAGCTTCTCTTCTAATACAAGCCTTCTAAAGGCCTATTAAGGCCAAATGATGTCCAAATGAATTTAGAAAGACCTTTTTCTAATCTACTTTTATGCGCACGACAACCAAGTAAGGCTAGATGTGAAAAAATCAATTCAATAATTCTTATTTGGAGCCTACCACTCAAGATCTCCTTAAGACATTCATAATTTTGGGTTTGGTTTCCTACACCTTGTCACTAGCACATCATACTAATCCATGACATTAGATTAGATTAAAAACTTAATTACCGAAATGACTGATTATTGCAACCACCATCAACATACCAAATATTCTCAAATAATTGCTTAACATTTGTGCAAGAATAAAATACTCATTTACCTTGATTTTCCTTGGAATAATTTGCATTTTTATCATCTTCTGATTATTATAGTAGTAGTTCCTTTTTGAATGATTAGGATTTTTGCATCTTTTACATTGAAAATGGTGATTCTATAATCCAACATGTTTAAATCCCAGAATTAAGAAATTTTTATATGGGAAAGGGTTTCATATATAGAAATCCTGTTGACAAGGCACCTTCAGCACTTGATGTAGGTGAAACACCTAAAATGCGACCAAAATTGCCAGATCTTATTACCGTAAGTTCAACATACAATTTTATTACCTTTGTCATGAAATCGAGTCTTCGATTCACAATTTCAATCTGACTGGATTGCATATCTAAGATTTTCTCTAGAGCGGCAATACTTTAAGAAAATGTTTTTTAAGGTAAAAAATTAGCTCTTTTCCCCCTAGAAAACCAGATGCATATAGAAGATATGTCGGCGTAATGCATGCCAGGAGGTCCTTTATGCTTGACTTAATGGCGTAGGAATGGCTTAATTACATGCAGAAGAGATGAAAGGCCTTCCAACTTTTACGGAAAATGCACGCTTATCATGGCAAAAGCCCAGGCTACTGCACTATAAACCAATATTGGAATGGAAACCCTACGAAGCTTTTCCTCAGTTTATATATTTGTGTTTGTTTGGTTTAATTCAGAGACCCTACTCCAGGTCTCATTGAGCATATTTTATAAAATTATAACTTGTTAATAATTTTACTAAGAGCTTTGGAAGAACTTAGAACGTATGATAAAAAACGTTTGATTGTATTCTCTGTATCTTCGTACAGTATCCAATCTGGATGTACTCTGTATTTACATTTATTCTATACTTATAATATATATTTGTACTCGTCTCATTAGGAACCCCATTAATTCAAACACTCAATTTTAAGTCAATGCCAAAATGAATAGTAAAAATCCCAAAATTTAACACCACAGCTTCTTTGAAAATCCTAATACCGGGCAAAGGAAAGCCTAATAGCATTAAGAGCCACAAGACCATAATTTTTAGACTTTTCTCTATTAGAGTCCCACTAAATATAAAGTATATTGGACATGTCAAAATTGCCAATACAAGGCCAATTTATCTGGGAAATTAAAACAATAAAGAATATATACAATTTTCATCCCAAAATAAAGAATAAAAAGGGAGATATAATTTAGTCCCAGAAAAGAGAAAGCGACGGCTTCTCCACTTATCCCATAGCTGCTGGCATTATATGATGCCAAAACTCCGGAGAAGATAAAAGCCTGTACATAATCCTTGAAGACAGGACCGTCTCTCAGTCATCCACAAAACTATATCGAGCCTGCTCCTGTGTATTCAACAAAATGTTCTTGACAGCCCAACCTGCAGATGAAATTTGATCATACACTTTCTGGACTTGGTCCTGGGCAATTCGTTTGCTATCCTCAGCCAACACAAACCAATCGTGAGAAACCAACTTGGACATGTTCCCAATTTCTAATGCTGGCTCCCAGAAACTACTGTACTGATGGAGGGCTTGGCGCATATAACATGCCTTCACAAGGGAGAATATTATAAATCTCAGATTACAAGAGCAAGTTTGAGGACCTCGTGCATGCTCTAATTTAAACAATCTATGGACATGCAAATGAAGTGAATTCAAGAACCCCAACACGTAAAGTTTTACTCACCTGCAGCAACCCCATAATAAAATCTGTAGTGCCAGCCCCTTCTCGAAGACAGAGGAGGATGTTTTTCTAAGCACATCCAAAGGGAAAAAGTTAAGAAGGTAACCAAGCAGCAGTGTTAAATAACTTGAGCTTTCATCAATATACTTACTCTCCCATTTCTTCTCAACCCACCAGAATTCTCCAAACAGATGAAATAATAATCTTTTCCCGTCACTGACTGCATCACCATCATTGACAACTTAGGCATCTTGAGACTGGAACCTGAAGCCCCTATTCTGATGAGCCAAGAATCAGCACCTGACAGATACTTTGTTAATTGTTTTCCTTGAAAAGATGTAATAGTTAAAGACTTTATGAGAGTGCTTTACCAGTTGAAAAAAGAAACCCAAAAAATAATAATAATTCAGTTGTAATATCACCTTTGGTACTAAAAATATCTATCCCTTCCATTTTGCTAGCTTCAGCTGGTGAAGGAACATAACCAAACTCAATCCATGTGTCTAGTATGATCTCGAGCCTGTCCTGTAATTAGTTCATGATTTGAAGCAGGAGAGAAGATGAGAGGAAAAAAACAAGGAGCAGATTCTGGAACGTAAATACAACAATAATCAGGAAAAAAAAAAAAAGGGAAAAAGATTCCCGCAAGTCCTTAAGAAAAAGACATCAAGTTGTTCATGTGCCCCGCAAGGAATTCTTTAGCAGGTGCTTCCGTGGTATTTAATAAGGATACTTCATAAATGTGTAATTCAAAAGATTAGTTACACACACCACACAAAATATAAGAATGGAATATGTGGAATCCTTAAAAGATGCCTATGTGCACTTGCCAACGAAAGCATTTTTAAATACCACTACAGCAAGTGTGGCAAGCAAAGAGACATCACCTCTTTTTGCCATATAGTCATGACATATTTGAGCATAGTTAGAACTAGAATAGAATTTAAAACAAATTCCAGACCAAGTAGCTCTATAGAAACCAGATCTCTACATCATGGAACAGAAAATGCAAAAATAACCACAAGCATTTAAACAAGTAACACATCTTCCATATTGAATCAAAAAGGTGGCAACAAAACTTTAGTTCAAGATTGACTGCTCATGAAATGCAAAAGGAGAACAAAATAACATACCTTGGTTAGTGTCTGTAGATGTACATGCTTGAGACCCTGATAGATACCAAGAAGGTCCATGGCCGTGAAAAAGGGGTAGACAACAAAAGGTAAAGCTGCAAGCAATCTGCACATAACAGAAAGGCTGATGACTTGGTCTGCACATTTAACAACTCTGCATGTAACCAAACCAAGTATGCCAATTGCTAATCATTTATTTGATAAGTGGAAAAATAATGTACAGTCATAGGCTTATAATGTACTTTGACCCCCTTAACTTTGAAATCATCCTTAGCTTGGAAAGGTGGACGTATTTCCGATAACCTCTTCAAAATTTATTTCTATTAAGGATTTAGGCAGTTTAGGGACAGTAAAATTAGTTTAATAAAAAGTCATGAGGCATTGAGCGATGCTTGTTGATTTAGGGTCAAGTGCATATCTAAATTTGAAAGGGCCAAAATTCAATTTGCACTGCTACTAGAGTCAACCCTAAGAGATAAACCAAAGAAGAAGTATCGGTGCTTAAGTTAATTCAGCAGTCAATGATGCTGAAAATGAAATCTGAGGAGAATGGTATTATTGAAGAGCCAGGAAGACACAACAAGATAACACAAGGAAAAGCTCTTGATGCATGTGTTATGTTCATTTACATGTTATGAAAAATCATATGGAAATCTAATCAGTAAGCCCACAATCTGCCATATTCTGTCATACAGAATTATGCTTATTCTTTTACATAATATAATGTCTACCTCAATTTAGAAAGAGCATAAAAATTATGAGAATATAATATAGCCACCCCAAATAATATATAAGTAAAATGATTACACGACTAACAGAGGCCAACTATACAAGCACACAAGTTATAAAACAATCAATATTCAGGTTTTTTTGAACTGATATTTATTTCAGTATTACAAGAACAGTGGAAAAAATAAATTCAAAAATAAAATAAAAATCATTTTTTGGATGAATACATCAAGAATTTGGAACTGTTAATGGATGCCCTCGGGTACACTTGTTAAAATACCATATAAGAAAACCTTTTGCATTTTTATGCACTCGTTTTTCCTACTCGTGTATAATCAATGTGTATGCTGGAGTTGCTATAATTGGTTGATCACGTGCAATAAGTGTGTCAGTTGACTTAAGAGACGTGTTGAACTGATGGTACATAAAGGGATGTCAATAGGAAGAAGTGTGAGAAAAAGAATGGATGAACTCAGTATTTCAAGTGCGTATATATAATAGTGGATTAAACTAGGTGTTCTTGACTGTTCTTAAATTATTGTTGATAAAATTACTTGTTTGATCTTCTCTTAAGTGATTTTAGTAAAGCTCTGGTTTTATCTTAAACTCGCTAATATTCTAAATAAATCAAATGAGAAGTCTCCTATTCATAGAATTTGAAAGTCAATATTATCCATTCAATGATTTTAAAATGAAAGTCTAAGACTGAGCCTTATTTTTTAAGCTTAATCTCTCCTTTAGTTTTCATGAGCTTAGATTTATCTAAATGCTTATAATAATTAAAAGACGCTTATTTTTTTCTTTAAATAAGTCCGAAGCATACTTAAGCCTCTTTAAAGCCCAATAAAGACAAACGAAACTCAAACGAGCTCATAAAAGCCATTTTTTAGTCTAGTTTTCACGAGAGGGATGAGCGAGATAATCGAGCAAGGTCGAGAGTAAAAAATCCAATCCAATAATTACTTTTCCAAGCCTACCAAGTTAGATTTCTCTAAAACATCCTTAATTGAGTCAATTTTTTAAACTTTGTCACTAGCACAAGATATAAGTCGTGACATTAAATTGGACTAAAAGTTCATTTACCAAAATAACCCTCTACATTTTTACCTCCTAACCAAAAGTTACTTAAACACAGTTAAAGGAGGTTTTGGGCATTTTTAAAATTTGTTCCTTCAACCATCGTATAGATGCATCAAATGTAATTGCTTACAATATTGATGGAATTGATGCTTCTCTTTGATTGTTGATGAGTTGAGTCGAATAAACCGATACTTGCATTGCCACAGTGAAATTCATTTCTTTATGTGTCTTGTGTTGCATCTTGCTATGATTCGGTGGCCTCTAGGATATTGGTTTGCATTCATCACATGTAACTGATAATTCGACTTTTCTTAGTGATTTTCTTCTTTCAATAAGGCTTTTTAGAGGGAATAAAGCCATCTAAGTACATATAGAAATTTGAGACTTCAAGAATATTCTCATCCGCAAATGTTATATATATGCCTCATATATAGTAATAAATGAGGTAATGTCATCGTGAAGCGGAGCGAAACTCCACAATGAAGTGTAATAATACCATGCGATCTTGAGAATCCTTTGTGGCATGCAATTGTTTCACAATGGTAAAACAATGATTGAAGTAATAATTGGAAATGATTATTTCAGCATTAGCAACTTGAAATGCATGAGATATATTTGGAAGCTCATTGGTATTGCAGAGAATAAGTACGCCATGTGTCAAGAATTGAATCTAGTAATAATGGTTCATGCGCCTTCTATTATTATTATTTTTCTAAGCTAAAGCATGCCACCACTTGCTACAATAATAATACAATCAACAAGAATCTTTTCTTATCAACCCAAATTTCTTTCAAATATTATTCAAATCAACTAAAGATCATTTACGCCATCATCGAATCAACTTCAAACAGTTATCAAAACTATCCATCCTCATTAAATCATGAATCCAAATCTTTCCAAAAATTCATCTTCCTCACAATCATATTGATCATATATATGTGAAGGCGAAGTGCAACCAAAGTTCAACGGGGGTAACCATAGTAGAGTGAAGCTTTTTGACCCTCAATTCTTTCCCCCTACCCCACTTAAAAAAAAAAAAATTCGGTAATCCGCAACTCCTAGTCGCTTCTTCTCCTACGGCATATCTTCACTTCATCAAATTCATATTGGAATAAATCTCAAGATAACTTCGAATCTTCCTTCATCAATGAAGCTAATTCTCATGATACTTCACCTCCAAATCAACAAGTGTACATTTTTTAATAGGATTTTCTTTTTTCTTTTAATAGATTCTTCCATTCTCAAATTCACCAAAGTTTAAAATCTTTTAATATCTATCTTTAAGTCTCTTTACATTGGCTATATGTATGTATAAGTGCCGCCCAGCAAGTTCTTTTCCATTCAAAGCACGAATTCACATGACTCCAATTATCTTGCCAACAAGAAGCAAATTGAGCAAACAAGGTGTATGGGCAAACTCGATATCTCAAGATATGTATGTGA
This sequence comes from Lumnitzera littorea, assembly GCA_024138015.1. Taxonomy (NCBI): domain Eukaryota; kingdom Viridiplantae; phylum Streptophyta; class Magnoliopsida; order Myrtales; family Combretaceae; genus Lumnitzera; species Lumnitzera littorea. The sequence goes on along the minus strand of JAMXBB010000009.1, from coordinate 69,459,039 downwards.
CAATGGATTAAACTTCGATGTTTGTAATTGTTGATAAAATTGCTTATTTGATATTTTCTAGAGTAATTTCAACAAAATTTTGTTATTTATCTCAAGCTTATCAATATTCTAAATGAATCAAATGACAGAAAAAATCTCCTATTTATAGAATACGGAGGTTAATTTTATCCATTAGATGATTTTAAGATGAAAAACTAAGATTGAGCCTTATTTTTTAAGTTTATCCTCTCCTCTAGTCTTCATAAGCTTAGATTTATCCAAAGGCTTATAATAATTAAAAAATGCCCATTTTTTTTTCTTTAAATAAGTTTGAGACATACTTAAGCCTCTTTAAGACTCAATAAAGCTAAACAAAGCCCAAATGAACCTAGAAAGGCCGTTTCTAAGTTTACTTTTCACACACAAGATAATCGAATAAAACCAAGAGCGAAAAATTCAATTTAGCGATCCCAGTTTCGAGCCTACTAAACCAGATTTCTCTAAGACATCCTTAATTGAGCTAATTTCTTAAACTCTGTTACTGGCTCAAGATATAGGTCCATGGCATTAAATTAAGCTAAAAACCTAATTACCAAAATGATCCTCCACACAATATATATATGCATGAAAAGTTTCTTCTTTTTTAGTAAGTACTCGAGAACATCTATTAATGGAACCCTAATAATTTTTCTAATGTTTTGAATGTCCTAGAGGATGAAAAAACTTGTTCATCAAGGCAAAGAATGAAACAATAACTTTGACATTGAAAGATTAAGCAGCAGCAGAGTTGGAACCTTTGATTGTTCTTCAATGACATGTTCAACAAGGCAGCCAGCAGAAGGCCAATGTTATCAAAGCACACAGACTGGATCTGAGATTCACACAAGAGTATGTCATGCAGAAATGTCATGAAAATGCTTCAATTCTCATAGAGGAAACTTTTTTAAAATATAAAGGAAGAAAGAGTAGCCCAAGAAAATGGAATGAGAAGCCAAATAGATCTACCTGTGCTTTTGCAGAGACTTCACCAATATTATCTGCTATTGCAAAGCTTTGGTGAACAGCAGACTGCACTCAAGAATGGCAGCATGGATATATCAGCTGATACATTGTAAATGAGTGCTGACAGAGATCAATATTTCCACTGCTTAATTTTTGATAGACACAGTTGAAAATTTTTCTATGACATAAAAGGAAATTATATTGGTGTATAATTATGAATTGTGAATCATTTAACAAAACATAAGATTCAATAAAGGGTATGAAGATTAATATGATCAGCCTTACAAATTAGAGGTTAAATTTGAACTTCCAACTATAATAAAACAATATGGATATTGACTAGGTGCAGAATACTCACACCAGTGGCCAGGTAGCATGCCAGGCTAATCTGTTTAGCAATATTGGCTATTGATGCAAGTAGCAGGAAGTGTTGCGGGAAAATTGGAGTCAGCAGCTCGACCCCGATGCTCAAACTGAAGATAACAGATGTTGAGAAACGCACTCGCTTCAAATGAGAAAACAAAAGATTAAAAATATTATAAACAGTAAAAACTAATAAATGTCCAGCTAGAATGTACATAAGTATAAAGTAGACAAGCAAAGGGATTCAGCTTGCATTGGAATTTCTAGCTAATTAAGCCTATGAAATAAAATGGAGAACTTGAACAACAAGGTACTGCTGAAATTTATGCAAACTTGAATAAGAAATGTTTATAGAGCATAGAGGTCAAACCTTCAAATTGGTATCAAAGGCAGAGGCCAAGCTAGCAGTGTAGATGCACCTACTAAGCCTTCCAAGCCCATCTTTCAAGACCCAATTCAAGGCAGCTGCAGATGGCAGTGAACGAGAGTATCCAATACCTATGGCTCGAAACATTGCCTGAATTTACCATGGCATTAATGCTAACTCTGCCTTAGTCAGCCATTAAAAAATGACAACATGCATCAACATCAATATTTGAAAATAACCTTTCAATGGCACGCATTAAAAGATGCCTTTCCTATGCGTACAACCAAATATTCTATCTAGTTAAGTATAAATATTGGGGGGAAAAAAATCAAATGCCCCAATCTTTTTCCAAAAATCAGAACAAAGCTCCTCAAACAAAATGAAAATCAATGACAAGTGATTTGCATCCATGAATTCCAAACATGACAACCCATCAAGTAGTATGCTTGATTATTCGGTTATTCTGGTTGGTAGTAAGCTAAAGGATAATCTACAGTTCAATAATTTTCAGTCGCCCTCACTCCACATGCAAGTAAACAATATTAGGTAGCTCGCTAGTGCTCTTTGAACAGATAGCAAAGTTCAATCTTACATCCTCCTTTAACTAACTGACTACCAGAATAACTGAGAATTGAAATATATTTTCTCACTCAAAACTTCCCTATCCCTATTCAGTATGCCTCCTGTGTCCCAACAATCACAATCTTGTCATGCATGAGTAACAGAGTATAAAGTGGGCTGCATTTGGAATTCGTGTACATGGTATGTGCAACAGATAGGCAAGTTTTACCATTCTCACACACCGCATTCGATCACATCAAAATGCAAAAACTTGAATGATTCAATTCCTCATTAGGGTTAATTAACAATACTTTCTTAACTAAACCAACACAAATTGAAAGAAGAAAACTTTCAAAAATTTCATAGTATACTGACCTGAGTAGCAAGGACCTGAAGAGCAGAACTAAAAACCCTATGCAAAAACTTCCACTTCACATAATCCAAATAACACTCACTCACTTTCTTAGGAATAAAAAAATCCCTAATCACGAGTTGACACCTCGAAACCAACTTCCCGACCCAATCATCAAGCATGAAACTGGTACCGCCACCATGGCCTCCAACACTAACCAGGCCCAAACCTTTACCATCCCAAACATATCTACAAACTTTACCATTCTTTTTAATTAGCAATGGAAGTGTCACAGGCAAGGAATCAGTGCTGTGTTTGATAGGTTGGTTGAGTTGGTCAAGTTTGTTCAGTTGGCTATGTTGTTGTTGTTGTTGTTGTTCTTCAGGTTGTTGGTGGAAAGGAAGAGGGATTTTTAAGGATCTGGGTAAGGGTAAAGATGGGACCTTGGGGGGGATTATGGGTTTTGAGGAAATGGGTGCTTGGAAATGGAAGGAATTGAATTGCATCAGAAAATGTGGGATTTGAGAATTTGATTTTGGGAGAGAGAGAGAGAGAGAGAGAGAGAGGGGCGTCTATGGAGGCAAGGTCAAGAGGGATTAGCGGTGTCTAGCCGCCAAGAGAGGTGGTTGCCCGTTTTGCTTTTTCCCTCGCAAGCGAGAAGCATTTCAATACAGTAGCCCTCGGAAAGGAATTTTACTACCTTATCCATACATATGTTATCGATCGCACTTAAAAATACAAGTGAACAGCGAATCTTATTACATAAACGTATCATTTGAACCCTGCTCAATCGTGTGGATTATAGGTGAGTATTGTGCATCATAGGATAAGTTTTGAGTTCTACAATTGAGTGTACAAATATAAAGTCAAAGTATCTTATATCTATATAGAAATATATACTTTAAAATATATAAATATTTTAACACATAACAAACCTAAATTCCAAACGATTTTACAGGATTCAAA